>QLNU02015360.1:181116145-181146742 GCA_006491805.2 Dysdera silvatica
GCGTACTCTAACACGCCATCGTTCCTGATTAATTTATTATCATTTATTCATTCTAACAAAACTTAAGGGGGTTCGTTCCCCTTCAGAGAAAATTGGTTATTCATTATAATTATGATTTAGTTTTCTGAATACCTTTATAGGATATACCATATTGATATTGGGCAAAAAAAAATATAGCTGACTTGCTTTTTAAGAAAAAATGTACAATGTGCTGAAAAAAGATGTTTACCAATTGTCCAATTTGCATACTTGTCGTTAGGTTTTTCGTAGTTTATTTTCAATATTTTATCTTATTAAAAATGAAGTAAAGAAAAATCCATCTGAAGGATTTTTTGTCTCCTTACATAGAACCAGAGAAAAAAAATTTAATTGATATTTTAAACATATTTGCTAGATGAAATTTTATCCATATATCATCATCATTTTATCATAATATTATCATTTTATCCTGTTTTATGCTATAAAACAGGATAAAATGGGTACTTAAAATTAAAATATCAAAATTCTGTTCATACAATTTATTTGTGCCTGTATAGGTTATATATTTACAAAATTTCTAGGCAATATCTTGAACGGCTTTAAAGTTTTAGCATTTTGAATTTGAAAAAATTGCAAAAATAAAATCCCGAGTAAATTGAACTTAAGGTTAAATGTTCTATTATTATTATTATTATTATTATTATTATTATTATATATCATTGGTAAAATTAAGACATGATGGGTGTTTCCTCTTGACCTAGAAACAAAATTTTGATCTTAATGGAATTTGAAAAGATCCAAAAAAAAATTTTAGCCAAAAAGTTTTTTTTCAAGTTTGGTCATTTTTGGGGGGACGGACCCCCTTAATTTATAAGTAAAAGCAACATTGTAAGCGTAAGTAAGGTTGAAAATTTGTTATTTCAACGTACGTTTCTGACAAACTGTTTTAATTTAATTCTAACGAAATTTAATTTATTTTAATTTAATTATATCAAAATCAATTTATATTTCACAGGCATTATAAATTCCAGTCCTGTTTAATATAAAGCTGGATATTTGGTCGCTACGTTACTTGAGCGGCTATTTTTCGGCTATCGAGGTTTGACAGTCCCGAGTGGTCATCAACTCAAGTACATCCGAGGTGAATTTAACTTGCATGGTTTTGTGGAAATATTTAAGTTTGCATAATCTGTAATTGCTGGTCTTATTTTTAAGGTGTTTCTTGAATCTTTATTTTTAAAGTCCAATATATCTTTCATGAAACGATAAATAATCATATTTAAAGCTAAGATTTTTAACTAACATACTGTATAACACTTTCGTTTTGCGTTTCGATTTTGCAAGCAAAAAAGCTCTGTACTAGGAGCTTCAGACATTCAAAACATCTAAATAACACGAAGACACGTTCCGGCACTTTGTCACCGTCCAGTAACTAGTTGCGTGACCAGCAGTCTAGATGACACATCCCATTCTTCATAGACCTTCCGAAATCCATTTTCCCATTTTTTGCCGTTATCACGAACGTTCCTTACATATTTTATGTGATGGATATTTTCCACGTCAGCATTTTCACTGCTTACTGCAATTGGTTAAGCAGATAGAAAGTGAAACAAAAAAAAAGGGGGGGGGGCGAATTTTTTCCGGTCTATATTGTTTACTATTTGTATATACTATTGTTTACTCTTTGCAAGAACCGTTTTGCCGTATAAAGTTTTGTACAATCTAAAATACTTCGTACTTTTAACATTCCTCCTATTTTACGTTATGTGAATTAAAAGTACAGCTAGAAACAAAAAATTTATGTGAAAGTAAACTATATCCAAAAATCTAAATTAAAATCGTACAAACTTATCAGAACTATAAAATTTATTCGGCTGTGTTATTTAAATAACTAGCGTCTAGCATCTTCAAGCATTATGAACCCATAATTTATACCAAATCTTTGGTGACAAAGTTTAAAAATTACAAAATACATGCCCGGTAGCTTCGTATGTTGACCATTTGGAAATTAACCCTGAGAAGGGTAATAATGATGATGATGATGATGGAAATAATAATAATATAGTAAATAATAAATCTTGCAAATTTGACCTGTTAACACAAATACCAATTGGTAAGTTTTTAATGTTATTTGTCGGTGGAAAGAGAAAACATTTTTCTAAATTCCTGAAAAGACTGTAGAGTGACGAAGCATCAATAACTATATATTCAACCGTAGAAAGCCTGAAATCCGCCACAAAGAAATTAAAATGGAACGTTGTTCGGAAGCTGGAGCTTATGTTCAAGAATTTAAAAAATAATTATTTTATAATTCTAATATGTGCTGTGGCAAAGAATATTTTTTTAAAATAATTTGTGTTTTCAAGCATAACAAACGATTTTAATTCTGAAAGAATTTCTCTCCTTATTCGATCAACATATAATTATCCACATTCAAAGAGAGTGGCGGTTTTCTAAGTAGACACATAAACCTAGGATACATGCCTAGGAGCGTGTGTCTAAAATATATGCCTTTTGTAGGCATATATATATACCTAGGAGCGGCATTTGTTGGGAGGAAGCAGCGGGGAACTCGAAATTAAATTATTAAATATTCCATATTATCAATTATTGTATAAAATTATTTATTAAAGCATTAGCTTCAATAATATGTGAAAGAAAACCTTCACATATAAAAAGGGCATTATACGTGATTTTTTTTTTCATAAATATAGTAACCTCTCTCAATACATCATTCTAATTAACGACTAGAGCGGAACCTGGTAAGATGACCACCTGGGTAAAATGACCAGCTGCGTAAAATGACCACTTTTTATAAGAGAGAACTGGTAGTGACTTCAGCCACGCCTATACCAAAGTCTGTCGTGTACAGTGACTATCTGTCTATGATGACCATCGCAGTCCAGTCCCAAAGGTGGTCACTTCAGGCAAGTCTACTGTATTTCTGTTTAACAATAGTAGTTTGCTGTACCAGAAAATGCTTCATAGAATTACCTACATTTCGATTATACGTCTTTTTCTGTTTAATGAAGTTTTTCCGTCCCATGAAATTTGTTTATGAGATAAATTATTACAGTACTTCCTTTGTAAAGGAGTAACTGGGTGCAGCTATAGAGCAATTTTCTAAATTCGATATTGTAAATGCTTTGTTGTTGAATTAAGAAGATTCATATTTCAACTTAGAACTTTTAGTTTTATTTGTAAATGTAGATATAAACTCGAAACTTATAGGAATAGTTAACTTTATGAATTAATAATAATTATTGGTCATGTATCCGCCTAGGTAGCACTGGGTAAAGATGAAGTTTCACCAAACAATTGAAAATAATGATATTTTCTTGAAAAAAATAGGAAGAAATGTCGAATGAAATCTCGAAACTACTGAAATGAAAATTGAGCTCTTAGGTGAAGTTTAAATAGATGTAAGTTTCTGCCTTGTGAATTTGAGAGCCATAGTAATGTAGGATTGCATGATTTCGATTTGTTATAATTTTTCAAATATATTTAAGACTTTACTTCGTTGAGGGTAGCGGTCAGAGAGAAAAAGACGGTAACCGGTTGAATGTATGCAATTTTTACAGATCAAATAAAAAATTCTTAAAATCCCACAACTGATCAGAACGATGAAATATTTAGACTGGAATGTCAGCCATCAATTTCGTATTTAAAAGACTGCATATGTATGTCCCAGATATACAGATTTATATAATTCTATGCCGTAGAAAAAAATTGATCAGCCTTTCAACCGTTCCTGCTACGTTAACCCTATAGAATATATATATATTTTTTCAAATTACGTAAAATATTTAGATGCTTCATTACATTTCTTGATTTTTACCTATTAATTTACCATATAGAAAATAGGACACCAAACGATTTTAACTAATTATATTGTATTTATTGCAGCTAATTAATAGGGAAACTTATATTTATGTGAAGCTTATATAAAGGAATATATAAACATGTTAGGCAAAATACAAAAATATTCCGAGAAATAATGAACAATATAAAACTATTAAATTTGGACCTTCATTCTGCAATTTAAAAAAATCCACGCAACCAGAAGACAAATTTTAAATATAAACTCTAAGAGATAGATGTTCCCAGATTGATATTTTTTAATATTAATTATTTTTATTACCTTCATAAAATACTACGAAGCAAAATTTTTTCGTAATAGGCATCACAGGTTACTTTTCCGCAAATATATTATTTTTTTATTTATCTATGGTACGTTCCACAAAAGAGCGAAAAGTTTCATAAACTGCATTTTTGCCCTGTGGCTAAACTTCAATAATTCATGGGATCCTTTTTCATACTTCACCAATAGTTGATTTTTCCATCCCTTTTTTAACCAAACGAACAGTTATAACCAGGGACGCTGGGAGCCAACGAGGGCTGCCAGGCTCAATTCGACCCCATGACCCCTTCCTTGGGCTGGCCCCCACACAGCATAGGTCCTTTCTAGCGCGGGGCCCTAGGCTTCATCCCGGCCCCCGGACCTCAGCCCCCTAATGCCCCCTCCCTCTCGTCGGCTCTGGTTGCAACCGTAAGAAACTTAGATGCAAATTTCATAGAATAACCCATTGCTAACTGCGACTCTTTATCTTCCAAATTATTGTAGTTTACTTGTAAATCATTATTAGCTCATGTAAGGAATTGTATCCATCTGAAAGTTTGATTGCAGTTTACTCAACTGAAGTCTATTCGAAAACGTTTCACTCGATTTAGTCAATAATTACAAAGTCTACTAAGTCAACCAGCTTGTCGCATAAGGATAGTGTTAAAATATCCCGACGATGTTTTATTATCGAAGAAACTTACAACAAATCTAGAACAATGCTTCCCCTCGATTCCCTTTTATAGCTTTTTCACATTTATAATAACGTCATTTAATTTACTTCTCTTCTGTTCATTACTCCAGACGAGTCCCGCAATAAGTTAATGCTGCTGACTGTCTTCCATTTTTTCAAATTAACCATCAGAAAGAAGTTGTTTTCATTTACTAGCTGTAAATTATTTAGCCGAACTCACTAGTTGTATATATGCAAGGCCATAGCCAGGAATTAATTTCGGGGGTCCAAAAATTTTTACAGCATTTATTGATACTATCACAGCATGCAAGGCCTTAGCCAAGCCACATTAAGAATTTAGTTTCGGGTAGGAGCACAGATCCATATGGTTCACCCTCTGGATACGGGCATGTACGTTCACTTGAGCTTGAATAAAATAGTATTATCATTTAAAAAAAAAAAGGTATCTTTGCCATAAAGGATTATTAAAAAAGAAATAGACGATTTCAACATGTTATAAAAGTAAAACCCTCTAAGATGTCGACACAGACCTAGTACGATTTTGAAGATAATCTCTGAAATTGCGCCAGTGAAGCCCATGATGTGGCATAAGTAACGGGGTGTAATCAATGAGGCAAGATGAACGTAAATGCTGTGGAGAAGACTTTTTGGGTTGTTTAATTAAGCACAATGAATTCTATTACTGTTTTGCAACCGCGTTTTAAGAAAGGTTTCGGAAAATCACCGCCAATTGGGCAATCTGCCTACGACTGTAACAATAAATTTGAAGTAACGAGGTAGTTAGGTAAAGTAAACGTTCCTAGAGGCAGCCTGTGCCTGATGAAAAAGTAGAGCATATTAGTGCCAGTTACCCTCACAACCCAAAGCAATCTACAGTGACGGTAAATTGCAAATTCTACAACGGACTGTTTGGGAAAGCGGATTAGAATGACTTTCTACAAATTGCAGTTGTTGTAAAGGTTTTAGTGAGCTTAGAATTTTCAACTACAAATCTACGTCCCACGCCATTGGGTATGTAAACAAACAGAACATTCGCATACTAGGGCTGAAAAGCCCAAAGAAGTAGTGGAATATTTTTCCCGATTCCTCAAAAGTTAGTGCATTTTGTGCTATAACCTCTAAAAGAATATATAATCTCTTCCTTTTCCAAGAAAATATCGTACCAGGAACTTCTTATCCCTCTCGATATGCTAATTAATTGGTTGATACATCAACTTCGATGCAATAAATTCTTCACTTTGCCATAGAAAACGCTGCCGTTGATTCCATCTGATCGGATTCCATCTGATCGCGGCCACTTTACTTCTAACTATACCTAACTTTTGTTTCTGCTTTCACACGTTGCCAAAATTCATCTGGCATAGCCGCGGGTGGTGTATGCTGGGCCACTCGTTTCCAATCATTTACCAGTCGTGTTTGATGGGCGACAGATCAGGAGAACGGGCGGGCCAACCACAATGCCATCTGGTGGGCAATGAAGAATTGTAGAAAATTGCGTGTCATGTGCGGACGTGCATTGTCCTGTTGAAACTTGGCCGCAGGCAAGCCTTGAATGTAAGGGAGGACAAGAAGTTCCAAAACTTAAAAGATGTATCGCTTCCTGTTGATTTTGCCGGCAATGCGTATTAAGTGGAAGCGGGAGTAAAATTCAATGACACCTCAAACCATAACGCTAGGTAACGAACCGGTATGACGATGCATAATGCAGGAGTCATGAAGGCTGTCGCCGAGGTGCCGCCAGACTCAGATATAACCATCGTGGTGTTGTAGGCAGAATGGTGATTCGTTTGAAAAGTCAATGTCGTACCATTTGCTTGACCATGTCTGGCGCTCAACGCACCATTGTAGCTGCGCATACCTGAGGTGCAGAGTCAAAAGTAATTGCAAAAATTCCCTTGATCTGCTGAAGACGTCGAATGGTACGTGTTGATACAGCTGTATCTGTACGTGCCGTTGGAAGACACTTCCAGTCTCTAAGTGACATATTTCACGCAGTCTTGGGTAATAACTTGCTGGGCTTCCAAACGAACAATGATGACTACCCACACTACGGATCGCATTAACACACATTGCCTGGCAACATCATGAATTCCTTTAACATCAATAGTAACCATTTGTCCAGGGTTTTGGTGAGAGTACAGCTACACTCCAAACGACCAGTTTTATCCATCTTAGCGAATGAATGCGAAATTTTAACGTCAAAGAATTTCACATATGTACATATATACTGACTACACCTACGTCACATTTAGACCCCACTTAATGAATTTAGGAATGCTACCCGTTGTCTGTACTTTGAATTTGTAGCAAACTCTATTAAATATTTGGAGGGGAACGAACGATGTTATAAACCAATTTTTAATTTTAAATGCTTTGGCTAAAGACACAAAAATTTCGCGGTCTTTTTTTAAGAAGCCCTATAAAAATCTAAGACTATTGGATTGCGATTTAAAATGCGTTAGGTTTATTTGAAATAACGCTGTTGTTTCGAAAGTAAATCTACCATCTTTATCTATTCTGAATTTTGTACCTATTTAGGATCATTTTACAAGAGAAATATATTTTGCATATGGAGTATAAATATTTAAAAAGGAACGAATTTTGAGATTTTAAAGTGGGTGAGCAACTTTTGAATACCCTTCCCTTTTTGTGAGGAAACCATCGCTAAGGAAGAACGTAGTTAATTTACATTTTAAACTGTAAATGAAAAACAGGCTCAATTATTAAAAGTTTCTGAGAAATACCGTTTTTAGCTGTGGCAAATTTCAATGATAAGATGGCTTTAAAACATTTTATTGCATCCTTGAATATCAACTTTAATTTATCCATTGATTTTTTTCGATAAAATTTGTAATTGCTTTGTCACCTGCGAGATGATTAAATTTTTTCAATTTCCAATTCAATTGACCCTATTTCTAATTCCGACTACAATCTTCCCATTAGTTTTCAATTAATAAGATTTCCAATTACTATCGTAAGTACCGAATTTCCGAGAACATTACTTTTAAAACGCGAAGAAATTATAATATCATTATTACAAGTTGAATGTCAATTTTTTTTGTAGTTTTAAATATGTTTTTGACACGACGTATCTCTAAAAACGCCAACTGCGTGAAAAGTCATGGCAAAATTGCGACGCATGTAAAACAATCCACGCGCATGCGTTTTTAATCTATATTTATTTTAATCTATTTAAGCTACACACATGCATTGGAACGTATGCGTTTAAAAGCTTTCGATACGAAAGAATTGGGAATGGAAAGTTTGGAAATTAAAATTTTAAGGCGTATTATTCGAGAAAATAGATTATCAGTATTAAATCGGCAATGCACACAATAAATAAACCCTATTAGCATTACCAATTTTTTATCTAATTGTCTGCGAATTACAATTCAAACCTCAAAGAAGTTGGGAGAAGGGGGATAAAAATTGTATATCACTTTTATTCTGGGATTCATCTGTAAAAATATAACGCTCACGGGCAAGCAGAGTATAAAGATAGTTTGTATTAAATTCCCCCACGAAAACTCACAAAAATCTCGCCCCGGAGGCTTTCTTGTGTTGACCATATTTGGCAATTGTGTTATCCCTGCGGAGGGTAATAATACCTTAACATCTTTACATACGGAGAAAGAGAGCGTTGTTTCCTGTCCTCATTCGTCTAGCGGTCCAAGACACTCCGGGCTAAACGGAGGGACCCTGGTTCGAATCCAGGATGGGGAAAGCGTCTCTTTTTCTCCAAAACGAATAAGCTCTAGTTTGAGCTATAATATATACGTGGGTGGCAGAAATTATTGTATAAAGATAGTTTAGTAGAACATTGCATCACTAGTAGTATTTCATATGTTACAATCCGAAAAAAGTTCAGCTATCTTTAAATACCTTGAAGATGTCACCACCACAATGTTTACAATAGACAACAAGATTTTTTATTGGCCATTTTCTCGAGTCAGATAATTTTTGTGTATTAGGAAAAACTATAAAACCTCAGGTTTCATATAAAAGAAACCATAAATGATACAATAACGTGGTAGACTATCTCATTAAACTTTCCTTTCATGTAATGATAAAAAAAATTTCAACTTACTTAAATTAACGGAATCAAAATTTAAATACAAATTCTCACAAATGCAGTGCTTGTCAGCTGATATGTCGTTTTTACAATCGTTTCGTCAGGGGAACACCCGCCTTCGTCAGAAAATCCGTTCAAATTGATCTGTTGCGACTAAAGAAGAACCGATTAGCATCTCGAAATGCGACAATCATGTCTCGCCATCTATTGCGAAGAAATCGAAGCATCCAGAATTTACGTAAAGTTGAAGAAGATATGTCGGTGACTTTTGAGAAAATAGATGCCTTCACACAGATAATTAACAATTCCATTATCCCTGCAGAAAATGTGATATGCCTCAAAAAAAATTAAGATCTGTGGATGATTTAATTTTTCGTTAAATCACCCACAGGTTTTAATTTGTTCTCCATAATAATAATTTTATCATTTATAATTTTATGTAGGTCATCTATATGCAAGATAGCCAGTGGTCTGCGTCTCACCAACGCCCTCATATAGGAGGGCCCGTGTAGACCAGGTTCGAGATCTACTTCAGTGGACCTTATGACATGTGTCCCATGATCTGGGATAGTGTGCATTTCACGGATAAGTCGCGGTTTGTTGTACGCAGTGATTCTTGACGGATGTTGATGTGGAAAACGCCTGGTACTCGATATCAGGTCCGTAATCCCCACGAAAGGTAAAATTGCAGTGGTGGTGATTGGATAGTTTGGGCAGGGATCGCTCTCGATGCCCGCACCGATCTTCGTATTTTCCCTGGCTGTGCAGTAATTGCAGTACCTATCGAGATGGTATCCTTGTTCGCTATGTTCGTCCTTTACTCGCGGCCATGGTTCTTGATGCTATATTTATGGACGATAATGCACGAGTTCACAGAGCTCACCTTATCGACTAATGTACGTCTTACATCGACCGCAGCAATTGGAAACAATGCTTCATATAGAATGGGCATCAAGATCTCCCGGTTTGAACCCCATTCGGCATGCATGAGACGTGCTTAGCCGACGTTTGACTGCTCTCCACGACTCTCCCCGAAACCTCAGCGAGTTACGAACATGTTGTTTGATGAGTGATCACAGATATCGCAAACCTTTATTAATCACCTTACTGTAGACGTTGTCGGGTTTGCATTTTCAATAGCGGTTATCACTATTCCCTATTAATTGCTCATCTACATTGAACTTTTTAAGGTCCAATATTGGCATAATTTTTTCCTTTGTCATTTAATTATATATTTTTCGATTTCTTCATGATTCCACACACTAGTGCTTTCTGTTATAGCCAACCATCTTTGTTAGCTTCAATGGATTTGATTAAAAACTTCCATTTTTATGCGCATTTTTATCTTTGTTGCTTAATATTTAATCAGCAGAGTATATTTGACCTATAGGTGCCACTACGAAGTAGTAATTTCACACACTGAAGCATAGTTGGCGGAAGAATCAAGCTTTTCACCAAAAGATAATAAATGTGAATACTTCACTCAGACTAATTACAAAGTAAGCGGAAGTAATTAGTGAATTGGAGTTTCGAGAGAGGGGCAGTGTGATTGTTGGAAACTGGTGGAAATTGGTGAGCTCGTTTAGTTAGTTAATGTTCTAAATATTTAATAACGATATACGAGGAGTTATTGAAAATTTAAAATTCAGTAATAAAGTGAAAATTATTTCCGTTCGATCCAGAGCCGTAGCAAGGCTGGTGCTGTAGGGGACTGAGCTCCCCCGGAAATGTAGTCAGCCCCTTCCCGGGAAATACTGTTCTCAAAAATCATACATTATAAAATATTATTTTAAATTTTTTGTTTTGTACGAAATTGTACATGACAATGGAAATTGTTCTTTGACGTTAAAAATGTATTCAAAATAGCTTTCTACTGTAGATCTTGTGTATGTAATTTTTTTTATATACGTTTGAGTCTTCATATACTTTATAATAAGGATTGGGGAAATTATAGAGAGGTATACTAAAGTTTTAATGCAAAATTTACGTTAAGAAATTTATTTATTAACGTTAAATATCAGTCTGCTTATATTTAGTATTATTAAATATATTAATGAAATATATCAAAACATTTACATGGAATTTAAAGTCTCCTCTGTAGTTTTCAGTCCCAACTTTCAGGAGCCCCCTGCACAAGCGTTCAGCTACGGCCTGGTTCGATCATATTTGCGTTTCACCACTCAATCGTTTACTTCGTTAGTCTTTTACTGAAGTTAATATGTTTGGCCAATTAGAGGGTAGGATTATAGGTCGCGAAAGATTCTGTATACTGATTGGTTAAGAATGATAGTGTGGGCGGAGAGAATGACACGATAATTCATTAATTTAAGATACTGATCAAACGACGTCATAATATCTCTTCAATCTATAATTAATTTAACATGTTGACAGAATGATTGCACCTGACTGGGTAACGGAATGACTGAAACAGATTAGTTGGTTGATTGTATTTTTATGGCGCAAGGAGGCTGAAGCAGAAATAGTATGACTTATTTTCCTTTTTGCATTTGAATTTTTGTATTTGCAGCAAATTTTATAAACATACTTTTTCGAATAATCAAAATTTTAATCTTTGGTTTCAAGAATTACTTTATAATACACCGTCGTAAAGATTTGCATTTTCTAAAACATGGTTTATATGTGCAGACGTGAAGTTCCAGGGTAGTCACAAAAATTCGATTTTGAATTTCCCTGATATTTCCCTGTTTGTCGCATAAATTTCTCTGATAATGTATTGCTAATAGTAAAATATATATTATTATTATTATTATAATATATTAGTAAGTGTAACAGGAACTTGTTATTAATTAGTTTACAACGTTAAAATTTCTTTAATCAATAATCAAAAAATAACTCTTATGCAAAATCAAAACAGATCACACAAATAAATCTTTAGATTGCTATTTTTAAGAATTCAGGTAACACTTATACATAAATTATATAAGATTAAGAGGGAAAAAATAATTTTTGTCCTCTTAATCTTATGGAATTTATGTATAAGTGTTATCTGAATTCTTAAAAATTAATATTAAATTTGGATACCTATGTATAAACAAGATTTAAACTGGCCATTATTTTAATTTACGTACACATTTCTGTGATTTGTCGTTCAATCATAATTCTTTTATCAAAAACATATGCTGCAACGGGCATTTCGATCAATTTAATACCAGTCTCTTTGCAATTTGGTTTAAATAGTAGTCCATGTACTACACCATTCTGCGAAATAACTGGCAACAATATATATACGTTCGTAAGGGATTATATATTGTCCTTCGTAGCTCAGTGGGTAGAGCCTCCGCCCGGCAAGTGGAAGGTCGTGGGTTCAGGTCCCACCGAACGCAGAAATATTTATTTTCTTTCGAACGTTTCACCATCTAATCACGCCATAACATGTAAATATATGAAGCTTAGCTGATAATTTATTGCTGTTGCCAAAACATTACTAGTTTAGCTATTTTATAGCCAAATTATGCTATTTATAGCTAAATCTGTCTATTTTTGCTATTTTCCCTAAAAATTTCCCTGATAATTCCTTGATATTCCCCTGCTCGCGAATTTCCCTGACATTCCCGATTTTCCCGGTTTTTCCCGGCTGTGGCCACCCTGAGTTCTTTTTCAGTCAAATTACTTTCATTCCTTTTATAGATACTCACTTTACAAGAAAATCATCTTTTTTTTCAATAAGGAAATACAATGCCCAGACAGTACGAAAGATAAGAGATATAAATAAAAATTGGAAGAGCAGTACATGCTTATAGATATCTAGTGAATAGTCCATTCCTCGTTATTTCTGTTACTCGTTTCTGAAAAGTTTTTTACCAATAAAAAAACTTATTGCTACAGAATCACTCCAACTAAACATAAAAGAGCAAAGGCACGTAAAAATAAAGAGATTAATAGCATATGATGAAAGCTGAAATTCGACAGCCTTCACTACAGGTAATCAAAAAGACATTATCAGATGCATATTTATAAGATAGATCGATGAAATGTCGCTAGGAACCTTCTTTGTAGAATTTTTAATGAACAGTCAGCTGCATATGAGCAGATCAATGAATCGCGATTTTGTTTTAAAATGCTTTAGATTTTTCTGCACCTATGTATGGCCGTTGAACTCGTTTCATCGAAGAAAAATCCAAATCTTACCGCTGGAATTTCTTAATTTGAATATTGAAATTGATTAACGGTTAAAATATTTCAACTCCTTTTGACACTATCTCAAAAATAAACACTTCCGTGTCTACTAAACTTTTCTTAAAATAATTGCTCCAAAAATCTCGAAGTGGTACATGTAAATTCATGCTAAATGTCCATACATGTTAATGATGACAGGATATCAAAAGCACCTCTCATAAATTGCGAATTGGAATAAATCCAAAGCATGTTTTTTCATGTCGTTGCTATGTCTTTATTCTAAAAATTTACTAATATTTTTTAATTAATAATTGTTTTGATTGTAAGTAATCGATATGGGGTAATCCAATCTATAATAATTCATCGATAAGGCAGTAAATATCGACAACAAACAATAATAGATTCATCTATAATAACATCTAAACATAGATGATCCATAAATATAAACAAAAAATCATTAGAATTCCAAAATTGCTTTGTAAATTCCCCAAACTGATGAATAATGATATGGTTGCATCCATGTACACCCATATGAGTAATTCTCGTGGGAAGAGGGTGCTGAGAAATATTATTACTTTCTTCTCAAGACTGTCAAAAATTTTAGTGAATGTACAAGATACCAAAACGCTACAAAAATAATTGATACTGCTTGACAATTAGTAATGAGCTAAAAAGTACCTTATTTTAAAATGTGCTTGTAAAACTTTTGAAAATAAATGCATAGCAGAATTGTTTAAAGAAAATTTTTGAATGGCTGGGGGGGTCGAGCTCCCTGCCCCCCATATGGGCGCCTATACTGACATCTGTCTTTGTACTAAATGTGTGTCCATACAGCTAAACTTTTCTTTGGCGACTACCTTATGAAATTTTACAGTTGTAAGCGCTTAAATGGTACAATTGTCTGATTTTACCTTTTTGCTATTGGTATTCGTTTATATTTTACCTTTTCTTCAACAATTACGCCACTTAAAAATTAAACTTTCCGTTTTATTATGGCATAAGTCTAAAAGATAACTTTATTCTGTACAAATGTTACGAGTCGAAAGTTCTAAATTTAATCACCAGATAGCATTTGTGGCTTTCAACTGAGTATTAATATGGAGCTGTGAAAAGTATTACATTTCAATTGTGTCTTACCACTGGATTGGATTTGACATTTCAATATATACTGTATTTCGCATTATATCATTATTATATGAGGCACAGTTTTTGATGGGAATACGTTTATAAAATCACTCCAAAACTGGATAACATTTCAGAAATATTGATGTAACATTTGCATGAATATAAAAAACCAGTGAATAACACCGAAACTACAAGTCCGACTGAAATGACATTTCTATCATTCTAACAGGTATATAGTTCCACACTCCACAAAACATGAAGTTACCGCCGGCCACGCGCAGTACGTGAGGGGCGGGCCTCGACACGCTGTGGTCAATTTTAGCATCATCGGGAATTTCCAAATATTATAGCTCTTGACTCCAACGACGCTGGTTTTGATCTCAAACAATAGACCTCGATTAGATCTACTCGTTTCATGTGCACAACAAAACGTTGAACCAGTTTTAGAAAGTGAAAAAATAAAACGAAGAAAATAAAATTGAAAATTTCCACAATGCTTGCCAAAACTCGCGCAAATGTCAACGTGAAATATAGTAGACGCATAGCATCGGAAAGGGAGTCTCAACAGCTATCCAGGAATATGCCATTATCAGTGGTTGAGAGGGTCAGGAGGCACAGGGAGGGCACGAAAAAATGTGAACGTCGGTGGTGAGGTCAACGACGGCGCGAGCACATTAGCAGCGAATTCGCCACCTGTAGCGCCCCCATAGGTTCCCCAAAAAACATCGGATCATCGTTAGCCATACTCAGTACGCGATAAACGGGGCTCAACGCACAGCGGCCAATCTATCCGTCCGCGGAAATTTCCAATCGATGCAACTTGAGACGCCCAGCAGCTACGATGCTGGTTTTGATCTCATACGATAGATCTCAATTAAATCTGCGCACTCCATGCACAGTCCAAAACATTGAACCAGTTTTAGTGATTGAAAAAATTTCAAACAAGCAAAGAAAATTGAAAAATTTCATAATGCCGGCCCAAGCTCCCACAAATGTCCACATGAAATATAGAAGATGTATAAAATCGGAAAATGCGTCCCAGCAGCTATCCAGGGATATATCATTTCCAGTATCTGCAAGGATTAGAAGGCGTAGGACAAAAAAAAAAAAGCGCGAACGTCGGCGGCGAGGACAATGACGGTTTCTGTGACACAATAAATTTATCCATCCATTTCTGAGTTCCATTGAACACCGCTGCCACAAACAACGTTGGATTGAGAACGTACTCATGCCGATCCCTCGATTGTGTATCCTGTCACTGTTTCTTAATTTAATGATGACATGAAACGTCACGGCTACAACATTTGAAACAATAACGCCAACGTAAAAATTTACAACTGCGAATAAAAGTCACAATTTAAAATTTTGGTAAAAAAGGCGACAACTCAATAAAGGCACTGCTGAAAATGAAGGTAGTTTAAAGGTTAAAAACCAAAACAATGTAGTGCTGTTGATAAAAGGGCGAGAAATGCAGAGTATAACTTAGCGTGGAAACGGGAGTGATTGATTGGCAATGGACATCACAATAACATTGTTGAACCAGTAAGAAACTCTGGAATCGCTGTCCTGAAATTTTACATTTTCTGAATTGTTTCATTTTCAAAGGAGGACATGATAGTCTGTAGAATCGGGAGAGATATTACTTAAAAATTGCAAACCTTTTAAAAATTTCGTGGTTATTTAATTAGTTGTTAAGGTATTATTACCCTCCGCAGGGATAACACAATTGCCAAATATGGTCAACACAAGAAAGCCTCCGGGGCGAGAATTTTGTGAGTTTTCGTGGGGGAATTTATTATAAACTATCTTTATACTCTCCTTGCCTGTGAGCGTTATATTTTTACAGATGAATCCCAGAATAAAAGTCCCAAGAAAGCCTCCGGGGAGAGATTTTTGAAAAATCTCGCCCCGGAGGCTTTCTTGTGTTGACCATATTTGGCAATTGTGTTATCCCTGCGGAGGGTAATAATACCTTAACATCTTTACATACGGAGAAAGAGAGCGTTGTTTCCTGTCCTCATTCGTCTAGCGGTCCAAGACACTCCGGGCTAAACGGAGGGACCCTGGTTCGAATCCAGGATGGGGAAAGCGTCTCTTTTTCTCCAAAATTACATAAGCTCTAGTTTGAGCTGTAATTAAAACGTGGGTGGCAAAAATTATAGTATAATAAATTTCCCCCACGAAAACTCACAAAATTCGCCCCGGAGGCTTTCTTGTGTTGACCATATTTGGCAATTGTGTTATTCCTGCGGAGGGCAATAATACCTAACAACAATAATAATAATATTAACACACTAGTTTACTATATTTGATACACAAACTAAAAGATAAGTAACCGATTTTAAACTTTGGTGATAGATGTAATCTGTTTTCAAAAATAATCACCGATCGAATGAACTCGTGTTTGTCTTATCGACAAACCCTCAAGAAGCTGGTAATGACATCATGTTTTCATTAAACGATATTTTTTATTTTCTGAATTTTGCTACACAAGATAAATTTTATAATTATGATTTTGTTTAAATGGAAGTAATAACATTGTAATACTCGTGGAAGAAGTATAAGATGGCCCCAATAGTTGTTCCCAACCTGGCGGTCGGCGCAATTATTTTTAGTTGCAATTATTTTTATAAGGAGTTTCGTGTCAAACGTTTTCAACGCTTTTATGTTTCAACATGGTTACATTGTAATTTTCTACTACTGGTTTTAAACTTTATATTTATATTGTACATTAATATATAGTATTAATGTAATACATATTATTAAATATAATACATATTATTAAATATAATGCATATAATTAATATAATATAAATAATATAATATAACATATATATATAATTAATATAATTTTATATTTAATGTGTTTTCTTTACTCTGTTAAAAATGCTTTTATTATGCAAATGTGACGCATTGGATAGAGGGGGTGGCGACTTGAAGATATGGTTGAGAAACACAATGCGCCCCAGTAAGTAGAGTCATCGTTTTCGGACTCCCTGGTTTTGGGTTCGACTCCCAAGTAAGCTTAGTTGTATGTATAGGTATCGTGGGGTGGTGCTAGTCGCTTGTATGGTGCCCCTACGGAAAAACGACTGACAACCTATCGCCTTTAGTTGGTAGTAAATACTACTAGGCACTAATATAGTAAGTATACCTACCAATGATAGGCGTAGGAGAAAAACAAAATAGGAACGTTGTGATACTATTTGGTTACAGCTTTATAAGATGAAAATTTAATTTTTAGAGTAGTTTAATCCCAATATCTCCAATAACAAAATGAAATCTGTATGTATATTTCTCCAAGCTCTATTAATTTGAAGAATTGATTAGTTTCTGGG
Source organism: Dysdera silvatica (assembly GCA_006491805.2). Classification (NCBI taxonomy): domain Eukaryota; kingdom Metazoa; phylum Arthropoda; class Arachnida; order Araneae; family Dysderidae; genus Dysdera; species Dysdera silvatica. The sequence continues at coordinate 181,133,611 of QLNU02015360.1, forward strand.
TCTTATTCCTCAATTATGCGGGTTTTAATCTTAATTATAATATGAAAAGTAATTCCATTTTAGTGCAACATAATTCTAATAGTTGTAACACTTACAAAAGAAAAGTGGTCTAATTTAAACCATAATTCTCACAATTTTTTGAAGTTCAACTCTATGTTCAAGTAATTGTTGAAAATAAGAGAAATGTTTTACGATTCCCTTAGTTGTAAAGGAAAAAGTAAACCATATAATGGTAAACCTACGCTTATTGTAATGTTGATGGTTTTAATGATGAATGACATGATGTGATGCTCGTGTTAACATAACATTACACGAATTCCCAATTTAAATCGATCCTTGAATTAGCACGAGTGCATATGGAAAAAGAAATATAGCAGAAATAGTTAATTTCAAGGACAATAAAAGATTGAATAGTTGTTCATTTTCACAAGAAAGATATCCAGTGTTTGAAATGTTCATAAACTGCAGGTATATGTAGCAAAATCAGAATATGAATCGTCATTTCTTTACATGCCACGGAAGGTAAAATATATAGTTTGTAGTCCATATTAAACTTTTACAAACGGAGAATTTTCCCGCCATCTGACAGGCTTTAGACGGCATTTATCTAAGGCATCTCTAAACAGATATGTCAGTCGCTTTACAAACCAATTCGATTTACTATAGTTCAGTAAACCAACTAGTCCTGAAATGCCCAGCCGATTGATAATGACAGTGTTAATGTTTGTAAATTGGGTTTGTCTGGAACGATTGCATTGATAATGAACTTACAACGTAATAAATTGACAAGAGCACAGTAGCGTATGTTACTAAAACCCATAAGCTCGCCACGATATTGATAAATGCATTAATAACAACAGTCGGTCACCAGATAATTCAATATGTATTCATAATGTAGAAAAATGTTTCACCCCACCAGAAATCACAGTATTCCAGTATATGTTCAGAGTAGAACAAATTGGTAGAATGAACTACCAATAAAATGACAATGCTAGTGACAGAACCCAGACTTTTCAAAATAATATTTCGTTCATGCCAAACTAATCAATTGCTTTAATACAACTGCATTTACATATTTAATTTTACACGCAGCAATTTTTAGTCGCTTACGATTGGAGAAGAAAATATAATAAGGTTTCAATCGTTGAGTTTATAGTACCTTGAAAATAAGATAAATTCTCTCAATAATATCATCTTAATTGACGAATATTGCTATTTAGCGGCGATATTTTTCAGTCTGGGTGAATATTTTATAGATTTACGCACGTTCGGATTAACGTCCTTTTCTGCTTGACAACGTTTCTTTCCCGTCCCTTAAAGGTCCTTAATAGAAGATATTAGTGTTTATTTAATGAAGTCACATTTCTTTCGAAATACGTCGACAGAGCTCAGGGGATTTTCTTAGGTATCTGCATTTCAGCCCTTTTAAGAACTTTGATATAAACGTATATCTAAGAACAGATCTATACAGGCCTGCACAAAAGTTTAGACACAACACAAATTTGAGTATAACAAAATACTATTAAAACTGAAGAAGTAGGAACTTTAATATTACGAAGTATGAACACATGTAATATGCAAATTAAAAATTTGAGAACAGAAATCACATCAGTAGCGAACTTGCTGCAATATATAACTTAAAATAAGTAAAATATGTGGCACAAAAGTTTAGGCACAAACATAAATTTTAGCACTTGCATAAGGAAATGAACAATTTTAATAATCAATGTAGCCACCATTACTTCGTATTAGATTAAATACGCGGTCGTTCATTGAAAGCACAAGATTTTGAAAGGTTTCTGGTTCAAAATTAAACCACGCTTCTTCTATAGCCTTTTTAAGTTCTAAAACGGACGGATATTGCTTTCCATTGGCATACACAACATTCGTTAGTATGCCCCATACATTTTCGATGGGATTACAGTCAGGACTAAGAGCAGGCCAATCGAGAACTGTAATATTTTTAGCGCTCATCCATTCTTTTGTTGACCTGGATGTGTGGATGGACGCATTATCTTGTTGGAAAACCCAGTTTCGTCCACATAAAAGTTCGCCAAAAGGTAATAGGTGACTTTCAAGAGTTGCCTGGTATGCCTTGGAATCTTGTTTTCCATTCAAAAACGCCAAAGAAGTCTGTCCATTGAAGCTAAAGGCTCCCCAAACCATGACTGAACCTCCTCCTTGACGTCTGCTGAACCGACTTAAGGGGCGTTTTCGAAGATCGTGCCAGTAGTGCGAAAGGCCATCGGGACCATCTAAGTTCCACTTTTTTTCATCACTAAATAACACCTGCAGCCATTCGTCACTGTATGATATGTGCTGCCTTGCCCATTGTAGTCGTGCTTGTTTATGATGTAATTGCAAGCAGGGCTTGCGGCGCATTTTTGCATATCTCAAATGCCTGCATTCTACAATCCTTCTACGTATGGTTTCTCTTGACACTCGCATTGCTAACGTGTTTTTTATTTGATTTGCAGACAGGCTTTCATTTGAAGCCAATCTTCGTATTTGTCTATCATCCCGAATGCTGGTCACTCGAGGCCTCCCAGATCGTGATTTTGGTTGATACTGATCACCCCGGGATAACACTCGATAAATGCCTCGCTTTGAACGGTTCAATGCAACAGAAATTTGAGTAACAGATTTACCTTTAGTTTTCAGCCTCCAAATCTTCAAAATCTCGTCATTCGTAAATTGCTTTGACTTCGGCATCGTTCTAAGCATTCTAAATTATTTCAGGCCTTATATAACAACTCTGGGAAACGCCCCTTCGATCACTTGGGAACTTCGCGCCGTTAATTTGCATAAATCTGACATATGTGCCTAAACATTTGTGGCATGCAGATTCCAATATTACGGTGTTGGGATATTTTGTTTCAGTACTTTTGGTAATCTTTTAAGTTGCACAATTTATTATTGGTTCTAGGATTATTTAGATACAATATCGGCGAAGTTCAATGCAAATTCTCGCTTTTATTTATAATTTGCCTCTGTGTCTAAACTTTTGTGCAGGCCTAATAGCATTAAATAAAATAATATTACATCAAATTTGCAAAATATTCTCCACAAAGATAAGTAATTTAATGAAATCTATTCAATTGTGATGTGTGCAAAAACAGATGTTTCCGTAACACGACATAAAAAGCAAACGTGAACTAATATACAAAAGCCGAATATATAATATCGAATGAGGAGTTTTTGGAGCGTTGTCGAGAAATAAAGAAGCTAAAATTTTCGGGTAAAATTAAATAAATGGCAGGACGTAGCGAAACTTTTGAAATATAGAAATATGTAATTTGAATAAGTACAAGAAAGTAAATTTTAAAACTTGGTTAAAACAAAAATTTTGGAGAAAATGATTATATTCTTTCGTTTTAAAATACGAAGTGCGATCATGAGAAATCTAAAGTACGAATTTCGATATGATCTAAAAATATAATTTCGATATGATCTAAAAATATAATTTCGATATGATCTAAAAATATAATTTCGATATGATTTAAAAATATAATTTCGATATGATCTAAAAATATAATTTTGAATTCAAGGAGATATATTTTCAAACAGAAGAGACGCAGTTTTGAATAGAAGTAGATACAATTCCGAATAGAAGGAAATGTAAATTTTTATAGCTCATAAAGTCGAAGTGAAATAAAAATTGCATTTTTTAAGAGAATATTAAAGAAATGCCTATTTTCTAAAAATCCGTAAGCTCGTTATTATATACCCTCTTTTACTTTCTATTTTTGTTTTTCTAAAATTTGTTTTTACTCCTTTTTCTTAATAATAGCAAATATTATAGTTTCTCTAAAGTGTTACACTACTACATATAGTTATATTTATGCTTTATTTATCAATATAATATTTGCTTACAAAACATGCTTTGACTGTAGTCCTATAACATGAGGTAGTTAGCTGATTGTATTTATACCAAGCTTGTACAGCATGTTTACTTTTGTTCTTTCTCGCTGTTTATACAATATGTTTAGAATATTGTGTATCGTAATATATTCATTATTAGAAGCATTTAGCTCTAATATTGTTTATTTACATTCGTATATAACTCAGACACCAGAGAATATTAAGGCGTATTCTATACAAGTACAAAGAATTGATTGAAAAAAATAGTGAAATTTGTTAGACAAATCTCTCTCTCTCTCTCTTGCACTATGCTTCTGACATATGTCAGTCCTATAATTTATGATAAGTATTAATATTCTATGATAAATTCATGTTTGTAAAAATTGCAACACCATGAAGGACTCGTCCGAATTGAATGAAATTTAATGTACAAACGACCTGTGTTGATACAAATAAACGATTAAAATTACAAAGCAAAAAAACAATATTACATGTCGAAAATCAGTATTTGGTGAAGCCACCACGCGCTGCAATAAGTGATGCTATACGACGTGGCATGGAATCAAACAGATGTTGAATGTGTGCCTGAGGAAGAGCATTCCAGATTGCTTGTATGCGACCCCAAAGTTCATCTGTAGTAGCTATGGGACGAGGATCACGAGCGAGACGCCGACCAACGAAATCCCACACATGTTCAATCGGCGACATATCCGGCGAATAGGCAGGCCAAGGAAGAAGCTGTATCTGTTGTGATGAAAAGAAGTCTTGAACATTCCTGGCAATATGTGGGCGGGCATTGTCCTGTTGAAATACAGCTCCGGGAATGCCTTGAAGGAAGGGAACAACTTCGGGCTCCAGAACTTCATTGATGTACCGGTTGCTGTTAAGATTACCCACAATTCGTAGCAGCTGAGATCGTCCATGATACGCAATCGCACCCCAGACCATAACGCTGGGGGTTCGTCCACTATGACGTTGGATAACGCACTCCGGAAGGTGGCGTTCACCGGTATAGCGTCTAACACGGATGCGGCCATCACTGTACCCCAAATTAAAGCGGGATTCATCAGAAAACACCACTTGTTGCCAATCAGCACGCCAGTCTCTATGTCCATGAGCCCATTGTAGCCGCAGGCGCCGATGGTTTTGCGTCAGGAGGATCCTGTATAAAGGAACTCTTGCACGCAGTCCACGGTGCAGTAGACGCCGACGAATTGATGAAGCACACAATGATACACCTGTAGCAGTGCACCAACGTTCTGCCAACTGTCCAGATGAAGCAAAACGGTCCGTCACCGCCATGCGGACCAGGTGTCTATCATCCCGTGCTGACGTCACCTTTCGGCGTCCACTCCCGGATTTCCGAGTTGTCTGGTTCTCTTGAACCCACTGCTTCCACACTCGCATCACTGTGCTGCTGTTACGCCCCATACGAGCTGCTATTGCACGATAAGAAAACCCTCCTTCACGAAGGCCGATCATTCGTCCCCGTTCAAACTCCGTAACTTGCTGAAATGTCGCCCTCTTTCGTCGTAGAGGCATAGTGACGTCTCATGTAACGTTTACCACTAGCAGATAACCATACACGCCCCGCTACAGCCCTCTATTTATACGGATCCATCAGCAGTTCAGAGGGCGCTGCTCAGCCCACGCATGCGTGATGACTCTGAAATTCTAATCATTTGAATAGCATACCCTAATTTGCATTTCCTGAAAGTTTCAGCTCAATCAAGTGATTCCTTCATGGTGTTGCATTTTTTTCAAAATTAACGTTCTTATTAGTAAATATAATATTAACAATAGCAATAGAGATCAAGAATTAATTTGTTGTCGTACGACCCATCCTAGATATCTAACTGGATCGAATTTTGAAAACACGAATTAAATTTGTTAAGGTATTATTACCCTCCGCAGGGATAACACAATTGCCAAATATGGTCAACACAGAAAAGCCTCCGGGGCGAGATTTTTGTGAGTTTTCGTGGGGGAATTTATTATACAATAATTTCTGCCACCCACGTGTTGATTATAGCTCAAACTAGAGATTTATTCGTTTTGGAGAAAAAGAGACGCTTTCCCCTCTCTCCCTCCGAGGAGGGACCCTGGTTCGAATCCGGGATGGGGAAAGCGTCTCTTTTTCTCCAAAAACGAATAAAGCTCTAGTTTGAGCTATAATCTATACGTGGGTGGCAGAAATTATTGTATAACGAATTAAATTCATAATTTTATTCCACCTGGGTACTCTTTCAACAAAATACATAAATTGTGTCTACTTATGAATCACAGTTTACTCAAACGGGGCCCAACGAAATTGCATACATAGAATTAATATATTTTATTCGTCGGTTTGTGAAATGTTGTTAAATCGGTTAATGAACTGTACAAATACGCTATAAAAACTACATAATCGCATTAAAATTTTATTTAACTATGGCCATTTAGGAAGCATTCCAGCTGTCTTCTTCAGAGCCAAAATAACACTGACGGATACCACGTGCGAAACGTCCCCTAATGCCAACGTACTGGTCATAATTTAATTCAAAGAAATCTGTTGTGGGTCCTTAGCTGCGTCTCTCGCCATGGGACGAAACGTGTTTTTCCAGATCGATGACAAAGTGTTAAACGGGAGTTGGTCGTTGACTGAGATATTAGAATTAGTAAGAATATGAAAGGCTTCAAAAAAAAAAACAAAAAAACATTATGGCCAGAAGGTGAGAAACCACAATCGGTTTCCTTGAATTAATTTATGACCGGTGCGTTGGCATCAGAGGACCTTTCGCAGGTGGTATCCGTCAGTGTTATTTTGGCGATGAGGAAAGAAGCTGCATTGTTTACGAATATACATTATCATTCTCAGGGCCAACATAATTGCCATATACCGGTAATAATATCTTACACCCTTAAATATGGATAAAGGTGCTTCGTCCCTGTCCTCGATGGCCTAGCGGTTAAGGCACTTCGAGGTCAACGGAGAGACCCTACTTCGACTCTAGGTCGGGGACTGTGCCCTTTTTCTCCTATAACAGAAAAAAAACCTCTAGTATGAGCTAAAAAACGCGGGTGTCGGGATTATTACGTATACTGTTTTCGAAATGGCCACAATGTTGTTTTTATAGCATAATTGTTTACGCGCAGTTTGTCGTACGTTCTTCTAGAATTATACACTCAAAATTTTTCAGATACATAAGAAAATAACAGACCTTATTAGAAATGTAAAAGCAATTTTCAAAGAGAATCCCGTAACAAGCTTCGGCTTTACATTCTCTTCCAATTCTAACCCAAATCCCAAAACACAAAACCTAAAAGACTTTTTATACTATACTCCTCATATCGCTTACGACATATACCACAAAAAATGCATAAAAAATTTGGTTGCATTATTATTATCGAAGAAATGAAAAAGTATGGAAAGATAAGATTATAAGAGTTGAATGAGATTTACACTTACCTAAACTTCGAACAGAGATGGATTGTTATAGCACTGATTACAGTAGACTCAGATGGTGGTACAAGTTATCTGATAAATGTAAGAGACTGACTAACTGGAAGTCACTTAGGAAACATTGAGGGGGGGATTGATAACAAGGGTTGTGGTGGAGAAAAGGCTGGAATAGAGGGAGATGTTATTGGGCAAAACTAATTTTGCCACTGGCGTTTGTCTGGGACCCTCTACAATTGTTCACCGGTTGAGAAGAGGTGGACCCATATGGAAATATAGAATATGCACTTGAACTAACGAGAGATGATATAATTGTCGACATTTATATAATTATCAGTACAAATCATACATTTAAGTTATATATCAAAGCTTAAAAAATGTTATAAAGTTTAAAAGTTGGTTGATCGGTTATTTGGTTGGTTGGTTAAATTTTTATGACACAAGTACAGAGCAAGTGTCATTCTGCGTCAAACAAGGCAAGATGATACATACGGTAAATATATAGTAATAAAAAGTAAAATAATAAAATGCTGCCTAGACTTTATACAACGGAAAAAGTGTATTAAATGCACTAAAATCATGCGATGTAAAAAATCGGATAAAATTAAAAAAAGACGAGATTAGGTAAGAAATTAAAAATGATTTTATCATCGAAAAGGGTTCACATGCTATTAAAGTTAAGGTCATTTCAATTAAAAGCTTTGGTTAAAATTTTTACAAATGGATAAAACATGTAAAACGTTTAAGGGTTTGTTACATGTAGTACTCATCGTAACGTCTTCTTCTTTAAAAGGATATTTGGGAGAGAAGCATATATCTTACATGTCCGATGCGAAGTTTTGCTAGGACCACATCTTTCCGACGGTCCCTCCTGTTGTTAGATTACCACAGTCTGATTTGTAGTTTGGTGAAGTGAAGCTTGTTAAAACTTGACCGTCCAACTTCATCCGCCATCTTTTGTATAGCGATGATGCGATATGATTTTTCAAAACCTGGAAAGAAATGGTCATTCTGTAAGGCTCTACAATTGCTGTTTTTGTATCATTGCCTCCTGTTCCTTTCCAGTTATACCAAAATGGCCTGGAACCTAATAGAATTTTATAACATATTATGCACTTTTTATACTCACTAGTTATTTCTGAACTCCATGGATTTTAAGGCGATAAGAGATTTTGGAGGAATTCAGAATCTGCAGCGCATTGAGTGAATTAGTGCAGACCATGATTGAAGTTAATGAATTATCTAAAACGTATTCCAGTGCCAATCTAATGACACAAATTTCTACTGTGACAATTGAGCAGAATTTTGGAAAAATTTAAGAATATTAAACGTTATGTATATATGTCTTAGTATGTTATCAAAGAAAAATATTTGTCGACAAAGGAATATCATTGCTTAAAAATAAACTATTGTTTAAACTAATAGATAGAGTATTCCTGTGTAGTTATGTGTTGAAAATAAACCACCATTATTATTATTACTCTTATTATTATTCAATTTGGTAACTGAAAAATAGTGCGATGTTAAATATTAAACAAAAAACATTACTAAAAATTTTTCAATTCTTTGTTCAGTGAAATATGTCCGCTATTAATCAGCAACTCGATTCAAACGTGCATGTTTTAATGAATAAAATAAACTCAAAAAAATTGAATTGATACTTCAATTTTAATATTTAAAACTGCACAAGAGATACTTCTTTCCCATACTTAAAAATATCATCTATCTCACAAAACTTTCTGAAGTACTGTAAGAAACTAAATGCAGTAATAGTTACAAACAACTTTTTTCATAAAAAAACAATATAAACCTTGTGAAACTGATAAAACAGTGAGTTGTCATTTTCATATAACTGAGTTTATCAGACTGAGCATGTAGTGCATCTGCGAAAAATATTTTTTTTTTTCCTTTTTGTAATTTTTTTTCCAAGCATACCAAAAACTGACTTAGAAGTAAGGACAACAAAATTAATATAGCTACTAAACAATATAAAAAAGAACCGATAGTTTTCAATTGCAATGAAACTCAAGCCGGTATTACAAAAATTGGGCAAGTAAAAATTGAAAAATACTAAAATTAGCTTTGTTTATTGCTGTTTCACTTTTTTTAGCCGGCTTATTTATTAGATTGTGATTTTCCGGTTCTTTCTCTGTTATTTAGCCTTATTTTTATTCTGCAGTATTTTTTCTGTATTAACTTGCTATTTTCATTATTGTAATTTAATAACAATCTCATAATTAGAGGCCTAGCCTTCTACAAACCCTGCTTAGATCTAACATGATAGTTAGGAGGAGGAGGAGGAATTGTGTCCTCTGCCGATAGTTAGGCTTCTATTAAATCTCACATAGTGGCAAATCGTATTATACGAGATTAAGAATGCTTACAAAAAATGTTACGCTTCAAAAGCGATGATGGAAACGCAACATTTTATTTTAATAATCACTGAAAATTAATTTTTGTTTAAAAGAAAAAATAGCACTGCAAATGATAATTCTTCAAATTCTCTTTTGGAAGCGTTCAATATTACGTAAGCACCTTGGGGAGGTGGTGGGGGGGTTGCCGTTGGTCTTATTTTCCTATGTTAGCCAAGGTTAATTTTTGCTTACTAGGGGGGGGGGGGTTTGAAATAGCCAAATATTGCTTCGTAATACATGAAACTCCTTTTCAACTGAAAAATCTTCAGTGAAGTTGTAACGTTCTAGCGAAAACACGGAAAACACACACATGTGTGTGATTTCTTTACACTTTTCTGAATAACAAGTCGTAAATACGCCATCAGTATCATTATCTAAGGTAGGAGTTGCTATGCTGAACAGTTTTTGAAATGATCTTTCGTAATTAAAACAATTAAATTATAGGGCCTTTATGGAACTTTTTTCTTTATAGATTCCGTAATTTAATAATAGCGCCAATTTTTTTCCCTCGAAGTTCCTGGTGGATGGTACCCTTCAAAGAAGTTTTAATGTCGTAAAACCAAAGTCCTGTATTTTCATTTTCTATTTCCTCTCATTGACTGATGAAACGGAAATAACTAATTTAGGGATAAAAATTTTTGAAGCTTCTAAAAATATTTCTTTATTCAGTTATTAGAATGAACGAATGGGTTATAAATATTTTGATTCGCTTTACTCACTTCAAGTGTTTGTAAGATATTATTACCCTTCTCAGAGCTAACAACTGCCAAATAATGGTCAACACACAAAGCCACAGAGGCCTGTTTTTGTAATTTTTTCGTAGGAAATTTTTATAAATAGTAATATTCGACACTAACACTTGAGCTCAAACTAGAGCTTTGATGGTATAGGAGAATAAGAAACATCGCCTCAGCCGAGAGTCGAACTAGGGTTTTCAAGTCTTTAATATAACTTTTTTAATATAATATAATATAATATAAGTTTTTAAAAAAAAACTCTTATCAAGTCTTTAATGTAGATTTTACCAAGTCTTTAATGTAGATTTTATCAAGTCTTTAATGTAGATTTTTATCAAATTTTTAATATAAATTTTTATCAAATCTTTAATATAAATTTTTATCAAGTCTTTAATATAAATTTTCATCAAGTCTTTCACAATCTGTATTTATAAATGCAATGCTTAATAGGGAATCACCGAGCAAAAGAACATGAAATTGAGAAAATTCGTGATATCTCCACCTAAAAACTTCATTAAAATACATTCCAGATCATCATATGCGAACATTTTAGACTCCTGTTTTTTTTTCTCCAGGGTCAAAAAAAAAAATTGTATCTACTTTTAATGTATTCTTTATTTTTCGGAATCATTTGTAAATAGAAATAGGTAATCTATTTTTTTTTTTTTATATTTTAATATTAGTTCCATTGAATTTTCAGCTTCCTCTAATATTTGAACTTTTCTTCCATGGAAAAAAAAATCTTTACTTTTCATTCATTCTTAGCTGACAAAAAGTAATGAAAGTCAAACATCCACACGAGATAAGTGAAAAGTCCGAATCGGCATTAACCCTGCTTAAGTTAAATCTCTGACAAAATGGAGTTTACGAATTGCGTTAGCTTTTGTTCGACTTCGCCATCCAGGGAACGTGTCTAAAAACAAATTGTACTGAACTACTGTTTACTGCATCTATGTCCGTAAGGAGCGTTTTATGACTACATAGCTAAAGGGTCTTCAACTCTCGGCCCACTGACATGTTTTTGCGGCCCGCCGGCTCATGAAAAATACCATTTCGTACAAAAATAAGGCCCCTTGCTTCTTCTGAGTCTTAAATTTATATATGTTATTTTATTCTGATCACGTTTTCACATTTTGTAATAAATAGCTTTAAACATTAGAGAACTAAATGCGATCTTCTGTCGATCGTGTTGTACTTTAGTTCTCTAACGTATGGAGCCACTAGGGGTAGTTTTATTGATTTGCAGTGTAACAGTGATTTTAAAAAAAAATTCAACTTATGACTCATTGAATTCTATTCTAAATATATCGATAAGAACATCTTCCCAACCGTCTTACTTCATGCTATAAAAACGATGCCACTATGCGGAAACACTTACGTGTTTGTGAACAGCTTTTTTTCAATAATGAGAACCAGAACAGCTAACGTCTACTTTGAAAACACTTTTAGGGTTTTAACTTTAAAAATAAGACCTGATATTGACAGGATTGTTAAAAATAAGCAGTGCTAAAAATCTCACTAAAAGGTTTGATTTCGCTTTATATATTAATAACTAAAAGTATTTCACATTTTTTTTTTGGTTGTGTGTGTATACTTATTTTACCTCGTAATATATATGTATTTAATCCCAGGGACGGATCCAGAGAATGTTTTCGGGGGACGTGCAAAACCAATATAGAGACCTGAGATAAAATGGAAACAATGGATATCTAGGGGGCGCCTCCTGTGCCCCCCCAGATCCGCCTTTGTTTAGTCCTTATGCTGGTATAGTAGGTCCGCGAGCCAACAAGAATAAGCAAAATTGACCCTTGGACTGAAAAATGTTGAAGCCCCCTGGCATAACTATTATAAAAACTTGGAAGTCTTGAATAGCCTTCACTGACTTGAAGAAAAGCGAAAAAAAAATAATCTAATGAGATTCCTCGAGACATCTTTCGAGTGTATAAAACGGAAAATGCTAACATTGACATTATAGGAAATATTTGGGACTTCGAAAAAAGGAACATAAGATCGGAGGTTTCACTGTATATCTATTCATCAGTATATTTTCCAGTTGTGAAATTGAAGAAAAGCTATTTCAGTAAACCTATTTTTGATTTTGTCTGATATTTGGGAACAGTCTTCTACAGGATATACCATTTTCTTTCCCCGCTTAAAATTCTCGAGAAAGCTGCAATTCCATTACAGTTCAAGTAATCTCCTTCTTCTTTAAAACTGACATCTAAAGTGCTATTTATAAAATCCACCTCCATCCTTTCACAACCTCTAAATACTTCTCTGCACTTTGCGCAAGAGCGATACGAGTCAACACTAGTTTTGCCACCTCCAATTGTATTATTATCATCGTAAAGACGAATCGATTTTTGGATTCTAGATTGAAAATGTAATTTATCTGTTCTGGGAGTACTCTCTAAAAGGCAGTTACTCTCACATTCGGTACGTGCGGTGTGGGCAATGCTTTTATGGACTTTTTTTTTACTATCGTCGCTGGGAATGTCCCACATATATATTGATTCGTTTTGAAAGAAATTGTCTAATAATATATTAAATTAATGAAAGTTAGCAGTGGTATGCTCACACCAATTCATTTATAAAATTTATTTAAATGCTATAGAAACACAAATTAAAGTTGCGTAAGTTTCAATTGCGAATGTGGTATCGGAATAACCAAGCAAAATGTG
>QLNU02015360.1:181164520-181184351 GCA_006491805.2 Dysdera silvatica
TATATTAACAACTTTGGATATTTTTTATCTTCCTATGCTAGTACAACTATCATATAAAAAACGGTTGGAATTTTCCACGAAAATGGTAAAACCCACTAGCTCTTAATTGGTATATAGAACTTCCGTAATCTATGGGTCAAGAGGCTCTAGTTTAAACTGAAACAATGCGAGTGATGAATTTAATTTCCATGATTAACTCTTTCGCGAATTGGATCAAAAAAGTGTGCGAGTTTAAAATTAATGGTGTTTATGAAACTATGTTATTTTCTTGCTGTCGAATACACGTCGGTCGGACGTGTCAGTTACGAACAATTTGCAATGACGACAATGAGAAACCATTTCATTAATACATATTTCATTAATATACGAGCTTTCTACCTTTTGACTATTGTTCTATTCCGTTATTCACACTTTCGAAATTAACTCATCCATAACTATAAAGTAAAATAAAATAAAAAAAATTGTTTGAAAATCCATCACTTTGCTAGTTAAAACGTGCTAATTAGGTTTATATTAAACTCAGTAAAATTAATTTTTGACTACTAAGTATTTTTGTTTACTAATTATGATTACTAAGTATGTATGTAGTATGAAGTTCAACAGCGCTTTTGCCGCCACAAAGAGAAAAACTATTTAGAAATATTACGTTAAAAGAGCAAGAACATGGCTATCTAAGTTGCGATTGAACACAGCTGTCTCAGCTCCATCCCTAAGTAGCGAAAGGAAATCAATTCATAAAACATATCTTTGACTTTACAGTAAAATATAGGATTGTAAGGTATTATAACCTATATATACTTCTCAGGGATAACACAATTGCCAAATAATGGTCAACACACAAGAGGGACAGGGATTTTTCCTTTTTTTCCTAAAACAAAAAAGCTCTAGTTTGAGCTTATTTATACGTGGGTGTTGAAAATTATTGTATAATAAATTCCTCCCACGAAAACTCACAAAAAACTCGCCCCGGTGGCTTTTGTGTGTACCATTATTTGGCAATTGTGCTATCACTGAGAAAGATAATAATATTTGACACCCTTATATACGGAAAAAGAGAGCGTTTTTCCAGTCCTCGTTCGTCTAGCGGTCAAAACACTCCGGGCTCAACGCGGGACCCTGGTTCGACTCCAGGATGAGGACGGCATCTCTTTTTCTCCTAAACAAAAAAGCTCTAGTTTGAGCTTATTTATATGTAGGTGTTAAAAATTATTGTATAAAACATAAGATTTCTAGAGTTAGTAAATTGTATTTTGTCTATGTGCAGTTCTGGTAGGAAACATGCAAAACAATAATTAAAAATTACTCCCATTTCTGGATGACACAAGATAATCAGCGACCAATACAAAATATTCATTTAAATTGCCAATGCTGGAATTGTTCGATGATAGCATTCAAGAAGCACTGAATTATAAAGTGACTAACTCTAAGTTTTTCTTAAGAACACTAAGATTACGGATTACCATGTAATCATCTAAAAATAAAATTACTTTAAAAGTAGGAGATATTAAAATATGACTGGAAATATACTCAACCGTAACAGTATATAAATTAATCCTACTTTAGGAAAGACTCTTATTACGGAGTTTTTTTATAACTGTAACAAGATTACTCGCTACAAGAGTAGGATGGGGCCATGAAATTTTTAAAAATATCGCTCCATCACAAATTGAAAAGCGTCTACCTCCAGGGTCTTAACTTTTTATACGATACCACGGTTTCAAATTCCCATTTTATATTCCGTTTTGCCATCTCATGGCGGAATTATTTTCGGATAAGATGGAACGAGAATCCTCGAATATTTCCTCACGTCTTATCAAATATTGTTGAAATTCGTTCAATCAATAAAATGAGTTGGAAAATGCAACATAACCGAAACGATTGATTTCTCGGAATTCCGACACGCATTTATGCTAAAAAGATAAACTAAGTAAGTGCAAATACGTGTTCCCTCATTTTCCATGAAATACATTTAAATGGAAAAAAAAGTCCTCCAAAATCTTTCCACGTCCGGACTAAACAATAAAATATTTAAAAGCTGCTTTCGATCGTTTGTTACCTATAAGGTAGGGTAATTTTAAAAATATTATCACAGTGAAGAACGGATAAATGAAATAAAAAAAAATATATGGTAATTCCTCTCATCCAGAGAGTATAAAATCCCTAGAAATCTAGTGGCTACATAGGCCTCCTTAAATTCTGGTGGAAAACAACGCAAACTGCGGAAAAGAAATTCATAATTTCCCAAAAACGTCGGCTTAGATAAAATTTTTAAAAAGATAAGATTTACATTAAGAGCATAATTTACTTAAGCCAATATTTAATCTTTTGATTTCTCTTTGGTCTTTTAATTTTCTTGAGAGAGGTAGTTAGAGCATATATTTAGAGCTTATAAATAAATCATCATCATATTCAACCATTATATATCCTCTGCGGAGCGGAAGTCTCCACACAAATGCATTCTGCACAAGTTTAACTGAGCAATTCGCTTCCATGTCACCCCAACCTG
Source organism: Dysdera silvatica (assembly GCA_006491805.2). NCBI lineage: Eukaryota > Metazoa > Arthropoda > Arachnida > Araneae > Dysderidae > Dysdera > Dysdera silvatica. The sequence goes on from QLNU02015360.1 coordinate 181,167,027, forward strand.
TTTTCTTATTTCATCCGCCCATCTAGTTTGAGGATGTTTTCTAGGTCTTCGGTGGTCTCTTGGAATCCAGTTGAGAATTTCAGTTGTCCATTAGTCCTTCTTACGATATGCCCAGCCCATCGCCGTTTTAGCCTTTTTACTTTGACGATGATATTCTCTACTCCGGTTTGCCCTCTCACCCACGTGTTTCTTTTTCAATCCCTCCTAGTTACGCCGAGCATGCACCTTTCCATGCTCCTTTGGGTTGTCTGTGGTTTTCGTATTGCTGCATCCCTTAGGCTCACTGTCTTTGACCCATAAGAAAGAACTGGAAATACACACCGATTGAAGACCTTTTCTTTGAGACATAGAGGCAATTTTCACTTCAAGATAAAACTTCTTCAGAATGCACTCCAGCCAAGTTTAATATATCGAATCTTTCATAATATTGCCTTCCATTCAGGTCAATTGGCCAACGTAAATATATGAATCCGCAATTTCTAACTCGATGTTGTCAACTTGTACTTTTGCTTTGTATTCTTACTTGTATTTATAAATAAATATATGCATATATTTAGAGGTTATAAATAAATATTACACGAACATCTATATATGCATAGGACTGAACAAATCGTGACGAACCGTAGCCATCAGACAAAAATAATATTCGGCGCCTCAATAAGAAAACACGGGAATCTAGTAAAAAAAGAAGAGTTTCGTACTCTCCTCGTGAAAAAATCTAGTATCCTGTGTCGACCGGATTTGTCAAGTCTGTATATATGTATATATATATACATATACATACATGTCATGTGTGTGGAGAGGAAAATAGAGAGAGATAGCCCTGCAGGAGAGATGAGATATGATTAGATATCTAAAAAAGAGCTGGAGATGGAAAAAAGAAGCGTTTACTAAAAACATAGGAAATATATTTCCAATAATTCAGTACGAACACATTATCTGAGGGCGGTGGGGATGTTTTATCATTGCAGTTTCAGAATAAGAGGCAATTTAGGGACAATGAATAAGCATAAATCAAAATAACTATTTCTTCTAAGTAGATATGTGTACTTTAGTTTATATTTGCGCATTTCAAGCACGGACAGCGATGTATACATATTATGTTTTAGCTGAAGTTAAAATGACTCTGAAGGCTGTGAAAGATGCTCGCAGCCAGCACTAAACTCGTGTGCGAAACTGCCAATAATTAACTGTAAATAATAACCAAAATTGTTAACAAATTTTAATCGTTCTGTTTAACCTGTTAACTGGGTATGACGACATTTTTCGTCATGCCCAGAAGACTACCAAAATGCGAATGACGACATTTTTCGTCATTGAAATTAAATATATTTAATATCACTGAAATTAATTAAATATAATAAATATATTTAATATCACTGCGAAAAAAAAAGTCCCAGTGTGAAACGAGTTTCACAAAATTTTATTCCCCGGTTAACAGGTTAAGTCAAGTTTCGAAATTAGAGTCCTCCTTCGCTCTAAGCGGCTAGTCCGTTTGTGACGTCACCTTCCATTATTTCTAACTGTTCCTCCTGCCTTCTTTTGGTGAACCAACAATACGTGTAATAACACGTATTTGTAGGCATAGTTATGCGAGTAATTAGAAACAAATTATTTACCTGAATATACGGTCTCCATTTCGGAGAATTAACTAAGTCGATGTGACCGTCCCAGAATGGCGAACTTATCCCAAATAGCAGTATTGCTTCCGCATCTTCACGTAGTACATTAAAAAGGTTTTTGAATCCCATACGCTGGTCTTGTAACAGATTAAAACAATAGATTGATACAGCTTTCGTTATTTTCCCAAACCATTCTTTCAGCGTTGATCTGCAGAAAATAAAAAATGATTTATTGAGTCTCATTTATTTCACTTGCAAAGTTGATGTATTGGTTCACTTTTGTTTAGTTATATGTAGTTAAATCCAAAAGGATAATTAAGCTTTAAGTAAAAGAATGGTGTTGTCATAAACTAACAATATGTTTAGTAAAAAGTTCATTTAACAACGTTTTTTAGTACAATATAACTAAAAATTTATAAAATCGACGATAGTTTCGGACGATTAATGGTCGTCCTTCTTCTAGGATAGTAAAAATGTCGAATAACAACAAGTACGTGTTGCCGATTTCAGGCTGGTTAAGTTGCCACGATATGTTTGATCATTGCTAGGGCCCCGCAGTGTGGTAACGCGTTCTCCTATTGCGCGGCTAATCCGGGTTCGACTCCCAGCAGTGCAAAGAACGCTTACTCAGAGATCTCATAAAGATCGCACTGCTCACTGTAGTCCGGGGTTTGGTTCCCTAGGCCTTAAGAGGTTCGGATTCCTCGGAAAACAGTAGGTCCCGGCATGATCATTTTAGTCTTTGAATCGTAAAAAAACACAAACAAAAACAGATCATTGCTAGGACAATAATTTTATTAATTTTAATTTTTAAAATATGGCAATATCTCTATTGAAAAGATATTACTCGCCAAACACACTATATATATGATGGATTTTATGCAGTGCCTCCCTTATCCTACCGTCATTTTTCTTTGTCGTCTCTTATTGTCAAATCGTCTTCTGATTCCAAAGGCCTTGTTTATATACCTGCTCAGGATATTCGAGATCAGGGAACAGTGAACACGTTTGATTATTATATCATATCTTTGTGACGAAAGTGTTACAACTCAAAATTCGGTGAAAATTACTTAATGTTACGATAAACAGTGCTGCATCCTCCCGTGAAAACCGTTAAGCCATAAGTTATTCGGATTTCCACAAGTTGGCACATGTCATTAGATGAACGCAACATCCCTCGACTCGGTCATCAACAGTTTGTTGCGTTTTCTGAAGACTGAAATTTTTCGAGTTGTAACACTTGCGTCGCAAGGGCATGATATATGAATTACCGATAAGGTAACCCTTCGATATAACGCTTATTTAGCAACGTAATAATTATTTGTATTATTGTTTTAAAACTGTCTTTTTTAATGTTTGTGTTGCACTTCCTCCGCAAATATTTTTTAATTTTATGTGAAATTCGACATTTGCTCCGCGACTGTCCGCGAATTTTGCATTTCTTTCCGCGAAAAAATTGTAGTCCTAATCATTAATCATTAATTTATAAATTCACGTTCTGTAATCATCTTTACATTTACGTCATTATTGTTAGAATTTTTTTCTGAAAACCGTTTAAGCCTCATTCTGTTTTTTCTTGCATTCCACTATTCAAATTACGCCAAATTTGAAGTATTTTTATATTTTGTTTGTTATTGTTATTTATTTAGTCTTAAATCTGTTACCCCACCTGAATATTCTTCCTTCCAAATTTGAACACCCTTCCTTCTAAACTTGAATGTCTTTCTAAATTTAAACGCCTTCCTTCTGAAATTGAATATCCTTCTTTCAGAATTTGAACTCTCTTCCTTCTAAACTTCAATATCATTAATTCTGAATTTGAATTCCCTTCCTCATTAACTCGAATATCCTTCATTCCAAATTTGGAAGCCCTTCCTGAAGTGACCATAATCAGATATGTTAAAAATCACAGAAGTTCAATAATCTATTCAAAATATCGCATTTAGAACTAGAGGGAAAATTTGCATGTTTTTTTTCTTATCTCAAATTCACATCCTAGATTTATATCTAGATCGCTTTTTCTAATTACATTGTCTTTTATTTCTGAACAATTTTCGTTTAAAAGCTAGTAAATATTTTTTTTTTATCTAATGTCAAATCTGCAGGAATCATATGACAAATGCACTTTATTCTCACCCCATTATTTTGCTTAATCGATGCTACATTATATTTAAAAATTTCACATATTTTGTCGATAGAAGTATTTAGCTAAATTAGTGACAAGGCCAAGAGCAATATGTTATTATAATTCCTATGAGTAGTTTGTAAATATAATTTATATTTTTATTATATTTAATGTACATGTGATTCCATTATATTTAACGCATATGCAATTTATTATATTTAATATCTATGTAATTTTTGTTACATTTAATGTATATGTAATTTTATTTTATTTAATGTACATGTTTTTATTAATTTAATGTACATGCAATTTTATTAAATTTAATGTATATGTAAAATTTTGTTATATTTAAACATATAAATATTTAAAATAACGTTTTTTTCTTCTGATACGACTTTCACATATCGAATTAAGAGGCTCTTATGATAAAAGTTCAATATAAAGAAATACAGTTTTCCTATGTAAGAAGTAGGGGACTTCAAATCACGCAATTCACCTTGTATAGAAAATTTTCTCTATATATGGAAGTTCTAATGTATATTGTAGATTTCCGTTCCATCAGTTATTTGATTTGCACGTTTCAATTAAATAATTTGAGACTGGGCCGACCTCATAGACCGACTTTAGAATCACAATATATCTGCGAATGTATAAGCTTACTATAGTGGCGTACTAAAAGGGGCTCAAGCCCCCTCATTGGATATCATTGGAATTCAAAACATTGAATATCAAAACACAAGAAGAAGAAGTGCGCTAAGGCCGCACTACAAAATCTTCTTTAAGACCACTTGATCCCCCATAACCACTTGAGTACCTTATGCGTATAGAATTGCTACCCTACTGGCTTAATAATTTAATAATAAATTAATTTAACTTAGTGATTGTATTCTGAATCACGATATATCTATGAATGTCTAAGCTTACTCCAGTGGTGTAGTAAATGGGGGGGCTTAGAGGACTCAAGCCCGCCCTCACTGGATATCAAAATACATTTTTTTGAAAGGCCGCATCACATAATCTTCTTTAAAACCACTTCATCCCTCCATAACCACTTGATCCCCCCATAACCACTTGATCCCCTCATAACCACCCCAAAACTCACAGAGCCCCTCTGTGAGTTTTGAATTGCCACGTAACTGGCTTACAAAATCTAACTTAGTGATCTCACCTTCTAAAAGTAAACTAATGAGAACACGTTTTGACTATGATGTAGGGAGTAGTGCATGTAGTAAATCAAGCTCAATAAAGCTCAAAATCTTCCGAAACTAATCAAATGAGTAGAAAACTTTAAGCTTTGAAATTGAAGGCTTTTATTTAGCTTTAATTAATATTACCTTAATCAAAAACTACATTAATCTTTCACTTACTCGTCACTAATATCCGCCACATGGTAATTTATCTTCGGATGGGCATTCTGTGCCTTTGCAAACTTGATCATGGATGGCAGAAGATCAACTGCTATAACGGATTTAACTGGTGGAAGAGATGGCAGTATGATACCAACTGTGCTGTTTCCGGGTCCACATCCTATGTCCATTAAAATTTCATTGCCGTCGTCCCATTTCATCCGTGGGACGAACTTTTCCAGAAAAATCTTCGCGTCCCGTTTCTGCATTCCATGATACGTCGAGTACGTTTGTGCATCAGGATCCATTGCATAAAACCTTCCAAAATAAAAGAAACTGCAAATACACTGGCAAGCAAGCGCTCCAAGTTGTCAAATACAAAGTGTGGACAGAAGTCAAATTCAGCTTATCAGTCGCTTTGATTACTTTATTTTGATATGAGACTTACTGTGATTAGATACACAGCGACTTGATAAGTGTGGTTTAGAAAGGACAAGGACATTTTATCACGAGCTATGCGACTACATATGAATGACAATGAAAAGACCACTGACATACCGCTTCCATGAGCTGATAAAGTTGGACGTTTTCTTGACTCCGCACTTCCTCATATTCAATTTCGTGTTGTCCTTAACACAGTTAGCAGTAAGTAATTGATTACGATTGATGGGTTGATTTTTATGACAAAAGGACAAAAAAGGTCATGCTGTATTAAACAAAGTGAAGTTGTGCATATGTTTGTCTAAAAAATAAATTGGACTAAAAGGTAAAAAGTGCATCAAATACACTGAAACGAAAGATACAATAAAGTCAGATGGAAGTAAAAAAAACGGTATCAGATAAAAAATTAACAATAATTCGATGATTTAAAGGATGGCATAAAATGTCATTGAGCTGAAAATCCTTATTTCGGTTAAGTTGTTTATGAACTCGGATCTTAAATTATTTCGAATTTTCAGCCTTGTCCATAGCCGTATACTTTAACAATTTGTATACGCTTTAAGGCGCAAGAACAGAAAAGTTCATCCTGCGCCGGGATCTGCAGTTTTCCGGGAAATCCGAACCCCTGTTGACAAAAAAACAAATAAACACCGAATTAGGAAGAGAAAGGGGCCCGCGGTTTTTGATTCCCTCACCTCTTTGGGAGTCAAATTGAGATCAGCAGAATACGTTAGAGCACAGCGTTATTTCTGAGCCACCGCAGAGCAATCATTATCAATAGGCATTTAACAATCATACTCAATCGACATGTAACGATCAGGTTCCTTGGGGTCTGCCCAGAGTGTCAGGCGTGGCTTGCTTTAGATTGATTACGGGCCTCTGACTATTTGCAGAAACATGTACATAGACTTGGGTTGGTAGAATCGCCAACGTGCCTGTAACTCCCAACACTCCCAACACTGTGCCCCAACACTCTGTAAACTTTCCGACATGGACAGAACCCACCTCAAAGTGTGCCCAGGACTTGATGCTGCAGACCGCAACAGGAACAAACGTGTCACTGGATATCTGTCTGAATCCAACTTGTATTGAGCTGCTACCAGAAATAAACTGATGGCTGAAAGGCTTTGGTCTGACGTAGGGAAAAAAAATTAACGATCGTTGTTAATCGACATGTAACAATCATTATCAATCGACATGTGGCAATCTTTATCAATCGACATGTGGCAATCTTTATCAATCGACATGTAACAATCATAATCAATCGACATGTAACAACTATTAGCAATCGACATGTAACAACCATTATCAATCGACATGTGGCAATCTTTATCAATAGATATGTAACAATCATAATTAATCGACACGTAACAATCATAATCAATCGATAGGTAACAACTATTAGCAATCGACATGTAACAATCCTTATCAATCGACATGTGGCAATCCTTATCAATCGACATGTAACAACCATTAGCAATCGACATGTAACAATCATTATCAATCGAGATAACAATCATTATCAATCGACATGTGGCAATTTTTATCAATCGACATGTGGCAATCTTTATCAATAGATATGTAATAACCATTAGCAATCGACATGTAACAACCATTAGCAATAGACATGTAACAACCATTAGCAATAGACATGTAACAATCATTATCAGTCGAGATAACAATCATTATCAATCGACATTTATCATACATTTAACAATCATTATCACTTCGACATATTTTAAGTACAGTTGTTTTGAAAACATTTTCACCACTAGTTTGGGCATCCAGTATCATTATAATGCTGTACCAAAAGATATAGGCGAGTTGTTATTTGCAGGAATATTTTGATCTACTTACATATTCGCTACTTCATTAACATTTGTTTTAATTTAAAATTAATGAATAGATTGTTATTTTTCCGAAATAAATTAATATTTTTAGATTTATTGTGTAATATTAGGTTTACCTTAACTTATCAATAGTAACATATATTCATTTTTTTAGTTAAAAAACTTCTATATTTTGAAATTAGAACACGGGTGTTTTTAGTCATGAACATCGATGCTAAAAAACCGATATTTTACAAATACCCCCCTTTTTTTAATAAGGAAAAAGTAGTAAAATGTTCTTCAAATCAAAACAAAGTTGATTCTATGTTATAAACAAAATGTTTTAAAACATTGATGTTACATCGAATAACATCGATGTTTTTCAGACATCGATGACACTTAGTCGATGCTTTTCTGTCGATGCTCATCCCTACTTACTGATTAACTGACCGTCCACCGTAGTCTGGGGGTCCCTATAGGCTTTAAGGGTCCCTCTAAATCCCCCCCCCCCGGATTCCTTGGAAACGCAGATCCTTAGAGCATCATGATTCTTGAAGTCCTTGCGCCTTTGAAATTCGCTAAAAACTCTGCGTCTGGACTACAATGGGACCTTTCATGGGATTTTTACTCACTCAAAATTATTAATTTTAACGATTAAACAAAATTCACACACACACACACACATATGCTAACAACGTTAAAGTGGCGACTTTAGAGTAGCAACGTTAAAGTGGCGACTTTTAGAGTAGCAACTTTAAAGTGGAGATTGTCAGAATAGCAACTTTAAATTGACGAATTTAGAGTAGCAACTTTAAATTGACGAATTTAGAGTAGCAACTTTTAAGTGTCGACTTTAGAGTAGTAATTTTAAAGTGTCGACTTTAGAGTAGCAAATTTAAACTGGCTACTTTAGAGTAGCAAATTTAAACTGGCTACTTTAGAGTAGCAAATTTAAACTGGCTACTTTAGAGTAGCAACTTTTATGAGGCGACTTTTAGAGCAGCAACTTTTAAGTGGTGTATATTCGGGTCCAGATTCTGTTCCTAGCGGTTTGCAGAAATATTCTTTTCTCTCATGTTCATATATAATCTTCTAAAAAAATTATATGCATATATCAATTTTTGTAAAAGTATCTATCTTGTTTGAAGCAAATAAAGATATTATTATAATACATTTACTAGAAATGCGACAGTTCAATAAGTTGTTCTACAACTTTAAATGTCAACTGGTTATTTTTATTTTCAACTCAGTTATTAACTACGAGATATTTTGGTTATATAGTATTAGGTTTCGAAGAAGTAACATTCAGAGGGATTAATTTTTATCGTTTGGAGGAAGTTTTGTTCATTGCATTTCTTTCCATTCCTTCTATAAGTAAGGCTGAATCTTCTAGTCTATGCTATTTCTCTGGTGATCAATTTCACCAATATTGGATTGTTATTTCTGTTTCTCTTCAGTGTGGAAGTCCCTTTCTTCGTTTATTTCCTTATCAGAGGCGACTGAGTTTAATGTAAGAAAAAGAACATTTTCGATAACTCGAAAAGGACGTTATCGAATGGAAATTGCTCGTTCATGAAATATATACTGAGAAAGGAAATCCCCATAAGTGCTTTTTGTTCGAAAAAGTCAAAGGTCAAATTCTAGCAGAATAGGCAATCCTTAAGTAATGATATTTTCGAAATTGATGAAACGTTCCCTATTGCGATCTTCCTGAATTTATTAAAATTTTTTGGGCCCCTTTAAATTTTATCCTTTTCATTGGATAATTGAAAAGTTTTCATTGATATGTTTACTTTCTCAAATATTTTTGAGACGAGTGGGCAGGGAGTCTTTTCTTTGAGAGTTCTGATGATAGTTGTTCATCAAAATAGGAGAGAGAGAGAGACGAAAAGAAAATGCAAAAACAGAAGGGTTCGAAAACTTTGACTCGATTTTAAATTAAAATAAATTTCTTACAATAATAATGAAACCTTGAAGGAAAAGGACATCGCTAAATCGTTTACTTCGTTGAAGATCAGAAGACAAAGAGTGAAATTTTTCTCCGTTTCTGAAATATGGTTTCTTTTAAAAGGAGCCTGGTCTCTAGATGGAGATGAATTTAGCGTTTAGTCTATGGAGAAAAGTCACTTTTTCGAGATTTATCTCAAGCGGGCCTTGAGGAAGGTGGTTGTTTCATGGTGATAATTGGGAGAAGTTTTAATGTAATTTTTTACTATATTTTCAGTAAGTTCTTCGGTATATTCAATGTCTTGACATTTCTATTTTCTTTAAGTCTTCGCTCAATCCTGCGTAGAATTTTTGGGAAGATTTTGAAAAGGCGCTAGATTGCAAATGTTATAGTGGCATAGACAAAAGCAACGATCAGTATATGAACGTTTTTGCTTTATAAGTTCTTGTTTCCTCTAACATTATTCTGTATGCCTAACTGCTTTATCCTTGCTAATATTTATGTATTTTTTGAAAGCCTCCGGGGTGAGATTTTTGTGCTTTCCGTGGGGAATTTATTATAGCTAATAATTTCGACACCCACGTTTTTAGCTTGAACTGGAGCTATTTTGTTACAGGAGAAAAGAGGCATCGTCCCCGACCTAGATTTGAGCTAGGGTCTCTCAGGGCTCAACGGAAAGATCCTAGTTCGAATCTATATTAATTAATTAAACATTTAATTATTAATTAATTTAATATTCAATCAATCAATCAACCAATTAATTAATTAATTACTAGATACCGTGTAAGAGTTGTGAGAACGCGTATATGGGTGAGACGGGAAGGATTCTTTGTAAGAGGAAAAATGAGTATCTTCGTGCTGTCGAAAAAGATGAAATGTGCGATCTTCTGGCAGAACATGCCTGGGAGAAAGGTCATGTTCCTGATTGGAAAAGTACAAAAGTTCTTCATAAAAATGTAACTTCTCGCTATTGTAGACATTTCTTGAATCTTGAGAGACGGCTCAATTCAGGAATTGGGCCATTAACATCTCAAATTCTATGGCTGAATCATACAAGATTTGTGCGAGAAGATGGAGGAAACCGGGATAAAAGGTTCAGGAAAAACCTGGGTGCGGAACTGCTCTGAGATAAACCCAGAACTGGGAGTATAAATATAGGACTTTTTTACGTTCTCGACAATTTGCTTGATGAAGGGAACAGTAGTTCTCGAAACGGTTCGATATCTTTCTTATGCCGGTGGTAAGTCTCACTTGTTCTTTCTCTACTTTCTTTCTACTAAATTCTTGTTTATTTCACCTTCTTCCCACTTCTCTTTATTTTCCTTTGTGTCCCTCACTTTTTCTAATTTATTTTCCTCTTTGGTTACTACTACTATTTTCATTTTACTTCTCTACTCTACTCATTTCTCTTCTATTTTCTTTGTTTTCCTTTTCGCATTGCCATCACTGACAAAATTTTACTCGTTATATCAAACCATGATCAATCGTTGTATGCTTTTGTGAGATTTACGTAATATCGGGCTTACTCTAAATCCGCTTCTATTTGATTTAAACTCTCTTGAAAACGCCACGATATCTTTTTACATTTGGACTATATCTTAAATATTTAAAATAAATACGGTTTTTCAACTGTAACTTAATAGTGTGAAACACGTCTATAAATGTCTGGCATAGAAAATTTAAAACTTTGGATTGTGGTAGGGGCGACTTGGGGCAATTGGATGAAAGACTTACTGAAACTGAGTCAAATCCTATTTTGCTGACGATGAAAAATTGACTGTGAAATGACAATGAAAATTGACTGTGTGGGTCTCAGTAAAATTGCTCTTGTTGAGCTTTTGGAGAATAGTACACGTTGTATTTGAAAGAGATTTTTTGAAAGAGAAAATCCCTAAAAGATAAATCTTCGGGTGAAATATCTCACGTTATCTTGAAATATTCCTTGACTTGTATCTTTGCGCCATTCAATTTTGCGTTAAGCTGTATATAAATATTTAAATTAAACGTAACGATAAAATACCTTCATATTAAGCTGTGTATGCTAAACGCGTTAGTTGTTGATGACGTTGAACAACATGTGTGAAAGAAGGCAATGTCTATCATATTTCCAAACATGCTGCAAGTGAATTTCACTGGTATTCCTATAGTATACATCTCAATATGCCCGCAAAGCAGGGGGACGTTATGAAAAATAGTATGTCGTCATAGTATATAATGCATAAACGCGTAATACATAAATACGTAATAATGCATATATGCGTAGTAGAGTATTAAAGAGAAAGGATGTTTCAGTTTCAGTACTTGTCCCAAAAAGAGAGAGAGAATACTTAATTTAAATTAGTTAACGTGTGATTTAAAGTTTCGCAAAAATACTAATTTATCTCAAATAGAATTAAAATGTATACTTTGCTTTTTTTACGACGTTTTCTAAAATCGGCCCTCAATATTTTTTTTTCTATTCGCATCTTATTCTTATGTCCATCTTATCCACGGGCGCCGTTAGCGGCGGCGACAGTAGGACCCGTCCCCCAATGTTGGTGTTAGGGTTCCATATCCCCATTCAATTTCAAACAAAATGCCTTCTACTGGCATATTGCCCCCCTCCCAATATTTTTAGACCGTCGGCGCCAATGATCTTATCGTAAGACGTTGTAGGGACTTTATTCTTGACTTGACTTACTTAATAATTCGTCGTTTGTTTAATGCAGTTTTATTAATTTGTCGTTAAAATATTATTTATCATATTTGTGTATAAATATTGATGTATTAGTTATTTACGTGATTTTAGGATGATAAGACCACGTACGTTCGAATTTAAAAGGAAAAGAAAGAAAAAAGCAGTTCATGATTTTTGTTGTTGAATAAAAAAAAATATTTTTTCTTGTCTTAAGTTAAGTGTTTTTTTCGTTTTGCTGTGTGAATTTTTATTATGTTAATCAAACTCTTTAGGACGTCGTTTTGTATGGAGTTGTCATTCTACAAATCCTTCTGATTTTATTTTGGAGTCACTGATCATAACAGCCCTACACCGGTAAACGCGGACGTGATTGGAATTGATTAGCTGATTCATCACTCAACTTCAGCGCAGAATAATTGCATGAATTAATTTATGGCTGGCCAACAAGAGAATTCTACTCTCGAGGATATTCTTTCTTCGAATGATCGATTTCAAGAAAGACAAGATTTTCATTATCCTAATCATCAGCCTGACGTCGAGCATTCAAATTCAGTAGATGCAGAAGTTCATAGGGTGTCTGTCAAACCGCCTAAATTTTGGATACAGAAACCAAGACTTTGGTTCCTACAAATAGAAGCACAGTTCAGCTTAAGTGCTGTTTCTCAGGAACAGACAAAATATAATACTGTCATCTCCGCATTGGATGAGAATGTCTTATATTACATCGAAGATATTCTAGCTAATCCTCCAACACAATTTAAATATGAAACTTTAAAGAATGCACTGATATCCCGATATTATGGCGACAACGAAGAAATCAGACTGAAGAAACTGCTTAGTAACATCGATCTTGGGGATCAACGACCATCGGATCTGTGTCGCAAGATGATGATGAGTCTGGCAGGACCTTCATTTCTGAAGATATCATAAAAATGCTTGCGTTGCAGCGACTTCCACAGAAAGTTCGAGCTATTTTATCTGTTAGCGAAGACTTCCTCACAAGCCTAGCTGAAATGGCGGATATAATAACCGCAGTCTATAACCCTCCGGAAATTTTTGCATCCAAAATTTCAGACGCGAGTTGCAATCATGATGACTTAGATGTTCGACTCGCTCGAATAGAGGAGAGCTTGAATAAATTAAAAGTTCAAGTACGGCAAATAACATCTCGTAATAGATCACGAAGTATCAGTAGAAACAGGAATGTCGAGAAAACGACATCGGACAAACTATGTTGGTATCGTTAGAAATGGAACGACAAGGCTACAAAATGTATACCGCCATGTTCCTTTGGCAAAATGAACGAGAAATTGAGAAACGAGTAACCCAGACATCGTCCTAGACAGATGTCTCGGACGTAAGTAATAGTCGCCTCTTCATGTTTTATAAAAATACAAGTAGATATTTGCTTATTGACACGGGCGCCGAAATTTCTATATTACCAGCTACTAAACGCGATAAATTAAGAATTGCTGAATTCAAATTATTTACAGCAAATGCTTCTCCTATTAATGCTTGCGGTTGAAAGGTTGTTCAGTTACATCTAGGTTTACAAAGCAAATTAACTTGGTCTTTTGTTTTAGCGGACATCCGCAAACCTATTATTGGAGCAGATTTATTAAAATTTTATGGTTTGTTAGTCGGTCTGAAACAAAAGAAAGTAACTGATTCGCGAATATTGTTGTCGTCTAAAGGCGAAACGATAAATAAGAGAATACGTTAACGAAACAATACAGAGTTTCACCAGGAGATTCCATAACAGACAGTTATTTTGACACTAGCGTAAGGTTTAAAAACACGACGTTTCGGGAGCCAACTGCTCCCTTTGTCAAGTGAAGGCAGAATGAAGAGTTCGTGAAAGTCCTAAGCTTATATACCCGCATGTTGGGAATCCCCATCTGACGCCATTTGGTGCGGAGCATTTCCAGCTGGGGAAACCCCAATCGGGGAAACCCTCGCCGGGAAAGCCCCCGCACCCGACGATGTCAGATGAACACCCCCAACTCGAGGTTTTGCAAAAATCCTGTAAGGTTCTGGTAGAGGTTTTGCGATGTTTATTGCACGACTCCTCAAACCGTAGGTTTCCCATGATTCCAGAAAAAGTCTACTCCCCAGATTCGTCACATTCTGATGTAATATTTTCATCGAATGCCAATCTGGTTCGTGACCCTCCCTGAAGACATGTTCAGCCAACTGGCTTGAATCGTCTCCCCTAGCTACCGCACGCATATGCTCCTTCCCTCGTAGACGTATCGATCTTCCCGTCTGTCCAACATACACCTTGTCACAGTCTCCACACGGTATTTGGTAAATAGCACCAGATTTTTCCTCCTCAGGGACGCGATCCTTAACTTTAAGTAATAAATCACGCAGGGTGTAGACAGGTTTGTAGTAGGTCTTAACATTCACACAACTGAGAATTCGAGACAGCTTTTCTGAGACACCCGCCACATATGGCAAAACCACTGATGTCTTCCTAGTCTCATCCTCTACATTCCTGTTTCCACCACTAACACCACATTAGTTACGAGCGATAAATTTAGTCGGGTAACCGTTCTTTTTCAACACGCTTTTGTTGCGTCGTAATTCAACATTGCGAAGGTCATCATTACAACAATGTGTAAAGGCTCGTCGGTGCAAGGCTCTAATGACAGATGCTTTGTGTGATGCCGGGTAATGAGAACGAAAGTCAAGATACCTATCAGTATGTGTTGGTTTCCTAAACACCGTAGTCAACAGTCGCCCATGCCCATCTCTATTTATCCGAACATCTAAGAAGGGTAATGAACCGCTATCTTCTTCCTCTAACGTAAATTGAATATGAGGGTTCAAGCTGTTCAAATAGAGATGAAAATCAGCAACTGAAGACCTTGGTAGGATAACGAAAGTATCATCGACGTATTGCTTCCACACCTTGACACAGTAAGTACACTCATCTAAAGCACTGTTTTCAAACACCTCCATGCACAAATTTGCCACCACACTCGAAACGGGTGACCCCATCGCCGTACCTCTTTTCTGTCGGTAAAATCTACCCTTGAAGCCGAAAACCGTGGAATTCAAGCAGAACTCGAACAGGCAATATATCTCTTCCGGACTAAGGCTAGTTCTTTCTTCCAGGCTTCCATCATGCCTCAGTCGCTCCAACGCTGCTGATACCGCCAAATTTGTTGGAATACAGGTGAAAAGTGAAACAACACTAAAAGGCACCATAGCATCATCGGGAGCGATTTTTACGTTTCTGATAGAAGAAATAAACTCCTCAGAGGTAGACACCGACTGTCCAGAGGGTCCAACAAGAGGAGATAGTATACCTGCAAGATATTTAGAAAGTGCATATGTTGGCGAACTACAAAAACTCACAATAGGTCTAAGAGGAATATCGTGTTTATGGACTTTTGGGAGTCCATAGAACAGCGGTATTCTTCCAGACGAACAACGGAGTCGCGAGTAAAGTTTCTCATCCAGTTTCGACTCTTTGTGAAGTTTTAGCAGGCGACCATTCATCTGCCTCTCAATGCAACTAGTAGGATATTTATCTACAACGGAATAGGTATCGCCATCATTTAAAAGTGACATTACTTTATCATCGTAAACCGACCTATCCATCACAACCGTAGTACGATACTTATCTGCCGGTAAAACCGCAACCTTTTTACTGTCTCTGAGGGCTTTCCGCTTAGGAACAGAAAGATTGTCCACAAGTGCCTTACGTTCAAATAACACTCTCGAAACCTCCATGCGCACTTCAGCACACCTATCCTCCGCCATGTTCCACAAGGCCGGTTCAATAGCCGAAAGGATTTTTGAAACCGGAATCGACGAGGGTGTAGGTGCAAAATGCAAACCACGTAGTTTGCATTTTGCACCGTCTTCTTTCTGTTCCTGAACGGAAAGCTCTGAAGGCTCTCAGAAACAGTGAAGAGGTTGTGGTCTTACCGGCAGATAAGGGTCGTACTACTGTTGTGATGGATAGGTCGGTTTACGATGATAAAGTAATGTCACTTTTAAATGATGGCGATACCTATTCCGTTGTAGATAAAGACCCTACTGGTTGTATTTTTGCAAAACCTCGAGTTGGGGGTGTTCATCTGACGTCGTCGGGTGCGGGGGTTTTCCTGGCGAGGGTTTCCCTGATTGGGGTTTCCCCAGCTGGAAATGCTCCGCACCAAATGGCGTCAGAAGAGGATTCCCAACATGCGGGTATATAAACTTAGGACTTTCACTCACTCTTCATTCTGCCTTCACTTGACAAAGGGAGCAGTTGGCTCCCGAAACGTCGTGTTTTTAAACCTTACGCCAGTGTCGAAATAACTGTTTGTTATGGAATCTCCTGGTGAAACTCTGTATTAATTATTAAAAGTGTACAAGTCTAAAACCCTTTATTACGAAACAAAATCTGTTGTAACGAACGATAAGTCAGTAAAATTCTCCCTTAGTTTACATAAATCGGGTCTAAAAATAAAATTTTACCATTTTACAATGAAAAGAGAAGAAGTATCCTTTCTTTAATTATGACATCTGATACTCTTATTTCTGAATTTATGTCATCTGATATTCCTATTTTTGAATTTATATCATCTGATATTCCTACTTTTGAAGTTGTAAGTCTGATATTCTTATTTCTGAAGTTATGACATCT
Source organism: Dysdera silvatica (assembly GCA_006491805.2). Classification (NCBI taxonomy): domain Eukaryota; kingdom Metazoa; phylum Arthropoda; class Arachnida; order Araneae; family Dysderidae; genus Dysdera; species Dysdera silvatica. The sequence goes on from QLNU02015360.1 coordinate 181,183,657, forward strand.
ATACTCGTATATCTGACAATCTTATATATGAAATTATGACATCTGCTATTCCTATTTCTGATGTTATGACGCCTGATAATCATATTTCTGAAGTTATGACATCTGATATTCCTATTTCTGACGATATTATCACTGATATTGAGCTTCAAACGACCTTCAGTCGGGCGATGATGGCAATGAGAACTTACTCGTCAACCCGAACGACCACGAACATTCAGAATGGTAATAAACTTTGGGGCGAATATATATAGAATTCTAATATTTGAATATATGATAAATAATAAACGTAAATGATAATATTCGTTTTCTCTTTTTATATTTTTTTATCTTAGTATTAATCCGGATATAACGAGCAAATTTCATTCCCCTTCTTATCCGTTATAAGTGGATTCGGTTTTATTACACACAATATTATTATGCATCATACTTTTATACCAATTTGTTTTCATGGATATAATAGTATGCATCATACTATTATACCTATGAAAACATATTATGTTTTTCCTCATTTACAATAATCACTAATCTATAATTGTGAAAATCTCTCTCTCTTTCTCACTACTTTTCATCAAAGGCACGTCGATATATGGTTGTCTTCTTCCCTTTTATCAGTAATGTAACCTCTCCACCCCGTATTATGCCCATATTAGACTTACATATCTAAGTAACTTGATTACATAATAACACAATAAATT
>QLNU02015360.1:181184451-181199103 GCA_006491805.2 Dysdera silvatica
TTTCTGAAGATATCATAATGCTTGCGTTGCAGCGACTTCCACAGAAAGTTCGAGCTATTTTATCTGTTAGCGAAGACTTCCTCACAAGCCTAGCGGAAATGGCGGATATAATAACCGCAGTCTATAACCCTCCGGAAATTTTTGCATCCAAAATTTCAGACGCGAGTTGCAATCATGATGACTTAGATGTTCGACTCGCTCGAATAGAGGAGAGCTTGAATAAATTAAAAGTTCAAGTACGGCAAATAACATCTCGTAATAGATCACGAAGTATCAGTAGAAACAGGAATGTCGAGAAAACGACATCGGACAAACTATGTTGGTATCGTTAGAAATGGAACGACAAGGCTACAAAATGTATACCGCCATGTTCCTTTGGCAAAATGAACGAGAAATTGAGAAACGAGTAACCCAGACATCGTCCTAGACAGATGTCTCGGACGTAAGTAATAGTCGCCTCTTCATGTTTTATAAAAATACAAGTAGATATTTGCTTATCGACATGAGCGCCGGGATTTCTTTATTACCAACTACTAAACACGATAAAATTAGAATTGCTGAATTCAAATTATTTGCAGAAAATGGTTCTCCTATTAATACCTATGGTTCAAAGGTTGTTCAGTTAGATCTAGGTTTACAAAGAAAATTAACTTGGTCTTTCGTTTTAGCGGACATCCGCAAACCTATTATTGGAGCAGATTTGTTAAAATTCTATGGTTTGTTAGTCGGTCTGAAACAAAAGAAAGTAACTGATTCGCGAATATTGTTGTCGTCTAAAGGCGAAACGATAAATAAGAGAATACGTTAACGAAACAATACAGAGCTTCACCAGGAGATTCCATAACAAACAGTTATTTCGACACTGGCGTAAGGTTTAAAAACACGACGTTTCGGGAGCCAACTGCTCCCTTTGTCAAGTGAAGGCAGAACGAAGAGTTCGTGAAAGTCCTAAGCTTATATACCCGCATGTTGGAAATTCCCATCTGCCGTCATTTGGTGCGGAGCAGTTCCAGCTGGGGAAACCTCAATTGGGGAAACCCTCGCCGGGAAATCCCCAGTACCCGACGATGTCAGATGAACACCCCCAACTTGAGGTTTTGCAAAAATCCTGTAAAGTTCTGGTAGAGGTATTGTGATGTTTATTTCACGACTGCTCAACCGGTAGGTTTCCCCATGATTCCAGAAAAAGTCTACTCCCCAGATTCGTCACATTTTGATGTAATACTTTCATCGAATACAAATCTGGTTCGTGACCCTCTCTGAAGACATGTTCAGCCAACTGGTTTGAATTGTCTCCCCTAGCTACCACACACATATGCTCCTTCCCTCGTAGACGTATCGATCTTCCCGTCTGTCCAACATACACCTTGTCACGGTCTCCACACGGTAGTTGGTAATTAGCACCAGATTTTTCCTTTTCAGGGACGCAATCCTTAACTTTAAGTAATAGATCACGCAGGGTGTAGACAGGTTTGTAGTAGGTCTTAACATTCACATGACCTAGAATTCGAGACAGCTTTTCTGAGACACCCGCCACATATGGTAAAACCACTGATGTCTTCCTAGTCTCATCCTCTACATTCCTGTTTCCACCACTAACAAACACCACATTGGTTACGAGCGATAAATTTGCGCGGGTAACCGTTGTTTTTCAACACTCTTTTATTGCGTCGTAATTCAACATTGCGAAGGTCATCAGTACAACAGTGTGTAAAGGCTCGTCGGTGCAAGGCTCTAATGACAGATGCTTTGTGTGATGCCGGGTGATGAGAACGAAAGTCTAGATACCTATCAGTATGTGTTGGTTTCCTAAACACCGTAGTCAATAGTCGTCCATGCCCATCTCTATTTATCCGAACATCTAAGAAGGGTAATGAACCGCAATCTTCTTCCTCTAACGTAAATTGAATATGAGGATTCAAGCTGTTCAAATAGAGATGAAAATCAGAAACTGAAGATCTTGGCAGGATAACAAACGTTTCATCGACGTATAGCTTCCACACCTTGACACAGTAAGTACACTCATCTAAAGCACTGTTTTCAAATGCCTCCATACACAAATTTGCCACCACACTCGAAGCAGGTGACCCCATCGCCGTACACCTCTTCTGTCGGTAAAATCTACCCTTGAAGCCGAAAACCGTGGAATTCAAGCAGAACTCTAACAGGCCACATATCTCTTCCGGACTAAGGCTAGTTCTTTCTTCCAGGCTACCATCATGCCTCAGTCGCTCCATTGCTGTTGATACCGCCAAATTTGTTGGAATACAGGTGAAAAGTGAAACTACATCAAAAGACACCATAGCATCATAGGGAGCAATTTCCACATTTCTGATAGAGCAAATAAACTCCTCAGAGGTAGACACCGACCGTTCAGAGCACCAACAAGAGGAGATAGTATACCTGCAAGACATTTAGAAAGTGCATATGTTGGCGAACTACAAAAACTCACAATAGGTCTAAGAGGAATATCGTGTTTATGAACTTTTGGGAGTCCATAGAACAATGGTATTCTTCAAGATGACAACGGAGTCGCGAGTAAAGTTTCTCATCCAGTTTCGACTCTTTGTGAAGTTTTAGCAGGCAACCATTCATCTGCCTCTCAATGCAATCAGTAGGATCTTTATCTACAACGGAATAGGTATCGCCATCATTTAAAAATGACATCACTTTATCATCGTAAACTGACCTATCCATAACAACCGTAGTACGACCCTTATCTGCCGGTAAAACCACAACCTCTTCACTGTCTTTGCGCGCCTTCAGGGCTTTCCGTTCAGGAACAGAAAGATTATCCACAAGTGCCTTACGTTCGAATAGCACTCTTGAAACCTCCGTGCGCACTTCAGCACACCTATCCTCCGCCATGTTCCACAAAGCCGGTTCAATAGCCGAAAGGATTTTTGAAACCGGAATCGACGAGGGTGTAGGTGCAAAATTCAAACCACGTGACAGCACAGAAGTTTCACAATCACTTAGGCGTCGCTTAGAAAGATTAAGAACCCAACGGGAGTCCATTCGACCACTGTTCCTGCAGTAGTTTCGTTTGTACTCCGTTCTCAATCTCTCAAGCTTTTCCTTTTGAACACCACGAACTCTAGAACAAGTAGTTGCTTCTTCTCTTTCAGCTTCAACCAAAACACGGGAGAAGGTTTCAGAGTCGAGAGCAGTTTCCAGACTAGGTTCAAAAGATACCAACATCAGGCGTATGGCTTATAATCAAGTACCGATAGACGAGCAGGATATTGAGAAGACAGCAATCGGCACACCGTTTGGCTTGTTTGAATTTGTTAAGATGAGCTTTGGTTTAAGGATGCAGCTCAAACGATGGGGCGTTACGTAGATACTGCAGTTAGAGGACTATCCTATTGATGACTTACTTATATTGATGACTTACTAATAGCCTCACGGAGTATGGAAGATAATTTGCTTCACTTAGAAGAAATCTTCAAAAGATTGTCTCAGTTTGGATTAAGTCTCAAGTTATCCAAATGCTGTTTAGCCCTAAACGAAGTCAATGCCTTAGGACACAGAGTCAATGTTAATGGGGTATTTCCCTCTTTGGATAAAATTAAAGCTCTAAAGGACTTTCGACTCTCGTCAAGTGTTAAAGGACTAAGAAGATTTCTGGGAATGATGAAGTTTTACAGAAGATTTTTATCCGGACCTGCTAAATACCAAATGTCATTAAACGATTTTGTTAAGGGCAAGAAGAATAGAAACATAATCCCTAGATTGGAATTGAAGAACTGTGGACGCATTTAATAATCGTAAAAAGCAACTCTGTGATAATACTATGTTAGCCGATCCTAAAGGGGTGATGCTAAATCGTCACATGGTTGATTCTTCTGATTTCGTTCATGGGTCCGTTCTTCAACGATTTGGTGATAATGATTGGAAACCCTTAAGTTTTTACTCTGCCAGATTAAACATGAGTCAGAAGAATTATAGTACGTATGATAAAGAAATGTGAGCGGCCTTTTCAGCCATCTGGTACTTTCGTAACCAGCTGAGAGGCAAGGAATTTACTTCGTTTACCGACCACAAATCACTGATTTACTCCTTAAAACAACCATCGCCAAAAGCTTCGCCAAAATAATTGCGTTACTTGGATTATATAGCTCAATTTACTTCTGATATCAGATTTATTCCCAGATCAGAAAATGTGACGGCAGACACCTTATCCAGAGTTGATGCTATTCATTTAACTAAATCTATTGATTATAATGAAATTGCCATCTTGCAAAAAGATGATGAAGAATTAACATAGTTATTAGTTAATGGTGAAAAAATTTATAATTTGAAAATTTTACAGTCATCGAAACTAAATTACTTATCCCCTGTGAAACATCTACATCACATATTAGGCCTTACATTTCTAAAACAGCTTGCAGTAAAATTTTTGATTCAATACACAATCTGGCACAACCAGGAATTAAAGCATCTATCAAGATGATCACCAAAAAGTATTTTTGGCCATTCACGAGGAAGGATATCTCAATTTGCTAGAAGTTGCCTTAAATGCCAATTGTCAAAAGTTAACAGACACGTGCATAGCCCACTTCAAGAATTTCTTCTTGCTTCTAAACGATTCGAAGAAATTCATGTTGATATTATCGGACCTTTGCCTACTTCTGAAAGTTGTTGATGTTTTCTAACCATTTTAGATAGGTATTCGAGGTGGCTTGAAGCCATTCCGTTAACCGATATTAGCGCCGAGACAATCACGCGAAATTTAGTCAGTCACTGGATATCTCGCTTCGGCACACGGTCTTTTATAACAACGGATCAAGGTTCACAATTTGAAGCACATATAATTGCAGCATTGTCTAAACTAATTGGTTTCAAAAGAAAAAGAATTACCGTCTATCACCCTCAAGCTAACGGATTTCTTGAGAGGTGGCACAGAACACTGAAAGCCGCGATAATGTGTCAAAATAATTACATGTGGATGAAATCTTTGCCGATTATTGTAATGGGATTACGATCCACATTGCAAACAGAATTTCGAGCCACGCCTGCGGAAATGGTTTATGGGGAAAGCTTACGCGTACCCTCAGAATTTTTATGTCAATCTCGGTCTGATTCATCGTTTTTGATTTAATCCGATTTTATAAAGGAATTATGTTCTCAGATAAATAAAATCCGACCAATTCCTATCACTGACCATTCTAATAAGAATTCTTTTGCTTTACAAAATTTAAAAGATTGTTCTCATGTTTTTCTTTGTAAAAATATGCATAGATATCCACTGAAAAGGCCTTATGAAGGACCCTATGAAGTAGTGAAACTTGGTTTGAAAGTTTTCGACTCAAAGATTAAAAGTAAAGTCAAAACTGTTTCATTAGACAGATTGAAACCTTACTACACATTCACTCATGACGAAGATATATTTTCCGGAAATCTTAACAATCTTCAGGACACTAAAAAAAGTCTTCAATCAAACCCATTCTCAAGATCAACTCACAATCAAATAAACAAATCAAGTCAACAATAAAAAAAGTCACCTTTCTGGAAAAACCAACCTATTCAAGATTTGGAAGAAAATTCGTCACTCCCAACAGTTTTGTACCGTTCACTAATTCTCTGGTGAGAGAGTGATGTAGGGACTTTATCCTTAACGACTTACGTCGTTAATTCGTCGTTTGTTTAATGCAGTTTTATTAATTTTATGTTAAAATATTATTTTTATCATATTTGTGTACAAGTATTGATGTATTACTTATTTACGCAATCTTAGGATGATAAGGTCACGTAGATTCGAATTTAAAAGGAAAAGAAAGAAAAAAGCAGTTCAAGATTATTTTGGAGAGGTTGTTGTTGTTGTTGTTGAGTAAAAAGAATATTTTTTCTTGTCTCAAGTTAAGTGTTTCTTTCGATTTGCTGTGTGAATTTTTATTGTGCTAATCAAACGTTTTAGGAGGTTGTTTCGTATGGAGTTGTCATTCTATAAATCCTTCTGGTTCTTTTGAAGTCACTGATAATAACAACCCTATAATGTCATTTTTCTGTTTCAAGATTTAAATCTTGTGGCACCAGTTTTGCAACAGTTTGGGTCTACCAGTTTGAGTCCATAACTTCTGATTCGGAGTTCTGTGATCTAAAATGTGTCACTACGTGTAAATTTATGATAGTGTAAATTTATGATAGTTAGGCTTATGCAATTTTCTTTTCCATCTAGTCGAGCAGAAATATTTTGTTGTTAGAAGTTTAGGCTTTTAAGCTTATTGATTTCCAAACTCGTGGAAAGGAAGAGAAAAACGGTTGCACTAAAAGGAAAATTGCACAAAGGTCTTACAAATAAACACCATTTGCTATTTTTCCCGTTTATAGTATTTGTCACCTATTTGGCACGAATAAACAGCTTGAATGTTTCTGTGAAAATAGAAAAATAGCGAAAGCGAGCGAAATTCTGTACTTTTTTTTGTGTGAACTGTTCCAGCTTTGAAGAGATTTAGTGCATCTTGTGCAGTTTTTTCAAGTAAAGACGAGTAGAAAATAAACTAAGAAAAATAATCGGATACATGTAATATTAATAAATAAAACTGAAAGTGGATTCGAAGTCTTTTTATAGAAATGAGTTTATGGGTATTTCCTCCTGAATATTGTCTACGTAGCTCTTGGGGTTCACCGATCGCTAGCATAGAAATATTGCTTTAACTAATAAACCACTGAAAGAAAATGAAGACAAATCAATAGTCAAAAGAAGTCCAAATCACAGTTATGGAGAAAAAGTTATCTAATAATAGACTGTCCTTTTTTTTATTTTCTTTCTATCACTCTTTAGATAAAGGGCGCCAAATCTATAGGTTAAGTTCGGATTTTTTCGGGCCTCAAAGCTATTTAGTGAGCCGGACAATCCCAAAGTTCAAAAGTAATAAAAAAATACAGAGTGTACAGTTGAATGTAAAGGACTTAATATATAGAATATATCAGTTTTTGTTGTTCGTTTTCCTCATCTCTGGTTGACTCACTTGCCTGTGCACGCGGATTATTCTATTCAAGGCCCCGAATGGTTCTTAAAATTGGCGCCTCTGCTCCAGATTGCTGACAGAAAGTTCTGCACATCGATATAGATAAGAATAGCAAAAAATCCCTAGATTGGAATGAAGAAGTGTGAACTCATTTAATTATTGTAAAGAGCAACTCTGTGACAATACTATGTTAGCGATACGTAGTAGCGATCGTAGTAGTGAACGATTCTGTACATATACAGAATCGTTCACTCATTCGACAAAAAAAAAATCGATTCTACTTCAGTAATTGATATTATAGCTGTGTGATTATTTTGATTTGTGATAGACACTTTCCGATCTCTTCACGCCTTCTACTATTTTTTTCTATCCAATCACTATTCTTCAAGTAGTCATTTCAGTTATCACTTACCTGACATCAGCGAACTCAGTTTCCCTCCTATATCTCTCTTAATCTCTCTTTTCTGTCTTCTTTCTCCTTACATCGAAGTGCGTCCTAGATTTCATTCGTTCGCGTCAAGTAAGATGGTTCCACTACATTTTTTCTAATAAAGACTTGATTGCATCTATCATTTCTTTGATGTTTCATTTGTCTCTATGTCAATTTATCTGATCTTTCCGAGCATCCATCTTCACTACTGTCAGTTTCTCCTTTGCGTCGGCAAGTTTTAGTTTGTGACATCACTCTGCCCTTTAGGAAAGTTCTGTCATTTTTTCTTCCTTGGATATATTCTCCCTCTATTATGATCAGCCCAATTTCTTAAAAATCTTCTAATTTTTTTATCTTCGATTTAAAAATCATTCAACGTCACGTTGCGATGATATTGAATGTGACTGTATAGCTGCCAAATTCCATTAATAATAGTTAATTATTAATTCCATTAATAAAAGTTATCAGTAAATTATAAGGCTGCTTTAACTCCGCCTCATATATGAGGCGTTGAAAACAATAGTCGTATAGTCGCAAATATGAAATTTTTGAGTTAAGTCCATCCTCTGGTGTTGCCTTGCTACCTGCAACTCTGGTATATGTCCATAGTTCAATTAATTGCCACAGGATGCACCACTTTACTGTAGGCCGAAACGAAACTGTCGGTTCGTTGAACGCAAATCGTTTTCTTATATCATTTTAAGGACAAGTGGACGTACCACGGTTGTTTTCAAGGCCTCATATGTTTATGAACAAATAATTCACAAATATGGAAAAATATAACCCACCATTAGAATATAGTGTAAATACTATAGTAGTAACAATATATAACAAGTTTATAGAACTTTAGGTCTCAATTCGTCCGTAATATTGGAGATAAATAGATAGAAAAAAGATTGGCGATTTTAATTTTAAATTCAAGTATTTTACAGTAACTTTACAAAAATATTATGTTAGGCTGTTCTATGTCATCATAGGATAAACAACAGATAATACAAATTTCTTACTTCTGGAATTTTATTAATGGCATTTGAATACAAATTGTAGGAATACGATTATAAGGCTAAAATCTAAACAGTACTTCCAACCTGTAAGCGCCAACAATTTCGCAGCAAAGTTAGTAGCAAAAGCAATGATACAACTTACAAGAAAACGGCCTATTCGCAGGATCTTAAAACTATAGATGTTAAATTACTCGTAAAGAAAAGAATGATTTTCCGGCGCCTGATGGACCTGAACCCACAACCTCCTGATTGATCCTAGAGCACCTGACCGGCAATCAGGAGGTCGTGGATTCGGGTCCCACCCGACGCCGGAAAATCATTCTTTTCTTTACGAGTAATTTAACATCTATTATTGCCACATCATCGGCTAATGTGAAAAAACTGTTGCTTTAATAATATTAAAACTATGTTTAAAAAGTTGGGAGAAGTAATTTGTCTACTAATTTGTATTTAAGATGATGATTTTAATGCTAATCGTATAATTTTCTCCTTTGCCGTCAGCTGAACATGTTATGAACACATGAGTACGTAATGTTATTCGAGTTTACTATTCTCTTTACATTAATACACACCTATATCGATAGCAAGTTTCTATAATCTTGATTATAATAATGTGTAACTACCTCGTTATTTAGACTTAAGTTCACATAAATAAGACTGAGCTTTTATCTTTAAACTCTTATCTCTTCGAAACTTAATTTCTTCTCTTTTGACAAATTAGAATAACGATCTTAAACAGTTTTAAATCACGTATCTTTATCTTTGCATTTATAGCAATTTTCTCGAATGAGGCCCAAAAATCTTCAAAACATTAAAATACATAACGATCCTACAAACCATATTTATTCATTCTCACTTCTGAAGAAATACGATGAGGGTTAGCGATAAAATACATTTTTTTACTGCAATGTTTAAAATTTAAAATTCTATTTTAATTTTTAATTAGCAGGTTTCAATAAGTATTGAATCCGCCATTGTTTCTACTTCGTCTGTTGGTCGGTTTGTCAACAAGTAAAAGGTAAGGTAAATGTTTTCCATAAATACAATAATGATAGCGTTAATAATGAAAATGCGAATTGGAAAGTTGAGAACTGGAGAGTTCAGCATGCAACACTCGCCAATATGGTAACAGACAGGCAAACCAATAACAGATTCAATTTACATTATGAATTACTCGCAAAGAAATTAAATGATTTATCAATACTTGATGGAACACGAACCCATAATCTCTTGGTTTCGGTTAAATGCTTTACCATTAAGCTGCAGGTGTCAGGCATGCTTTCTCTTGTGAGAGTAAGCAATATAAGGCGTTACTATGAACAAGTTTGTAATTAACGGGTAGTGTATGGACGGTCTCCTGCACCAAAATGACAAGTCAAGGAAGCCACACGTCAGATAGGCGAGATTAGCATTAATATTTATTAAAGTAGAATTCTCACCTTAGCCAATGATGTTGTGGTATTAAAGTGTGGTAGTACGAAAAGAAATATCCCTTTTCTTTGAAATTGACTCATCATCTAATACTACCACATCGTCGTCTAAGATGAGAATTCTACTAAGGATCCCATGTTACTTGAAACTCAATTCTAAACTTAAATGTCGACCTTAGTCGATTTTTGTTTAGACTTCTCGTTTAAATTAGTAATGTTTGGTAACCCTGGAGGAAAATCTCACAATACGCTATGGCTTCCTATCCTCCTGTATTTCTGACCTAATAATTGTGTTAGTAAGTTACGAACATCATTATTCTCGTCTGTAACTTTATATATATATATATGTGTGTGTGTGTGTGTGTGTGTGTGTGTGTGTACGCTCACCAAATACACCATTCAAGATATACCCCAGGTTAAATAATAGGTTTGAATTATTATTAAATCGAGATCTGTATTATTCAATCGCAAGTCAATGTTTTTTACATTACTGATCGTGTAATTCACACGCCGACACGATTTTTGTTGACTTACAGCTGAGAGTTGATTTTAAGGTATTTTGATGTGCCGAAATCAAAAATCATATTAGTTTTCATGTATCATGTCAAGTTTTTTTTCTAAAGTATTTTGAATGTCCAAAAAAATGAGCAAAAAGTGGGTACTTTGTGTGTGGTTTGAGGTATATAAATGGTATATTTAGAATAGTATGATAGTGTGGGTAGCAAGTATATGTGCGATAACATGCACATAGATATAGCAAAACGAATCTGAGCTGTTAAAATAATTTCGTCTGCCAGACATGATGCCAAGTTCAACAAACACATGGCTATTTGCTCCAATGTCGCAGTGCCTGGTCGTAATCCAAATATATCACTCAAGAAACACAATTTTTAATACAGTTTTCCTAACATAAGGATCATGTAGTGCATTACTAATTTTTTCAGATTTTTATCAGCAAATCCAGCATGAATTGCGGAATCAGAAATTCGATTCATATAATATTATAGCAATAAACACGGAATACGATAGTTCGAAAACTTGACATGATACAAAAAAAATAAATAAATAAACAGCGTCATATCAGAAATCTGCATACCAAAATTAGTTAAAAGCAAGTGTCATATGTAAGTTAGAAAAGATTTTATTTTTTTATCAGTTTGTGTTATACCTTATTTGTACAATAATTTTACTTACATGTAATTAAACACACTCATTTTGCTCACAATGTTTTAAAAGCTAAATCTTACTTAATAAACCCACTGGGGAAAAGTTGGAAATGATTTTTAAATACCATAAATATATGTGATTTGTACAAAAGGAAAAAGTATGTTATAAATGATTTTGTAACGTATTTTAAAAAGTATTGGTCTTACCAAATGTAATGTTCTCATGTGTAAACTAAGTATTTTTTAATTTTTCTGAAAGATTCCACTTGCTAAAACAAAACTGACTGCTCTGGGACATCCCGGAAATTGGAATAGCAGCTTTAATCAAATTTTGTATTTACATTTTTTTTTAAGACTCCAGCAAGGTGGAACTAAGCTGATTAACTAGTTTATGCCCAGGAGCGTTAATTGGTTAATGGAGTAAAGATCAATACAAAATTTAGTTGAATGGTAATTAGTTTTCAACGAAAGTGTGTTTAATTTAGATATAATATGTACCCTCGTTTTACATATTTCATCAATTGGATCTTCAGTAAAATGCGTCTAAGCAACGTTGTTTATTTTAATGTGATATATGAAATTTCTTCGACAACGAAAGGACATCTAGATGATGAGGCTGCAGATATAAGTGCTGAAGAAGTGTAGTAGTTCCATCAAGTTGAGATGATATTTATTGAAGCTTTAAATCTTTAAGTTAATTCATTAATGCAGACCAAAAATAAATAAATTCGAATACGTACATAGTTAAATGAATTTAGAACGCTTTTGTTTTTGGCGGAGCCTTCAATTAGAAGTGTGCACACTTTGATGGTAAGTTGAAGACTGATTTGATTTTAGAATTCGGAAAACAATTGCACGTACTGTTGCCAAATATAAAAAGTGAAATTATAATTATACAAAATATGTTGCCAGATACGGAAGTCGAAATTATGTATATATAGAAAACATCACATAAAAGGAAACAACTTGGCATTTAGCCAATTTTAGAAATTAGAACTAAGTTTTCTTTCCTTGCGTTTCTAAGTGGCAACAGTTAAGAAAGCCTGCGAAGTGAACATAGTGTTTCTATTATGGGAACTCACAAGGGCTTAGTTAGAGTAGTTAGGATTATATTATTATGCGAATTACATAATTAATAAATCAGTATCTTTGATAATGATATAAATATAATCGGGCTTTGATTCTAATTAGAGTTTGCTTCATCCAAGTTGGATGTTTAACCGAAACCATAATCTACGAACTTTTTTTTAAAATGAATGGTTGAAGATACGGATTACCTTTTCTTTAAGAAGAATGGCAATGATAAGATTGCTGTGTTCAAATGTACGAGAACACCTATCCGGACTGCAGAAGATCGTGGGATCGTGCCCCACCAGACGGAAAAACATTTCTTTTCTTTACGAACGTTTCACCATCTAACTATGCCATAACATTGGAGTTACTATTACTACGCCTAAAACGCATTGATAAAAATTGTTTCTTAATTTAATCTGCGTAGTGTTCGATTTGTATAAATTCAGCATTTCGTTTCCAGCATTATTTACCATAGTCCTGTTTAGAGAGCTGATTCTTTAAATAATCAATACGCATGTGCATACTTATAATTTCAAAAGTATGGTGCATCCTTGAAAATATTAAAAACAATGGAATTGTTAAGATAAAAAGCCATGGTTTAAAACGCAAACCAATGCCCTTGTATGAAAAAACTTAATGATAATGATTATACTTTTGTCTATTCAGAGTAGGTAAATTTGTGGCGTAATGATGAAATGGAACAGTCATATTAATTTATGTCTAATATAGCAATCACTCTTTGCACTGATTACTTCCATGGAGTTGCGATTACTATTCAACGTCAGGTCGACATTTAAATTTAATAGGTCCGGTGCATATATTAATGGAAATGCAGGATATTGCGTATATTTAGGATCTGTGCTCCAATATACATTATATGGACGGTTATAACATATACACTGCGGTTCATGTTTCTCACCGGTGCAAGGTACGGCAGTAGTCTTTAACATCAGATCATCATTTAAACTTAATATAAGCCCACTGCATATATTAACAAAAATGTAAAATATTGCATATTTTTAAAACTTATGCTTTACGTTATATAATCTGGACAGTTATAAATGTTTATATGTATTTATTTTATATAAATCGAACACTACGCAGATTAAATCAAACAACAATGTCAATCAATCAACGTTTATTGGCGTAGTGATACCAACGCCGATGGTATGGCGTGATTAGATGGTGAAACGTTTGTTGTTTGGTTTAAATGTTTGTTTGGATTTTTATGGCGCAAGAGCATCTGGGCTATACTGCGCCTAAACAGTTATAAACGCATGGTGGTTTGTGGTTTTCACCAGTGCAAAGTACAACCATACTGATCAGTATCCGATCATCATTTAAATTAACTAGGCCCGATACTTACTCCTATATATTAACAAAAATACAAAGTATTTTGTATTTTCAGAATCAATGCTCCAATTTACGTAATATGGAGGGCGCTGAGGTGGTACTGTGTTCGCCTAGGGTGCCGTTAACCAGGGTCCTACTCACTACTACCAGGGTGCCAGAATAGAATGCTTATTGGTAAACTGCATACCGTAGTTCGGGGTTGGTTCTCTAATTCTTAAATGGTTTGGATTTCTTGATATAAAATCATATGTCCTAGCGTAGCGCAGAGCCGACGAGATAGAGGGGCACAAGGGATGCAGCCCGGGGGCCCGCTATGGTAAGAATCTATGCTGTGGGGGCCCAGCCCAGGAAAGGTGTCATGGGGCCAGTCGAAGGGAGCCTGAGGTGCCCGTGTTGGTTCTCAGCGCCAATTGCGTTGCGTTACATTTGTTGTCCTTGCTCAGTGAAACAAATAAACAAAATGGACATTTATAAATTCACCATGGTTTACGGCTCGAGCCAGTCGGCGGTGCCATTTCATTGTACAGTCGTTTGACATAAAATTAAAGCCCTCGTTTGGCGTCGAATAGCCCTTGCTGTCCTTGCGCCATAAAAATACAACCAACCAATAAAAATTCAAAGCACAATTGACAACTAATTTGTATTGTAGTAATTTTAATGACGACATTAATTTCTGGATATTTATTTGCAGCTGCATCTCGGCGGTCAAATGCTATCAGCACATTGATGTGCATGTAAAGTGACTGTCAACATGAAGCACGACGACATCACAACCGAGTATCTTACAGCGGCCTACGTTTGCGTGTCCGTGTTAGTGTTCATGCTGCTATGTCTTCTGGTGTATGTCACGTGTTCTAGAAAATTCCAACTCAACTGGTATGAGAAAACGCAACTGGAAAGCGCTAAAAACTTAGAGGAACAAGAGGAACTCTCGACTTCTGCGTCAGGTAGGCTTTGTTTAATAACTTGAAGCATCTAGATATATAATACATTTGAATCACTTGAAAAATAACGTGAATCGTTCGAATAATTGTATTTGAATCATCTAGATAATACATTAAAACTTCGAAATAATGCATTCGTACCATTTAAGTAACAAAATTTAATCACCTACGTGAGATAAATTTGAATCATCCAAACCAGTGAAATTTGAATCATCTACATGGGATAATTTATCTAAATGAGATAAAGTTGGAATCATCTAAAGCAGCATATTTAGAT
>QLNU02015360.1:181200636-181220881 GCA_006491805.2 Dysdera silvatica
ATGGAGTCCAACAAACGTAAATATTGAAAAAAAAAAAAAAGCTTTGAGGTCTAGAGGGCTAAAGCCCCTAATTTAGGGCCACGTACAATGCGTTAATTTGTAATTTTTGTTTTTTTGGGGGCCTAAATGTTTTCTAGGGCGGCTAAACACCTCCAGCCCCTTCCCTAATTACGCCAATCAGCATAATGTAAAGTATGAAAAAAATTTTATACATTCCTTGCATTGTTTGGCTGTCAGGGTATATAAGTTACGCTTTTAATATTATTTTGCATTTTATTTGTAAACGTAATATATTTATAAATACTGTGTGTAAAGTAGGTTTTATTTGCCTTTATTTGTATCATTTGATGTATGTTACCGGCAAAGTATGAAACGCCGGCATTCTATAAAATGCCTAGGCAATGAATATAATGAGGGACGTTTTTAGGCAAAGTATGAAATATGAGAATTATTACATACTTTCCCTAGGCATTGTATATAATACCTAGGCATTCTATAGAATGATAAATGCTATTTAGGCAAAGTATGAATAAAAAAGGTCCTGATAAGGCTATTATATAAAGGACGTGCATTCCTCAAAACTACAAATGTTATTCTGAAAAAATAATGAGAGTGCCATTAAAAAAATTTATTCAAAATACGTAAAGAAAAATGAAAGTTGCACAAAACAAAATTTATGCCTTTCTTATTAAGGGAAACAAAATTTTCATATAAAAAATAAGAAATTAAAATTAACCTACTTGTTGCAACACGGTAGGCTTGAATGCCATTTTGAATTACATTTCATTACATTTTTCATGCAAAGACATTTCATATTTTGGCACTTTGTTTTACACATACATTTGACGAATCTTTGGCCGCTTCCACTGGACTGAGAAATTGTAACTGACCGGAGAGGAATTTCGTGGTCAGGAATATCTTCAATTCTAAGCAAGTTCTTAGGGCATAAAGTGATTGTGATCTCGCATATACTTGTTTTAAAATTCCTTTAGAAGTTCCAAGTCGGTAGAAACCATCCTCTGTCACACTCATTACAACTGCCAATATATTGCGCGAATCACCTCGCCCCTTGTCGACGTCAGGAATAGGAACTCGCACAGTAGTTCCCAAAGAAGCAGTGGGAAATTTTTTTCCGAATTCATTTTCATTTTTTTGGCTTGTATTTTCCGATTGATTTTAGAATTTATTTTACCTTCAATAGCATTTTCAGTTTTGAAACAAAGGGTGCACAAAATATCCATTTCATCATCTTTACTAGCATGGCCACAGAAGGTATGAATTTTTTGACGACACTTTTTGCATGCAAGTGCATCACTCGTTTCCTTTAAACACACACAACAGGTATCAGAAACGGAAATCTCTTCGGTAAGCATGTCTTCATCATGTTGGTTTAATCCACTATCGACTATAATCTCATCCATGTTTTTTGAAACAGGCTCTTTTTCTTGCATAATCTGATTAGTTTCACCTTTTTCCATTGTTTGGACGCTTTCTATTACTTTTTCTAGCTGCTCCTCTGTATTTATGTCTTTTAAAACATCTTCGGGTAGAAAAGACGTTGTAAGCCCTACTTTAGGTTTGCAGCCAAAAAGAGCTTCGTATGGTGTTCTTTTGATCCCAGAATGATAAGCTCTATTTTTCATAAATTGAACGAAACGCAGTCCTTCACTCCAGCGGTCAGATTTGTTGTCCTGCATCCAAGTACAGAGCATATTTTCGATATCTTGATTAGCTCTTTCGACACTACCCTGGCTTTGTGAATGGCGAGGCTTCCCATGGACGATCTTCAGTGCTGGCCAAAACTCCTTCAAGCTGGTCACCACATTATTGGCAAATTCCCTACCATTGTCAGACTGTAATATAGATGGCACTCCAAACAACGAGAATATGTCCACTGGGTTGTAGACTACTTCTTCAGCTCTTTTTGACATCAGAGACTTGAGAATCACAAATTTTATGAGATGATCTTGGTACACCATAATAAATTTGTATTCTCTATCTGGCTGAGACTGAAAATCAATAAAATCTACCTTTCAACGGGAATTAAATTCAAAAAAAAAATCATAGGTTTAACAGCAGTGGTGCCCTTTTTAATACCTTTTTGTTTTTTATGGCAGGGCTAACGAAGGTGGATGTACAGTTCAATATCATGACGTGTAACGTTTTTGTATTTGGTTGAAAGTTCTTTCAACATTCTATCCCATCCTCCGTGTCCAATAGCCAAATGAGTTTCATGAAGTACGTGAAATAACTCAGTGTCCGTGACGTAATACTGTATTGTACTGACGTCTTCTTTAACAGGATAAATGAGTTTACTTTTGTTTTCCACAATCATCACATCATAGCGATTCAGCAACCAATAGTCCCTGGGTTCCTTCTTAGTAGTCAATTTGTTTGGCTTTTTTTTTACATCATTTATTAACTTCTGGTAAGTAGTTTCGGTTAGGAACAAACTATTTTTTGCAGCATTAACTCGAAGCTTAGGCAGTTCATCTTCGAATCGTCGTTGCATGTCTATAGACCATGACTCCTTCTCCAACACTACAGCTTGCTCCTCCATTTTCATGCAGCACAGTAAAAAACTAATTTTTTGTTGAACAAATTTAAGTAAAATTGCGTATATTGACACTCCCGAATAAACCTCAAAGTGCAACTGACAAATTCTGAGCCTGAGGTGCGCGTTAACAGTCACGTGCCTTGCCACGTGATATTCGAAATGAATCGGAGATGTATTTAATACTTTGCCGGTTTCTCATTTGGCATTCTATAGAATGCCTAGGAAATTTGTTAAATATGAATCTTTTCATACATTGCCGGCTAGTTTTAGGAATTATATACAATGCCGGATTTCAAACTTTGCCGGTAACATATTGTACATCAAATTATACCTCAAGTCGTTGTGTCTACTGTCCAACGATTAGGAGTTGAGCTATGGCCAAACTGTCAATCAAAGCACATGTTTGTGGGGAGAGGTTGGGAAGAGCAGATGAGATATATATATATAGCAATGGAAGGATGTGTACAAATAGGATGAACAAAGATCCTCGTAACACAACTTGCCATCTACTTTTATAATTTAAAAAACTTTTATAATTTAAAAAAACTTTTATAATTAACTGTTCTAAGTCAAACTGACGTAGAAACTTCAGGAGCTCAACTCGTCAGCGTCGAACAGTAATTTTATACTTAATATCTGTTAATAGTATATTTATTTTTACTTTATCATAAAAGTGTGAGTTAAATTTTCAAAGAAGGCGACCGGAATTCCCGGGACAGAGTGCAAGCAGAATATCAATGTCAAAAGTAATGTCATAAATTGCTAAGCTCGTGGCCATAAATGTCAAGTGGAAAGACATAAAAAGCGGAAATAAAAACGCGAAATCTACTGATGACATACGAGTGGGCGAAATGGCCAAAATATCAGTAGAATTTGGGGTATTTTATTACACTAAAAAGGTCGCGTGAACAGTACCTTGTCTAAACGAGAGGATTGAAAAGAAAGTGTACAATTTTCTGAAAATGCAAATTAATATTTATAAGAATTCTAAGTTCTTATACAATAATTTTTGCCACCCACGTTTAAGTAGCTCAAACTAGAGCTTTTTTTATATTTGGAGAAAAAGAGGAGTCTCTTTTTTCTCCAAATATAAAAAAAGCTCTAGTTTGAGCTAATTAATACGTGGGTGGCAAAAATTATTGTATAATAAATTCCCCCACGAAAACTCACAAAAATCTCGCCCCGGAGGCTTTTCTGTGTTGACCATATTTGGCAATTGTGTTATCCCTGTGAAGGGTAATAATATCTTACAAATTCTAAGTTTGCAGAACAAATTCACACTTTCCTGTACCCGTCTGCGCCACCTGCTTACCACTTGAATAAATCTGGCTGGACAATAAATATATTTATTAGTGATTTTATTATAACGCCATTAATTTGTTTTTTAACAGAATGCTCGCATAAAGATGTGGTTTCAGAACATTAGAATTCTATGAACAAAGGGTTATCCGTCTACACAAAACAGACAATGTCTATTGTCATCTAGCATAATATTATTATTTTTTTTTAATTGTAAGAATATTCTTTCTGTACGTTATAAGACAACTAAAATAAATAAATTAACAAAAGAACGAAGGAACACATACATTATTTATTTTATGAACAGAAAATTTATTTTACGAGAAATTTCATTATCTTTTACATCCGCGACGAAAGTGACGCAAATGTAAAAACGTGAATTTCACTTTAAAGACAAAATAATGCTACCAATGTTTTGCTTTGGTATAGTAAATGGAGGCTGTATATGGTCCCAATGTATATTGTTAAGCGAGAAATTTTTTAAATGCTTTTACGATTTTTTCTCCTGTTAAAAATACATATTTGCAAAATGCGTGAATTCAAATAAAATACAATAACTTTATTCATGTAGAAACATGATAAATCTATTTATAAAGCTCATTATAGATTGCCTACCCGGGTAACAATGGGAAAAGACGAAGGGGTCTGACGGAGCATATGCTACCCAAAATAAGGAGATGATATTTGAGAAAAAAAAAATATATGATCTGAAAAGATGAATAACAGAAAATCAAGTATCAAACAATAATTAAATAAGATTTAATGGAAAAGAAAAATGGTCCAAAAAGTCAAGATTCCAATAAATCAATTAGCAGCTATTACTTTCGCCGACGATGCGGATTTCTTTTTGACTTCTGAAAGTCTTTAGCAATTCGCGATATATGCGAATAATTTTATTGAAGAGGTGTTGAAATGGTACGAGTCTAAATCGCCCAGAGGTAAATGAATCTAATATTACAAGTATAATTTTTCATAACAAGACAAATGTAGGAAAATATCCAATACTTAAAACAAAAGGTGCAGAGATTTTTTTGTTTGAATAAAATTAAATATTTAGGAGTAAAATTTTAGGAGAAGCTAAGTTGGAATAAATATTGCAATTTTATATTAAAAAAACATAAATTGGATGCTTGGTATAATTAGAAGAATAGATAGATTTGTCCCGGTGAGAGCAATCCAAAAGATCCATAACTCTATTTTATTACCCCGTTTATTACACTCTATACAAAAAAAAATCGACGCACCAAGGAGGAGTTGTCCGATTGCGATAAAAATTGGTGGATGTGAAGAACATACATAGAAAAAGAAACGATTAAAATTTCAGAACAATTGAATGATTTATTGCAGAGTTTGACCGTTACAAAGGGAGGAAGTCAATAAGGCGTTGGTCCACCTCTGGCCTGGATGCAAGCTGTCACCCGGCGTGGCATAGACTGATAAAGATCCCGGATGGTGTCCTGCGGAATTTCTTGCCAAATTGTCTCCAACTGTCGGGCTAAATCGTCAACATTCCGGGATGGTTGCAATCGCCTTCCCATAGCGTCCCAAATGTGCTCTATGGGAGAGAGATCAGGAGATCTAGCTTGCCAAGGAAGTGTTGGGCAAGCTTGAAGACAATTCATAGCAACACGTGCCGTGTGCGGCCGGGCATTGTCTTGTTGAAACGGACTCGTCACTAAAGACTATACGTCCCCAGTCAGCGCAGTTCCAAGTTGATCGAGCCCGGCACCACTGTAATCGGACTTGACGGTGTAAAGGCGTGAGAGGTAAGCGGCGTAACGGTCGGCGCGAGCGTAAATTCCGCTCTCTCAGTCGTCTGCAGAGGGTCATGTTGGACACATGTGTGCGGGCCACACGTTGGATAGTTGATAACGACGAATCCGGTGCTGTGACAGCTGCTCTGACAATCGCTCTGTCTTCCCGTTCTGTTGTGGCCCTAGGTCGACCGCTGCCGTCCCGACGCTGACATCTGCCGTTGTTGACCCACTCTTGCCAGCACCGTCCAATCGCCGCATCGCTTCGACCCACATGTCCAGCGATTCTTCGATTCGTCCAACCAGCCTCTTTCAATCCGATAGCACAACCTCTTTCAAACTCTGACATATGCTCGTAATGAGCACGAATCTTTCGGCGAGGCATTGTTACAGTCGACGTAAGATATCCGCAGTCAAAATGCAACAGAAATTTTGACCACATATTGAGAATCGCTCCTTATATACACCTGCTGAATGCGCAGTTCCGATGCGCTGGAGTTCCCGCTATTCATTCATTGGACACCAAATTTTAATCATTTGCATGTTCGGTCAAAATGTCTTTGCATACGAAATTTCATTACAATCGGACAACTCCTTCTTGGTGAGTGGATTTTTTTGTTATAGAGTGTATATTGTAGCAGTGTTTGGGTATTTTCTACTGTTGCAAATAGGAATAGAATAATTACTGCACAGAAAAGGATTTTGGTTATTCTACAAAATAAATTGGGAATAAGTTCCCAAAATCCTAAGAAAGATCTAGGAATATTGCCGTTTGATAAGTTAATCGGTCATGAACTGGCTATATTAATGTTCAGTAGGATGAAGTATAATAAGAGTGATGAACCTGTAGACTAAATGGAAGACCTAATAGATACCCTTTGCGAAATAAGGATATGCTTGTTCCCGGATTTGCCAGAGATCGATTCATGCATTATGCCAATTAATACATGATGTTATCAATGCATGATGATGTATGTCATGATGTTATTAATGTATCATTTGCATGCTGCGGAACATTGGATCTGGAATCATTTCCCTACAGATATTGAAGTTCTGAATAACACAGGTCTATTTAAAAAAAAGGGTAAAGGATTAGTTATTGGATCAGTATTCTGTTTAGAGCTTTTGAGATAATTTAGATTAATTTATTGGTAGAGTTTCGGGGATCTGATTCGATGCAATTCATCTGTTTGTTTATAGGGGTTGTCCGTTGGTGTGCAAAAATTACATTTTCTGATTGAGATTCTTTGGTGGAAGTTGTTAAATTTGCTTAGCTGAGAACAACGTTCATATTTGTAGCTTATGTTTTATGCTTAGAATTTATACTTATTTATGTGTAATACTTATTTTTATTTGTACTTATTTATGTGTAATACTTATTTTTATTTGTACTTATTTATGTGTAATACTTATTTTTATTTGTACTCATTTATGTGTACCATTTATTTTTATTTGTACTTATTTATGTGTAATATGTATTTTTATTTGCACTTATTTATATGTTTTTGTTTGGTTTTGTGGTTTTACGGCTCAAAGACTACAATGGTCATGCTGCGCCGGGACCTACTGTTTTCCGAGGAATCCGAACCTCTTATGGCCTAGGGAACCAAACCCCGGACTACAGTGAGCAGTGCGATCTTTTTATATGTAATATGTATTTTTATTTGTACTTATTTATGTGTAGTATGTATTGCTGTGTTTGTTTTACCTTGTTAAATTATTACACTTTATGGTATGTTTTTTCCCCCGCAAATATTGTAGTTTAATTGTTACTAAACGTAATGTTTTCTTTTCTTTTGATAGTATGTAAGGGAATCGAGGCACGCCAAGCTCATTGTTAACCTTTATACCCGAGCTTTTATCAAAACTTTGATATTGTAATTGCAATTTTCCGTGTCTTGATAAATAAATAAAGCGAAAGTAAAGTGAAAGTGAACTATTTGCGAAGAGAGTGCTTGAAAAGGGGAAGTGAATTTAAAATTTTGAGTGTGTGAGGTAGAAGATCCCATACCCTAGGTTTAAAACAACCCATGCGTGCCAAACCAAGAGTTGTTCTTGAAAAGTCGGATATAAGGTAATTTAAGCTCTGTATGTTGTGGACATGGTTTGGTCCATGAATCTTCTGGTGAATGTAAAGATATTAGATTTGAGTGTTCACCCTTCTTTATAGAGTTAATCATAAAGATAGCAGATTACACTCAATATTTATATTTTAGAAATTATAACTGTATTTAGCATAATCCAAATATTTAAATTTCTAAATTATATTACTTGTATTACGAGAGAAGGATATGTGGGACAGTTTGGCAGAGAATTTGAATATGTCCACATGACTTTGTTTAATTTCAATATATTTAAATAAAGTGGAATTTTAATGAAGGGGAAACTCGAAATGACTGTGACCTTTCCAACCGTTTAGAAGTGAATTTAGAGGTACGTTAAAAAAACAAAGTGTTAAATTTATGCATTAATCCAAGTGCAAAGCTCATGCTTTTGAAACTGTACATAAACGACCAATCACAAAAAATGTAGAGAAAAAAACACTCTTGATTCATGTTCTTAATTTTATAAAGGTAACTTTGGGGGAAAATGTAGCCAAAAATAAGCAATATTGAATCTGATCAAAGACTGTAAATTCTGAAAATTACATCAAATGAGAAATGTAAAATTTATGTCCCCTAGGAAAATAACTCCTGTCTTGCCAGTTTATTCAGTTTTGGTTTATTGTTATGGAATTTTCTACTCCGATTGCTGCACTAATGAGCATTTTTAATCTTTAATATTGAAGGATTAGGAATAATAAAAAAAGACTTCAGTGCTTTGTATTATCCTTACTGGATCTTTCATTATATCTATCGAATCCTGGATTTGCGAGAGGTAAATAAACAGCGAAATACAAAGGCAATTTTGCAGCTGTCAAATACAGTTGTATTGTTGGATAAATCCACTTTGTTCCCAGGAGTTTAATTATTAAGACATTTTCTATGAAGTTAATTGGTTTCCGAATGCAAATAGTCGTCATTTTACGACTATTGCACAAAGGAAATGGGTTTAAGTGCTTAAAAAAATCCTAAAACACCTAAATACGCAGAAATCCAGGATTTTCAAAAATCTGTTTTAATTTTGCTGTTATCACTTATATATTTTGGTCCCATTTTGCTTATACATTATGTAGATTTAAAGGTAATATTTAATTATTTAATGCAATAAGGAATATTTAACTAGGGATATTTAATGTAATGAGTTATATTTAAATTAATAAGGAGTATTTAATGTAATGAGGAATATTTGATGCAATAATGAATATTTAACGTAATAAGGAATACTTAATGTAAAAAGGAATACTTAATATAATAAGGAATAATTAATGTGCGAATTACAAAATCTTTTGTAACAGATATTAGTTCATCTTAATTTTTTATATTTTCCATATACTCTAAAATTCTGTAATTATAGTTAATGACTATATTCAACACTTTCTCCCCTGTGTGGTGAAATATATTTTGCCTCACCAAGAGACGCAACTGCGGAACCAAAGCCGCTTTCACCGAATTATTCGAATTTGAGGCCGGTGGGTTGGCAACACTGGACCGTTTTGCACGTTGTACAGCATCAGTTTGGTTTACCTTCTGAAGAAGAAAGCTCCATGCTTCCGAAACGGTCCCCAAAGTTTCATAATTCAATTTTTAACTGCGGTTTTGAGCATTTTATATTTATGTATAAACCAGTTTATACTGAGGTGGATCAGGGCCGCCATTTTGTTGCACATTCTTGGTATCATACAGGTACAGAATTTATTTCTTTTATATAAATGACCCAGGCAGCGCTCATGCATTTCGCTTTGAAATTCATTTTGTTATAAGTCAATGATAAAGTTGGGGAACACTACATCATTAGCGCAAGTGAAACAGTCCAAAAACAAGTTGAAACATGCTGGTTCATTATGTAGCTTTCTGTGGTAAGAAACTACTATCTGTAAGTGGAAGCAGTCAAATGCTCTCGTCACGACCGACGATAGCACTGTGTGAGTCAATTATTAAAAATCTGCAGAGCACAATGTTCACTATGCTGCAGGTATTCCATCAGCTTACTAAGACGCAAAACCGAACGTGGTCGGACGTAATCCAGTATCATTTACCTTGGCGATAAAGGTTTTCAGTTTTGGCGCAATGATCGCTATTTTGGCATAAAAATAATCAACACTCCGCGATTATCCGACTATTGTAAACATTGGCGCAACTTTTAAGATGTCGCCAATAAATGCAATTTGCAACTCTAACTTAGGCATCAAAATGGCGAATGCGCCACCTCTCTTTTTTAGTAGCTTTAGGCAATCCTGTGCAATACCTGCTTATTAAAGTGACGGAAAATATCTAAAATAAGTCAAATACATTCGATTATGAAAAATTATACGCCAATTTCATTCACTAAATTAACTATACTAGTATAACCGTCATCATCATCTCTTTCTCTATTTTCTTAATTATAAACTTAATTATATCTCTTAATAATCAACAAAAATTAGCTCTGATGTTCGATTATTTGAAGTAAATTTCCACCAAATAAGCACATGCCTATAAAAATACCTTTTAGTTCATAAGAAACCTTGGTGTCCTTAAATGTATGTACGTATAAAATTTCCCGCGATAATCCGTATTTTTAAAATTCCAATCTGGATTTAAGCAACCCAAAATTTCTAAAGATAGCCCACTAAAGATGTCTTAACATGTCTCCAAATTCTCGTTTCGCTTTCTTTGTTTTCATCGAATTTATTAATTTGTCTAAAGCAACTCTTTTCAACAGGGCTTTCTTTTCCATCTGTTGGGATATAATTGCTTTTTGATTTCTTTGCTTTTCTAATCCTAAAGGCCATTCCAAACGCCTACCCCGTTTCAACATAGATTTAGAAAATTGTCCTTTCCTTTTAAAAAGCGCTCCTTTCTAATCCTTTGAAGAATTTACACCTCAGAAACTTTCGAAAGCGATTTAACTTTCTAAGTTATATTTTTTCATTTTTACGTGAGCTTGCCCCAGTTTTGAGTTCCATTCATTCTTGATGTTGTTATTTCCTTTTCCAGATTTAAATGTGCTATTTCGAGACACAGCTATCTAGTTTTTCTGACAAGATTAAATTTACTTGGGATGAGTTATTTTGAAATTTAAATTCTTCAAAATTAAACTTCCCCGACAAGTATCAATATTAATTTCGCTAATCCAGGAATCATTAATTTGTCAACTGCATTTAAACTAAATTCACAAAAAGAATAACTAATTTGAAATACTCTTCCTTCTTGAACTGTTTCAGTTCAATTAAATTTTAAATGAACTACTAATGAAAGTAATTTTTCACCTCATCTTTTATTTTAAGAATATAAAATGGATTAACGTCGAATTACTTACCAAGGTCGTGGTAAGGGGACGCACTTTTTTCTTACTAAGGGTATTCATATAGCTAATCAGAATGTTTTAATACAGTTTCCAAAGGGATCATCAGTAGCTGACACAATGAAAATGTTTTTGATCTATGATGGACATTTACGGGTGATAAAGACAATATACCTTCTCTACTTTGAATCCAGTGGTGGCATAATAAGTTATGGCTAGGGCTCCATGCGAATTATCGAGGCTTCATTCTTGAACGTACCTAGTGGCTGCTGGGTATTGTTACAACTCCATGGTTCGGAGCCTGATTAGTAATCCGAAAAATGTGCGGATTTTTTGGGAAAGTGAAGGTTTTTGCACATCGTGATCTTATCCGTTTTGTGCCCTGAAACACAAATAAAATATTTCTGATATGTCTTAGTTTTGCAATAAATATTGAATTATGAACATTTTAACATCACTTGTAGTATCAGGGATTGTTTCATTAGCTAAAGTAGCATGTTTATAATTTTGTGGTATTGCTCGTAGTGCCAGGGATTGTTCCATAAGTTCGATCAACATTTTTGATATTGATCATTCCATTAGTTCAATTAACAGGTTTCTGATTTTCTGGTATTGCTTGTAGCGTCAGGGATTGTTTCATTAGCTCAGTTAACAAGTTTCTGATTTTTGGTATTGCTTGTTGTAATATCAGGGATCGTTCCATTATTCAGTCCTTCCATTAGCCCATTTAACAGGTTTCTGATTTTCTGGTATTGCTTACAGTATCAGAGATTGTTCCATTAGCTTAATTAACGTGCCTATGATTTTTTGGAATTGCTTGTGTTGTCAGGGTATATTTCATTATTTGAATTTACAAGTTTCTGAACTTTTGGTATTGCTTGTTTTAGTATCAGGGTTCGTTCCATTATTCAGTCCTTCCATGAACTTGATTTACTGGATTCTGATTTTCTGGTATTGCTTGCAGTATTAGGGATTGTTCCATTAGATTAATTCACACGTTTATCATGTTTTGGTATTGCTTGTAGTGTCAGGGTTTATTAAATTATTTGAATTAACAACTTTCGGAATTTTTGGTATTGCTTATTGTAGTATCAGTAGTTCGGTGGGACCTGGATCCACGACCTTCCACTTGCCAGGCGGAGGCTCTACCATCTGAGCTACGAACGACAATATATAATCCTTTACGAACGCAAATAAAGGCTTTACTGAAGCCGGTTATTTCGTAGAATGGTGTAGTACATGGACTACTTAAACCAAATTACGAAAGCGGTATTAAATTGATCGAAAAGCCCGTTGTTTTCGAACGTTTCACCATCTAATCACGCCATAACATCGGCGCTGGTATCACTACGCCAATAAACGTTGATTAATATTGTTGTTTGATTTAATCTGCGTAGTGTTCGATTTATATAAATACATATGCTGCAACGTGCATTTCGATCAATTTAATACCAGTCTCTTTGCAATTTGGTTTAAATAGTAGTCTATGTACTACACCATTCTGCGAAATAACTGGCAACAATATATATACGTTCGTAAAGAGATTATATATTGTCCTTCGTAGCTCAGTGGGTAGAGCCTCCGCCCGGCAAGTGGAAGGTCGTGGGTTCAGGTCCCACCGAAGGCAGAAATATTTATTTTCTTTCGAACGTTTCACCATCTAATCACGCCATACCATCGGCGTTGGTATCACTACGCCAATAAACGTTGATTGTTGTTAATTGTATGGTGTCAGGGGTTTACTCCATTAGCTTAATTAACATGTTTCGGTAATTTTGGTATTACTTGTTGTAGTATCAGGGATTGTTCCATTATTCAGCCCTTCCATTAGCTCAATTAACAGGTTTCCGATTTTCTGGTATTGCTTGTAGCATGGGATTTTCCCATTAGCTTAATTAACATGTTTCGGTAATTTTGGTATTACTTGTTGTAGTATCAGGGATTGTTCCATTATTCAGCCCTTCCATTAGCTCAATTAACAGGTTTCCGATTTTCTGGTATTGCTTGTAGCATGGGATTTTCCCATTAGCTTAATTAACATGTTTATGATATTTTGGTATTGCTTGTAGTTGCAGGATTTATTCCATTAGCTGAATTAACAAGTTTCTGATTATGGTTTTCCCATTAGCTTAATTAACATGTTTATGATATTTTGAGTGTGCTTGTAGTTGCAGGATTTATTCCATTGGCTGAATTAACACGTTTCTGATTTTTGGTATTGCTTGTAGCATGGGATTTTCCATTAGCAGTGTATGTTGTGATATTTTGGTGTGCTTGTAGTTGCAGGATTTATTCCGTGCTGAATTAACAGAGTTTCTGATTTTGGTATTGTTATTGCTTGTAGCATCAGTTACCAACTTAATTAACATATTTTATGATATTTTGGTATTGCTTATGGATTTTGATTTATTCCATCAACTGGATAACAAGTTTCGTTTTTGGTATTGCTTTGTAGCATGGGTTTTCCCATTAGCTTAATTAACATGTTTATGATATTTTGGTGCTTGTAGTTGCAGTTTATTCCATTAGCTAAATTAACAAGTTTCTGATTTTGAAGTGACCCAACTTGTTGTGTCAGTTGTTCCATTAGCTCAATTAACCTATCATGATTTTTGGTACCGCTTGTAGCTATTGGAATTTTCCATTAACTGAATTACTTATATTCATGGTTTTATGTCAGTTGCAGTGTCAGAAAGGTTTCATTATTAAATTTCTGTATCACGGTTGGGTTTCAGTCTAAAATAGCAGATGTTTCAGTATGTTCGTTCAAAAGTCGTTTTGAGCCATTCAGCTTTCGTTTAAAAATCCATAATTCAGCATTAAGTGCATGAAAATTGCAGGCATATTCAAATACAAAATGTCAGAGAAGACCGGTGACAGTCGCTGAAGGGCCCTAGGTCCTACATGAACGATCTTAAAAACGACGACACAAATATTAAAATATTGGTTAGAAAAACAAATGGTCAAAAATTTCTTGAATTATAATGGCAAAAGTAAAAATTGGAAATAAAATTGTTCTAAAATCCAAAATTTGTAATAATCGAGTAATATATAAATAATAAAGGGTACATTTACTAATTAGTTTAAGAGAACCAACCAAAATAGGATTACATCCATCGTCTATTGTATTTTTTGCGAAGGATGTTTCGATCATATGCGGTTAAAATTTATGGTATTCAGAAATTGAATGTCAAATTTAAATTTTCATTAGTTACTCAAACAACCTCGACATTTCCGTTTTCTCACCAAGTAAAAAATTCAGAGACGATGAGGAATTTAGAAAGGAGTCCTGGAATAATAAACCATTTTTATTCCTGAAGAATTTCATTTCCCTTTATTTTCCTTTATTTCATGAAGAAAAACTTCATGTTTAATAGCGTTTTATAAATATTTTTTGATCTTTCGAAACCTCCAAAAAATAAATTCGTAGCAAACAACAGATTTATTATAATAAATAAATAAATAAATATTTTTTTGTTGTTTTGTGCAATCATTCTGATTGTTTATTTGATCACAAATGGATTCATATTCCCAGAAAGGGTTGTATAAAAATACAAAGTGAACAGATGTTTGAATTGAGCTTGCTTGAAAGGAAAGAGGTGATCTGGGTAATGCGGCTTAAAGTTACACAAAACACAGAAAAGGGTGGGCTAGAGCCCAAATTCCTGAGTTCATTAAAAGGAGGGGTTATTTGAATTTGTGAAAAGTTATTAACGTCCTTAATGGATAAACCCCTTATTATTACGCTTCCCAGGGGTAGCGCAATTGTCAACTGCTTAATATATGAAGCCATGGAGCATGTTTTTGCAATTTTTTCATGGGGACTAAGATGGATAACATTTTTGATGCCTATGCTCAAGCTCAAAATTAAAATTAAAAAAAAAAAAATAAGCAAATGAAAAAAATCACCTAAGGTCGATATTTAAATTTAGCGGGTTTCAATTAACATTAATTCGCAACTCTCTAATTCGCAACTCTCTAATTCTCAAGTAACTCGGTAGATTTGTAACGTTAACAATAGCCATCATTATTGCATTTACGGAAGACCTTTAACTTACTCCTTGTCTGTCTGTCTGTCTGCAATACAGACACATATATATACCAAAAGCAATAGCGGGTTCAATATCTATTGAAACCCGCTAAAAAGAAAAAAAGTCCCAGTTACTTCATATGTTGACTAACTGGCAATTGTGTAAACTCTGGAAGGGTAACACTATCTTACAAACCTTACATATCAAGAAAAAAGAGCATTGTTCTTGTGCGCCGGTTGTCGAGCAGGTAAAGACACTCCGGGCTGGTGTGGTGTCTCTTTACAAAAAGCTGTAGTTTGAGTTTAAACATTAGTGTGGAAGGTGTTATCCAATATTTGAATCACTGAAAAAAAGAATGGCAATTATCGAAGTAAGTGCAATGGATTGTGTTTTCAGCTGATGTAGACAATATTCGTTTATTTGTTTCGTCCTTCCTCCAGTTACATTCAATTAAGGTTATGGACTGGAGGACTTAATCGGAGAGAAGCTTCTCTATGAGATAAGTAAAGAGAGAATATCATCGCTTGATGAAGTAATACGATAAATGTGTAAAACAACGTAAAGCGTGAAAAAAATATTTTTATTAGAAACACGAGCCAGGCTTTAGGCTGTTCAATGGGACAGCTATGATCAGATGCAGAATATAAATCTTATAATATGATCCTATGTAATCAGATGCAGGATATAAATTTATATTCTGTATCTGATAATCGCTGTCTCATTGAACAGCTGAAAGCTTGGCTCGTGTTTTTAATAAAAATATTTTTACCGACTTTACGTTGTTTTGCACTTTTATCGTATTAGCTTCTTTATGATTAAGTGAGAACGGAAAATTGTTCTGTAGAAGCTAGATGAGTTTCTGCGAAGTGGCGTGTCATGGACGTTTATAATTGTGAGTCTCTTTCCCAATAGTCCTTGTTACCGTAGAAATACATGATGTGATTTTGGAAAATATTCTAAACAGACATCTAGAAGTAAGCCTTTGGAAGGAGACATATTTGTTGCATTGCGGTAGTCATTCGAATATAAACATACAAATAAAGTTTTTTTAGGCTTTAATGAATTACTATATCGAGTTTTCAATGATATTATCTTTTTATTTGAATCATGAGATCAAAAAATTGGACATCAAATCCGCACAATTTCTTCAATAAGGAATTTAGATAGCTCTTGTGATTAATCTTATTTGTGATATGCGTCTCCTAAACGATTATACTAATCCTTCTTGCTTCATTTAATCCCCAGAGAGACGTAGTGTCTTCACGAAAGATTTTATTTTCCTTGGTTTTTTTTGTAAGATTCTCTCTTCCTCTTTGTATTTCCACCCACTTTAAGTTTGTTACCCACAGTCCTCCATTTGCTTCTTGAGACTTTTGATCTAATGCTTGTCTAAAAATATTTTCAGTTTCTTGTTGTGTTTATGTCGTAGAGCACGCTGTCTTTTGTTTACTTGATCATGTCAGATACAAGTGTTTGTCCTCAAATATTCCATTGCTCTATGTTGGTTCCATTTTCTCTTTGGATAGTGTATGTTTAATATCGAACGTAAGCATTTATTCATGAAGACTTAAATTTTTAACACTTATTTAACTTTACTTTAAAAAAAATAGTGTTTTCTTAACTGTTGAAAGTTTTAAAATAAATTTAGCTGTGTAAAGGTGCCTTTGGCCATTTGAATTCCCTGCCTCGCATCCTGCTTTGTTCTTTCTTTGCTGGACATAAAGTTGTCAAGTTATTGAAATTCAATTTTAAAATTCTTTCCTGTGGATTTTGCAAATATTCACGCGTTTCCTTATCTGTTTTTTTTTCAATTCCTTATCTTTAGTTCCTGTCACTAGATTTTCTATTTTCATCTTAAAATAAAAGTACCTTTGTTGAATACTCTGCGATTTAAGATATTCCTCGGTAGATACTACAAACATGTTTTTAAAGAATTCCGATCGCATTCATATCCTAATAAATATTTATTCATCTGATTTGTAAAACAAAAAATTGATTTTCTAACTTTATTTTACTTGTAGAAAACGAAGCGTGAATGGATATGCGCATGTGCGATATATATGTCTCTTTCAAACTAAACCACGTAAAGGTGAAGGTCCCTAATTCTTAATTTATCCACGATGGGAAACAGGCGCGAAGTACTTTATAGCCAAGTTATCCAACATGACCTTTACGTCACGTCCTCTGTTTTCCTGAATAATTCGACTGAAAGGAAGGACCTTGCGCGAAAAGGACAAACTAATATTTTATTGTAGTGTTACTGATGGAAGTTTTGTCTTCTTTTGTCATCTCCGTAAGAATTGTCACTATTAGTGACTAGTTCCATGGAGAAGTAAATTTATTTGTAAAGTCTGGAAATTTAATAAATAATTTAAATTAATTTATAAATACATAAATGAACGTATATTTATATTAATTATTCTACAAAGCAGTATGATAGGATTACATGTATTGTTTATTATACTTTTTGTCCTTTCGAAAGAATGTTTTCCAACATAGGTAGTTTAAAATTAAGAAATAATTAAATAGAAAGATATAAAATTTTAATTTTTCATTAGTTACTCAAATGCCTTTTAACATTTCTTAATTTGATAACAAATAACTTTAAAATTTTTAAATTTATAACAAATAACTTTAAAATTTCTTAATTTTGTAATAAACAATTTTAAAATTTCCTTAATTTTATTACGAATAACTTTCACATTTTTAAATTGATAATGAATAGCTTTAACATTTCTTAATTTTATAACAAATAATTTTAACATTTGTTAATTTTATAACAAATAACTTTAATATTTTTTAATTTTATAACAAGTACATTTAACATTTTTTAATGTTATTTTAATAGCGAATCGCTACAGCTTCGAATGTGTCTTTGTTTGCGGTTGCCTCGGGACCATATGCGGCGTTTCCACGTTCATTCAGGATCTTCAAAAGTTTCTACATTCTTTCGACATTCCTTCCTTTGAATGGACTCTATTTTGGGCTGTAATTCACCCTCTACTGGATTTTGTGTAGCTGCAGGTCACCTTATCCATAACTTCCCTCTTTCACTTCAAGCGTACTCCATTCAAATTTCTGTTTACTTTGCACCTCCGCATGCTCCTATCTTGGAATACAATGTTACCATTTATAACCTACTAATACAGTATTCATTTTACGCAAATATTAATGTAAGTCATCCAATATTTTTGTCGTGAATGCATTTCAAGAAAAATGACGCGATAGTAAGGAATTAGGTTTACACTCGAAAAGGAACGCTGGCGAACATATATTTTTAATTACAAATAACTAAATGCTCCCATTTTCTGTAATCGATCACATCAATTCAAACAATATAACAATAACATTAGTAATTATGACTTTTTATATTAATGAATTATTCAGCTAGTAAAAATGGCAACAATTCGTAAGCTTTACAAGACAAAATCACTGCCGTCCATAAAAAATGTTTTTCCTTACTTCCCAATGTTTTCTCTTCCATCTCCCAAATGTATTGATCTTCCCGAAGAATAAAAGAGGCAAGATTATGCATTATTTTCTGGGAGTGTTTTTTGTTTTGATGACCTTTCATAGTTCTTTTTATGTTTACTGTGTCTCTTTCCGTTGGCGTCTAGGAGGAGGATATGGCGACGCACCGACGAAAGACAATACCACATTTGGACGCCAAAGTAACAGTAATTTGTCCCGCTTTCTGAGATCACAGAGCAGCAGTGCACGACTGGATAGTCCTTCTTCCACCACGAAGGAATTTTGGGTTCCCGTGAGCATTCAAAGACAAGCAAGTTTTTGCCAAAGTGACGGACCGAACGACTTTAGCGGTGGTAATAGCAATTTAATGTCACACACATATTATTTATTAAATGAAGAAATACACATTTAAAGTATGCAACGCATTTTATAATTTTAAATATAAACTACGCATAATTTTAAACTGAGTAATAATACTTCACTTAAATAGCAATAACAACAAATAATAATGATAATAGCAAGTATAGCAACAATAATAGTAAGATATAGTAATCCGAAACACAACATACAAATAACATACACAACAAAATCACCAAATATCAAGACCTCAGATATAAAATCAAAGACATGTGGCTATAGGCGTACGAAGAAAGTTCGTAAGGGGGGCTCAATGGGGGGGTAATTGAGCTACGATACTCCTGTTAAATATACAAAATTTCATTACAATCGGGGGTTACAACCCCTATCAACACCCCCTGCGTACGCCAATGCATGTGACATGCGAAAAGAGCTGACATTATATCTGTCATTTTATCAGCCACAGGTTTAATACCGCACTGTATATAAGCCTGGAAACTCTTAAAATTGTCCCTAACGCTTACATTGAGCTACAAAAAGCCACAATTTTAAACATATGCTGAATAATCAGGAAGTTTCTGGACACAACACCTGAATAACCTACAGAAGGAAGTCTTAAATACTTGGCACTGCCCGTTTCAAGTCTGTACCGCCATGAGCGAGAATACATACAAAATAATAATAATAAAATACAGGATATGCTTCAGAATACAATAACAAGGAAAAAATACAGGATATGCTTTAGAATACAATAACAAGAAAAAACACAGGATATGCTTTTAGAATACAATAACAAGGAAAAAATGCATAAGTTGCAAAGTTCAACTGTGATGTATATTGTAAATAATGGGATAATACAAACACTGAAATGAAATGTACTTTTTTTCCTAATAACCTTTATTTTAGACAGGGCGGGATACACAATATGTATATATATAATATTAGTACCATATTTACGTAAGACAAATACAAGAAGAAAAAATATCTGTTCAATTCATTTGTTCAAAATGCATATTCGCACGTACTTACTAAATCATAACTCAAAATTCTTGCCACTTTTTTTTGCTAATTTCTCCTATTTACATATTTATTTTACTTTTTTGAAAAAGAGGTTGAGATTGGGAAAAGGAGGGATAAAAATTTCTCTATGGGTAACACAAGCTTTGTCAAACCTTTGGTTTCTCTTTTGTCACCCAGGCTTTGGAACGATTTTAATATATTTTGTACTTATACTTATTTTATTGCCGGAATTGAATAAACTGAAACTGAAGATTACGTTACGAGATTATAATATTAATGTCTACATTTGGTAGTTTATATGTAATTAAAAAACAACAAAATATGATTTAGATTTGTACCTTTACATGTGATACATATCCACCTGGGCAGCA
>QLNU02015360.1:181227472-181241907 GCA_006491805.2 Dysdera silvatica
GACGAGTTACGCCTCCCCCCCCCTCCTCTTGTCTTCCTTCACGAGTTTATTGTTAAGTATAATTTATTATAATAATTATTGTCATGCCATCTGTTTATGTCACGGCATTCTTTATGTGATAATGAAATTATTAAGTGGTAAACAAATATTAAAAACTGAAACATTTAGATTAAATATGTGGTTTGGTCGTGATGATCTAGTGGTCTGGTATTTGCTCGGATAGGACAATTAAACTTGGGTTTTACGCGTTGTGTTGTTTTTTGTTTTGCAAAACCTCAAATATCTACATCAAGAAATAAGTATGTATGATTGCATAGAATTAATGTGTTAAACTATTGGCACGTAAAAAGGAATTATATAAGACACCGTTAAACATAAAAACTATATTTATTTACAAATTAACAGATATTATAGTAAGAATTACTAGAGTGTGTGTATATATAATAAGAATTATTGGAGTGTGAAATATATAAGTATCACCAAACCTAATACTTTGGTTATACTCGGAATAACATGTATGTACGCAATTATTGCGTACATACATGTTATTATTGGATTTTGGTTCCTCGAAATTAATTAATTGATCCGTTGAATTCATGTTTGCTAAAATTTATTAAAACAATCTATCGAACGAATATTAATATCTATCAGTTTTTGTTGCCGAAATTAACCTCAAATGATTCAATATAATTCAATCAATTAAATAAGATTCACTAGTATGCTAATTAAATATATCATACGTGCAATAACCTGAATTAATAATAATAATATTTATTACGAAATACCAAATCCCCAAAAACCTGGCTTTAAAACACAGTGGAATTATTATCCTTAAGGCAGTTTCATTAGTATTTAGCGATATGTTTAATCGATATTAATAAAATAAGGAGGCTGCTAATGGAAAAATCATGCTCACCCAATAGTTCTCCGTGTTTGGTATCCGCGTCTGCGGTGTTGGAACCTCATTGAAATGAAAGATTTGGTGTCGTCGATTTTTCTACTCCGTTATATATATATATATATCATTATCGCTCTCCCTGGGATTGTTCCGAAGACTTTTATCTCCTCGTTCTCTGAGTTTTGGGGAATCCTTCCAATTTGCTTCCTAAAGTCTAATAATCTGCCTTCTCTCTTCTCTTGCTTGGCCTTTTCAATCAAGGGGGAGTGTCACTTCTCTCGGCTCCCTCTCTAACCTCGAAATCTCATTGGTTTGATTTTATATAGAAAACAATAATTCTGGGCTGGTTCGAGTGACGTCATTTGAGAGACGTTTTGCTATTGGCTTGGGAGAAAGGTATTATTTTGAAACTTATTGCTTTTGCTCCCTGATAAAGTGTCATGTTGATCTGAAATTACGAGTTTGTTGTTGTTCAACTTGGTTCGCAACTTAGAATGGTAAAAAATTGAATCTTTAGAAATAACTTTTTACTTCACAGCTGCAAAAGTTCGTTCGTGACTTCCTTTATAATTTTGCTATTTTTAAGAGCACGTTAGCTTCTGATTTTCTTTAGTCCTGAGTTTTTGTGTTAAAATTTTGGGTACTCTACTATGATTTTATGGATTTCAGTTGCCTTCTACTTTGTGAAGTCCCGCTCTTTTCTCACATAAGAATTTTAGATTCTGTTTACATGGTCAAATCCCTCGTGGAAACGTAAGAAAATTCCCTTTGCACTCCTCTGCAATTTGTAAATAGGAATAATGTCGCGTTGATTAAAAATCACTCTGACATTATTATCATAAATAATTTATACGAATTTAATGTCAACTGTATTATAATTAATTGTGCGATTAATTATATCATTTGTATGATTAATTATATCATTTGTATGATTAATTATATCAATTGTGTTCTTAATTGTACTAAGTGTGAGATTAATTATATCAATTGTACAATTAATTACAATAATTGTACAATTCATTATAATAGTTATTGCAATTCATTATAATAATTGTACAATTCATTACTAGCAATTTTGTTCAGTATAATAATTGTACAATTCATTGTAATAATTATACGATTTATTGAAAATGAAGTGTACAATTAATTACAATAATTGTACAATTCATTATAATAATTGTACAATTAATTATGATATTAATTGCCCACCTAATTTTTATTAATTGCGTGCTTAATTATTATGTTCATTATGCTATTAAATGTGCAATTAATTATACATTTAATTCAGCTATTAATTGTAATTAAGCTATTAATTGTGGAAATAATTAAGCTATTAATTGTGGAAATAATTGAGCTATTAGTTGTGCAATTAATTATGAAACTTCAGTGAGAAAAAGAACGCAATAGTTTTATTAGCCCTCTCTTATTTCAAGGAACACTTATTATAAAAATAAATTGATCATAGGAACAGAATACAGTCGCAATAAACTTGGGTGATTATCGCTCTACTGCACCTCTCCTCTCTACTGTTCATATCCGCTTCACGGGGCAAAGAAAAATAAAAATTTAGACTACTGTATCTATTTTACATTTTTGAAAGAGGAAATATAATAAAACACTGATTTTCATAGTTTTAAAACGTATCTTTTTTTTTTTTTCTTTCAGGTTCGTCTATTGCCAGAGCTCGACACCTGGAGGGAATCCTCAGTGCAGTGGAATACGCTGAACCCCATTTTCGACGAAGAGGTCGTTTTCGACGTACCAGAATCGGAACTCAAAGAAAAAAACTTGGAATTCGTGTTGTTCGATTTTGACGAAAATTCTAGACATCAGTGTTTGGGCAGAGCTGAAGTTACTTTAGCTCAACTCAATTTGCAAGAAGCAACAGCTTTATGGAAGGGAATTCAATTTAGTGATCAAAAAGACGATAAGGTAGAGCTCGAATTTCTACTTACGTGATTTTAGAAACCTAATTATTATAATTTGAAGTGTAATACTGCCCGTCACTCTATTTATTATTTATATGTTGTTCACGTAGAAGACGAAGAAATATTAAATTTCTTTAAAAGATAATAAACTAATATATGTATACGTGCATGTATAGGGGTATACTTGTATGTGTATACATATACTTGTGTGTATATGTGTGAATATGTGTGCATATTTGTATACGTATACTTTTGCGTATATATATATTTGTATATGTATACTTCTGTGTGTATATACTTGTGTATATATACTTGCATATGTGTACTTCATTGTGTATATGTACTTGTATATGTGTACTTCATTGTGTATATCTACTTGTATATGTGTACTTCATTGTGTATATCTACTTGTATATGTGTACTTCATTGAGTATATATAATTGTATATGTATACATATATGTGTACATATATATTGTGGATTCGCGCAGACCTGACGCCTGATACCGTTAGCAGACGGGTTAGTCCATTGCAGTTTAGGGAAGGGCGTCTTGCCGAAACTGGTTTTTCATGTGGGAAAAACCAGTTCCTCCAAGACGGCCTTCCCTAAACTGCAATGGACTAACCCGTCTGCTAACGGTATCACGCGCCAACTGAGCGCGAATGCACAGTACTAGTGCATACATATACTGAATGGGGGGATAACAACTAGTTGTTATGATTTCATTTATATTATTCATAATTTATGTTTAATTTATGATTTAATGTGAAATAGAATAATTAATGAAAATTAAATGAAGTATATTATAATTATAATTAATGAAATGTAAATGATTTATTATAGGTATTTTATAATTAGTTTGGTTAAATTTTTAGTTAGTTTACTTATTGATTTAATTTTTACTATTTGAGAACATTAAAACACAATTTCCATAACATTAAATATTAAATTTGTTTATCCAGAATAAATTTGTAAATTGGCCGTTGATAGTGGTTAGTAAACATTGGTTGACTTCTGCCTAAAATTTCAAATGCAAGACCGTAAAAATTAAGTGGATAACTAGGGTTATTTTTCTAAACGCGTTGTGTGTTAAACATAAACAAAATAAAAAAACACCAGGTTCTTTAAAACAGACATGAAATAATTATTCAATAATTACTGTTTACTTCCTATTATGCCCATGATGAAGGTGTCGCCTCTTGAATGGAGGTGTCTCCTCTTGAACGTTAATTAATCTGGCATAGTGTTGTAGACGCAGTGTACAAATAATTGGAGGTACAACTCCATCTGAAAAAATTAAATAACAGGCGGCAGAATATCGAAAAAACAAAAACACTTAACAACATCTAAGCATATATTTATACATAGTGAGAGAGAGAGAGAGAGAGAGAGTGTATGTATTTTTTATTTAATTATCTATTTATCTGCTCCTGGGTGTTTAGATTTAATTAGTTATTTTAAAAAGAGAATTTTCAATTTTCACCCTAACACTTGCTCATATACTTGTGTATGTATACATATAATTATATGTATAAGTATACATATACTTGTGTATATATACTTGCGTATATATACTTGTATATGTATACTTGTGTGTACGTTTGTATGTATACTTGTATGTGTATATATACACTTGTCGCCTGCAAAAGGGTTGCTGGTATCTAACTGGAAGGAGACCCACACGCTGAACGTATGTGACGATGTGTGGAACCGGCCAGGCCAGTAACCTAGTGTCCTACCCCGCCTTCAAGTGGTGCAGGCTGAGCTTTCTATTTATGTGGCAAATTAATATTTGCTACACGGATAGAAAGGCGGAAGGGGAGGGCTAATTCACCAACCCGTCTAGCCAGCGTGGTGAAATTATGGCTAATTCCTCCATTATGTTGACACACCAGAAACCATGGCCCCTAGTCTCCAGGTGCTGGAGTGCTCCTGATCAAGGCAGCGGTCAGTGTGGCATGAAAGCAGGGGGTGCTAAGAATCACTGGAATGGCCCAGGCTGCCGTTTGTTATTGACCTTGGCTACGTTTAATGGACGATCCCTTGCTTCTGAAGCAAAACTTCAGGAATTGGAAGAAGAACTTGACAAGATCAAATGGGACATTGTAGGACTCAGTGAAGTTAGAAGAAAAGGTGAAGAGTTGGTGGAACTTAAAAGTGGACATTTGTTTTATTATAGAGGAACGGAAACTGGAAGAACAAGTGGTGTTGGCTTCTTAATCAACAAAAGAATTAAAGACTACCTTCTTGAAGTCGAAAGCACGTCAAATCGTTGGCGATCAACTCATCGAATTTGCAGAAGCTGAAAACCTTAGCATCATGAATTCATTTTTTAAGAAGAAACCGCAAAGAAAATGGACATGGAAACACCCAAATGGGGGAACTAGTGAAATTGACTATATCCTGGCAAACAAGAAATCAATTATTGAAGATTGCAGTGTACTGAACAGATTTAATACTGGAAGTGATCATCGAATGGTGAGATGTAAAATGCACTTAAATACTAAATTAGAACGACAGAAGCTCATTAGGAAACAAGTAAGTAAGAGGGTGGATTTAAAGAAATTAAAAGAAAATACCGAGGCATTCAAGTTGGAATTAAAAAATCGCTTTTCTGCACTGGAAGGACTTATTGAAGAAGTTGACATCTCAGAAGCAAATGAAAACATTGTTAAGACAATAGTTGAAACTGCTGGGGAAATTGGTGGTGTAACCTGTAAAAAGCACAATAGCAAATTATCTGAGAAGACGAAACAGCTCATGAAAAGGCGAAGAGATATGAAGGTGGACAATCAAAATACCAGTTCCAGGATTGAGTACATAGAACTTTGTAAAACTCTGCGCAAAAGCATGAAAGAAGACATAAGAAAATTCAACTGTGAGCTAGTAAGGAAAGCCATTGAAAATAACAAGAGCCTTAGGGTTGTTAAAGGAAGTTTATCTGTTGGGAAGAAACACATCATTGCATTAAAAGGAGAGGATGGCACCGTAACAAGAAATAGGGAAGAAATACTTAGAAGAGTTGAAGAATTCTACAAAAATCTATACGAAAGTAACAGTGGATTAAACGAAGACATTGAAATAGTCGAAGGAACAGCTCCTAAAATCTTAAAAGAAGAAGTTTCATTTGCAATAAAAAGTATGAAGAAAGGAAGAGCCCCTGGTGATGATGGTATTACATTAGATATCCTAAAAGAAGCTGGAGAATATGTAGAAGACATACTTGCAAAATTCTTTACCAAATGTCTTAACAGCGGTAACATACCAAACCAATGGGATTCTGCAACAGTAATTCTTTTGCATAAAAAAGGTGATAAAGAGGATTTGAAAAATTACCGACCAATTAGCTTGTTACCTGCTATTTATAAAATCTTCACAAAAGTGCTAACACATCGCCTGCAGAAAAAATTAGATGCAGCTCAACCAAGAGAACAAGCTGGATTTCGAAGTGGATTCAGTACAGTGGACCATATTCAAGTATTAAGAGAATTAATTGAAAGAACACATGAATATGAACTTCCATTGTGTGTGGCATTTATTGACTATGAGAAGGCCTTTGACTCTATTAAAACATCAGCAGTCATCAACTCTTTAAGATCAACAGACATTGAGGATGTGTACATTGACATGGTGAAACGTGTGTATAAAAATGCAAGTGCAAAATTTCGGTTACATAAAGATACCAAAACTATCAAACTTGGCAAAGGGGTGAGGCAGGGAGATACCATTTCTCCAAAACTTTTTACTTCAGCTTTACAGATGATTTTTCAGCAGATAAATTGGAATAACAAGGGAATAAAAATAAATGGTGAATATTTAAATCATTTGCGGTTTGCTGATGACATTGTTATTTTTTCAACGAACCCATCAGAACTCCAAGACATGGTACAGGAGCTCTCAACTAGAAGTAAAGAAGTTGGACTCAAGATGAACCTACAAAAAACTAAGATCATGTTCAATAATTTCGTAGAGGAAACAAAAATACAAGTTGACAACATTGAGCTAGAAATTGCTGATTCATATATTTACCTTGGCCAGCTGATTTCAATGGATGGCAACATTATGAAAGAACTCAACAGACGTATTAAACTTGGCTGGAGTGCATTTGGAAGAAACAGTTTTATCCTGAAGGGGAAATTGCCTTTGTGTCTAAAAAGAAAGGTCTTCAACCAGTGTGTATTGCCAGTCCTCTCTTATGGATCAGAGACATGGAGTCTAACAGTTGGAGCAATACGAAAGTTACAGACAACGCAAAGGAGCATGGAGAGGTGCATGCTTGGAATAACTAGGAGAGATCGAAAAAGAAACACTTGGGTGAGAGAGCAAACTAGAGTAGAGGACATCATTGTTAAAGTAAAAGGGCTGAAATGGCGATGGGCTGGGCATATTGCAAGAAGAACTGATCAACGATGGACAACAGAAATTCTGAACTGGATTCCAAGAGACCACCGAAGACCTAGAAAACGTCCTCAAACTAGATGGGTGGATGAAATAAGAAAACAGGTTGGGGTGACGTGGAAGCGAATTGCTCAGGATAGACTTGTGTGGAAAGCATTTGGAGAGACCTTCATCCAGCAGTGGATAGATAATGGTTGAATATGATGATGATGATGATGATATATATATATATATATATATATATGCCATCATCAACCATTTTTAATTCCCTGCAGAATGGAGGTCTCTGTTATTACACATACATGTAATTCGGTGAAAGAAATCGTCCATGATATTTTGTAGACTTGGGCATGTAAGAAGCTGGTTTCCTGTCTTCAGGTCAAATTCACATAGGGGTGTTCAACAAAAATACAAGTTTTCGAAAGTAAAGGCATTTATCTTTAAATTTCAGACATTGGATAGGGAAATACACGGGCGGAGATAAATCTATTTCAGAAATAATTTCAAGTGTCCCATTTAGAACAAATCAAACTCTTTATATAAATAATAAATTATAGGAAGAGTTCAATAAAAGTTTTGTCATTTTACACAATTATTATTATTATTACGTCTGTGTGCTTACTATGATTTTAATAATTTGTTCAAAAATTAGTATTTGGTGAAAAATAATGTGAAAACTCAGCATGTTTAAACGATATCATCTACAAAATTTCGAATCTTCCGAATTTTGTACGCGAATTCGAAATTGGGAAATTCGTGTTCTGCAAATATGAGAGACGGGAAGATTAAAAACATCATATTTAATTTTAATAGTGCATACATATAAACTCAACGCAATCAGCCTAGTTTTCAAAAAAAAAAAGAAAAGAAAAGAATGGACTCTTCATATACATTCTCCGAATGAGAGTCCCTTTTTTCATGTTTACCATTATTTATTCAATACTTATTTTTCTAGTTGTTGTTGTCCTACGATTATCTAACAGCTCTTCAGCGAATAGAAAGCAAGCGGTTGGACCTTTTTAAGTTAAATGCGTCATATTTAGATAATGCTATCCATGCATGACGGCTAACGAATTTATGGCCCCAAGCAATCTTTTTCCTTTTCTTCGTTTTTACTGCGAGGAAATACATTTCACGAATTACAACTTCCTTCCCTTGCCTTAACTTTTGCAACAGCAGGCCCGCTCATCCCCAAAAATAGTTCCCAAAACCAACAAATCTACACATTGCGCGGATCTCGGTCTCAGGCGAAGTTTAAAAACAAAAACAAGTTTCTTCAGCTATACGCTGGAAGCAGTATTATGGAAAAACTGCTGATCGAGACACTGAAAAACACTGATCGAGAGTAATTTGTATAATGATGGACGGACAAGAAGCTAACGAAAAGTTTTCCCTCTTATTCTTTCGCGAGATACTATATGCTAACTAATTACCTAATGCTAATTACATGCTAATTAAAACCCAAAGATAATTCCAAAGTAAGAAATGTATTACGGAAATAAAAGTATATTAGTTCACCTAGATCGAAACAAAGGGCATAATACAGTACTGCTTAACCAAAATCAGAACATTTTCGGACTCAGTTTAGCGGGAGTAACAATAATAAGCC
Source organism: Dysdera silvatica (assembly GCA_006491805.2). Taxonomy (NCBI): domain Eukaryota; kingdom Metazoa; phylum Arthropoda; class Arachnida; order Araneae; family Dysderidae; genus Dysdera; species Dysdera silvatica. The sequence goes on from QLNU02015360.1 coordinate 181,236,305, forward strand.
TTATAGGCTTCATAGACTATACAGAGAGGACGTGTTCGTCTCTTGTACAGAAATTCCGAGTTTGAATCCCGTTGGAAGTTTACTTTTTTTTACTAATCCGTATTCCAGAGCTTGATTCCATAAGACAGGGGTCTTCAACCTTTTTCAGTCCAAGGGCCAATTTTGCTTATTCTTGTTGACCGGCGGGCCGCACTACTGTACCAGCAATAGTAGGGCTGAACAAAAGCGAATCCAGCAGGGGAGACCAGCAGGGACCCCCCCCCCACACACAATCCTGGATCAGAATAGAATTTGATGAGTCCTAAGATGAATTTTTTTTAAATCACTGTTGCACTGCAAATCAATAAAACTACACCTAATCCCCATATATGTTAGAAAACTAAAGTAAAACACTATTGAAGGAAATCGCGTATTACTGCAGCTATCTAGAGCTGTTAGATATTTGTTACGAAATATAAAAATGAATAATAAAGAATGAACAGAATAAAATACATATATTTAGGGCTCAGAGAGGGAAAAGGGAATTACCTTCGTGTGTGAAACAATCTGTATTCTTTCATAAACCGGCGGGCACCAGTTATAGGCCCCTGCCCTAAGCAATATTAGTTTGGGTCCTTCGAAAACTCGAAGCTAGACACTAGAATAACTTTACAGGTTATTTGGGCCTGATAGGGAATTTTTCAGGAACAAACGATTCAGAAAGAGTCAGTTATTTATTCGAGAGGATTGACGATATAGGATATATCGCGAATTGGTCGCCAGCCGAAAAACTTAAGGTCGCACATGCTAAGCTGATGGGCCCAGCATTCGATTTTATTTCCAAAAATAGAGCCTTACGATTAGAAAGAAATTACCATAGATTCAACGAAAGATGCATATCGCACTTCGAAAAAACAATCCCTCAGCCACTAAAAATGTTAAGGTTATCGTCGTGCAAACATACAGCTAATGAACCAGTCAAGGATTTCATTGATAGAATTTCCGATCTATCTGTAGAATACCTTGCCTCAATCAACCTTTCGGAAAGCAAGGACTGCAGAAAACTAATCGACCAGGTTAATCTTTCAGTTCTATTGGCCGGACTAAATCCGAGGTTACAAGGCCTGGTCGTAATATAAAATCCAAAATCGTTTGAGGCTGCAGCACAATTAGCCGTACAGGCTGAAGAAAATGAGTTGATCTTAGCGAGAATGGCCCCAGTTTCAACATTAGGTGCAAACCAAAATAGTGGGGGGCAAAATGCTCAACTAAGCGAGTTAATTGATCTTTTGAAAGGGAAACTAAATTTGCGGGAAGAAAGACCCACCTCTCCACCCCCTGACAGACAAATAGCCGCAAAACGATTAGCGATTTACAGAAAGATCTAAGGAAAACCCGCACAGTGACATTTAGTGATGCCCAAATACAGGGACGTTATAGGGAGAAAAGTGAGCCAAGCAGGGAGAGCAGCCCACATCCATGGGAAAGACACGAGTACAGGCAGGAGCAAAATTACCCCCGCGGCGTAAACGGCAAAATTGAGAACCTGAGAGAATTAGCGAAGGATATGGTGAAAGAGACGACTATTTGCCGCATTATAGGAATAACAGATCGGGGTACAGGGAAAATGCAAACAGAGGGAAAGGCAGAAGCTCCCACCCATACCAACGGAGGTGTCAAGGCGGTTTCAGAAATAGGTCACCCCCTCCCCCTCCACCACGAAACAAGAATCGAAACTGGAGGTACAGGCAGGATAGGGGCTTCTCGCAAGACCTCAGAAGGCGAAGAGGCTATCAATGAGCTAATTTGAAAAACTAGTAGGCGGGGGAAAAACAAAAAGGCAAATAGAAAGGACCCGTCCCTCGCACACACCAGGGGTCAGACAACAGATACAGGGAAAAGAATATAGACGCAGGTGGGAAGACACCAATTAGAAGGAAAAAGGGGAAACTACGGAGCAAACCACTCCGAAATTTCGAATAAGCCACCCCTCCCCCCCACCACACAATCACAGACGAATAGAAAGAGAGGAGTATGTAGTCCCGATAAACAATTACAGTCGCCAAGACATACCAATTGTTAAAATTGACAGCGGATCCACGACTTTTTTAGCGCTCTTGGACTCAGGGGCGGCCATATCATTAATCTCGCCTGCCATATTAAAGGAATTAAGGAAAGGGCGGGATTTGAAATGAAGAGATATAAATCTACAATTGCAGGGAGTATGTAACTCACTCGTGGAATATACTGGGTCATATTTAATCCCATTAAAACTAAAGAATAAGGAGATGAGTCAGAAGGTTATTGCCTCAAAAAATATCTTATCTTCAAGCTATGAAGCAATATTAGGGATAGATTTCCTAAAAAGATGGGAATTAATTTTGTATTGCAGAAACAGAAATTCTTCAGGAAATGGTATGGTTATACATATTAACTCATTGCATCAGGAAGTCATGCATTGGGAGAACAACAGAAGTACAGGAGAAAATAAGGGGCCCGCGAGAGTACAACTAGACAAAAAAATCCGCCTCTCAGCAAAAACTGCCAAACTAATCAACCTAAGGCTGACAAGCGACGGGTTAAAAGAGAAAGAGGTAATTATCTCCCCAAATGTTAGCTTACAAAAGAAAGGGATGTATATAGAGGCAACGATAAATGCAGAAATCCCTCTGTTATTAACAAACGCAACTGACCACCCTGTTTATTTGGACAAAAATAAAAACATATGCACTATTGATGAATTTTGTGTGAAGAATGTGATGCGAATTCTAGTCATAGAAAACAATGAAAGGCCACTAGCGAAAGAGGACTTCAATCTGAGTGACTTGAAGCCCAAGGATAATTTATTGAAAATTCTATTAAGAGACCGAGATGCCTTTGCACGCAATTTGAGTAAATTAAAAAGTTGTAATATTTTTCCATTACAAATTCACTTGAAGGATACTAAGCCCATATTCTCGAAGTTTTATCCAGTTTCGATTCATCTTAGAGATGAAGTGAAGCGTCAAATAAATGACCTTCTAAAAGGAAACGTCAGAAACAGCCACTCTCCTTTTGCTGCGCCCTGTTTTCTCGTTAAACAAACTAACAAATACAGGTTGGTTATAGATTACAGGAAACTGAATGTGCAAACGAATAGGGACCCATACTTGCAACCCGCAGTGAAAGATACATTCTAAAATTTGAGAGGTGCAAAATATTTCCCTTTTTTCGACATATACTCAGGGTATTATCAGTGCGCAATATAGGCATTTAACTGCTTTTACGTCACCGTTCGGAATGTACGAGTTTTAACAGAGTTTATCTAGGATTCAAAAACCGGCCATCCTGCTTTAATAAAACGATTGGCCGTGTTTTACAGGGTTTGGATGAATACGGAGTTTCAGCCTATTTAGATGATATTCTCATAGGGAGCAGCAGCATCGAGGAGCATTTATAAAGTCTCCAAAAGGTCTTTCATAGATTAGGAAAATTCGGCTTAAAACTAAACCCCTTGAAGTGTAAATTTCTGAGGAAAATATTAGTATATCTAGGACATGAGATATCCGGAGATGGTGTGAAGCCCTCACAAAAGAATATAGAAGCCACACAAAACTTCCCTAGGCCCCGCACGGTAAAATAAACGTAGCGATTTATTAGAATGGCGATTTTTTTTCAAAATTTTATCTTTCATTTTTCCGAAATTGCACGAACACTTACCGACATAAGCAAAACGGATAAAAAATTCAGATGAACAAATGAATGCGAGGGTTGCTTTTATAGCGCTAGAAGAAAAGCTGACATCGGCTCCAGTACTTAGCTTCCCGGACACGACCAAACTATTTATCCTAATGGCTGATGCCAGCTCTATTATCATAGGTGGGTTCTTAGCCCAAGTTGATGACGAAAACAATCTAAAACCGGTCGGGTACTTCTCTAAGTAATTATCGCCTGCTGGGACGAAGTTGTCAGCATATGAATCAGAATTTCTGGCATTAATGTCAAACATAAATTTCTTCAGGGAATATTTAATAGCAGCACCGAAATTCTATATACTGAGTAATTGCAAATCACTTATCCACATCTTGAAACAGAAAAAATATCCGAATAAAATTCTAAGATGGGTAATAAACCTCTCGGAGTTTAAATTTAATGTGTACCACGTGAAGGGTTCGGAGAATTTAGTGGCAGATGCGCTAAGCCGTTGTATTTTAGAAGACGGATAATCCGACATAAAACACCCGCTCATTGCCAGATTCGAAAAACCAATTAACGCGCTCTCAGAATTTTATAGTGGTGGGGAGGATAACGCAAATGAACCGAACACTTCAGCAGATAAAGTAGGCCCCCCTTATATGTTCAATTTAAAGAACAAAAGGAGAATAACCGAATTACAAAGAGAAGATGAAGAATTAGCGGCGCTAATAAAAAATTTGGAAGCGGGAAGATTGAAGGCAAAACAGGTAAAATAGCTCAATTACTATATTGACGCAGACGAGGTCCTAATGTATCACGACTTAGAAACAACAAAAAATACGCGTCTATGGAATAATGAAAAAATCGTAATCCCAAAGTGGGTGAGAGCTGAGATAATAAAGGCAAAGCACGAAAATACATGTGCACATGGAGGCATTCTAAATAACTTATCAAAGATTAAAGCACGATTTGTTTGGGCAAATATGAACACAGGTATTCGAAATTTCGTATTATCTTGCGAAACCTGTATAAAACGAAAAGGTTTCAGGCATCAGAAGAAGGCACCACTAATTGATGCATTAGAAATTCCAGAGCCTTTTCAAAATGGTATACAGATATTTACGGCCCATACCCAGTCTCAAATGGATATAGATACATACTGAGTTTAATTGATTAAATCGGTGGAATTAATTCCGCTAAAAACTTGCACTGCTATGGAGGTCACAAATGGCATCTTCTCAATAATCAGCAGACACGGGATACCACACAAATTGGTAACGGACAATGCAACCTACTTTCAAGCCTCAATTCTCCAAAATACGTTAAAAAACTTTAACATAAAGCAGATATTGACAAGTCCGTATTCTCCGCAGTCAGCGGGAGTTACAGAAAGGTCACATTCATCACTGAATGATCGATTAGCCGTTTTATGCACAAATAGCGAAGATTGGTACAACTGTCTACCTGCCGTGCAAATGGTGCTTAATTCTTCGATAAATTCCAGCACTGGTGATAGTCACCATCGCATAGTTTTCGGGAGAGATGAGGCTCCTAATCGATTTATATCAAAATCCCCGTCCTCCAAACTATTTCAATGAAAATCATGATGAGAACCTAGCAAGAATTCACCAAAAAGTGTATAATGAGGTCACCAAAAATTTGAAACTGGCAGCAGAAAAGCAACAGGAAATTCAAGGGAGGAAAGGAAAGGCAAAACACCTCAAAATTGGGGATATCGTTTTTATGAACTCACCTACATTAACAAAGGGAGTAGGCTCGAAACTGAAATATTCTAATGATGGACCTTTTAGAATAGTTAAGAAAACCACTCCGGTAAACTTTGTCCTGACACAAATAGCTGACCCGTCAAAGACCCTACGGGTACATGTCAATCGTCTTTTGTTAGTATAAGACGATTGACATAAACATAATTATACTAATAACAAGGC
>QLNU02015360.1:181242007-181262229 GCA_006491805.2 Dysdera silvatica
CTGGTGATGATGGCATTACATTAGATATCTTAAAAGAAGCTGGAGAACATGTAGAAGACATACTTGCAAAATTCTTTACCAAATGTCTTAACAGCGGTAACATACCAAACCAATGGGATTCTGCAACAGTAATTCTTTTGCATAAAAAAGGTGATAAAGAGGATTTGAAAAATTACCGACCAATTAGCTTGTTACCTGCTATTTATAAAATCTTCACAAAAGTGCTAACACATCGCCTGCAGAAAAAATTAGATGCAGCTCAACCAAGAGAACAAGCTGGATTTCGAAGTGGATTCAGTACAGTGGACCATATTCAAGTATTAAGAGAATTAATTGAAAGAACACATGAATATGAACTTCCATTGTGTGTTGCATTTATTGACTATGAGAAGGCCTTTGACTCTATAAAAACATCAGCAGTCATCAACTCTTTAAGATCAACAGACATTGAGGATGTGTACATTGACATGGTGAAACGTGTGTATAAAAATGCAAGTGCAAAATTTCGGTTACATAAAGATACCAAAACTATCAAAATTGGTAAAGGTGTGAGGCAGGGAGATACCATTTCTCCAAAACTTTTTACTTCAGCTTTACAGATGATTTTTCAGCTGATAAATTGGAATAACAAGGGAATAAAAATAAATGGTGAATATTTAAATCATCTGCGGTTTGCTGATGACATTGTTATTTTTTCAACGGACCCATTAGAACTCCAAGACATGGTACAAGAGCTCTCAACTAGAAGTGAAGAAGTTGGACTCAAGATGAACCTACAAAAAACTAAGATCATGTTCAATAATTTTGTAGAGGAAACAAAAATACAAGTTGACAACACTGAGCTAGAAATTGCTGATTCATATATTTACCTTGGCCAGCTGATTTCAATGGATGGCAACATTATGAAAGAACTCAACAGACGTATTAAACTTGGCTGGAGTGCATTTGGAAGAAACAGTTTTATCCTGAAGGGGAAATTGCCTTTGTGTCTAAAAAGAAAGGTCTTCAACCAGTGTGTATTGCCAGTCCTCTCTTATGGATCAGAGACATGGAGTCTAACAGTTGGAGCAATACGAAAGTTACAGACAACGCAAAGGAGCATGGAGAGGTGCATGCTTGGAATAACTAGGAGAGATCGAAAAAGAAACACTTGGGTGAGAGAGCAAACTAGAGTAGAGGACATCATTGTTAAAGTAAAAGGACTGAAATGGCGATGGGCTGGGAACTGATCAACGATGGACAACAGAAATTCTGAACTGGATTCCAAGAGACCACCGAAGACCTAGAAAACGTCCTCAAACTAGATGGGTGGATGAAATAAGAAAACAGGTTGGGGTGACGTGGAAACGAATGGCCCAGGATAGACTTGTGTGGAAAGCATTTGGAGAGACCTTCATCCAGCAGTAGATAGATAATGACTGAATATGATGATATACGCTTGTATGTGTATATGTACACTTGTATGTGTATATGTACACTTGTATGTGTATATGTACACTTGTATGTGTATATGTACACTTGTATGTGTATATGTACACTTGTATGTGTATATGTACACTTGTATGTGTATACGTATACTTGTGTGTACTTGTCTGTGTATACGTATACTTGTGTGTGTACTTGTCTGTGTATACGTATACTTGTGTGTGTACTTGTATGTATATACGTATACTTGTGTGTATAGTATACTTATGTGTGTACTTGTATGGATATACGTATACTTGTGTATGTACTTGTATGTGTATACGTATACTTGATGTACATTATTACGTGTGTGCTTATGTGTTTGTCAGTGAGAGAGAGAGAGAAATAATTATCCAATGTTCGAGTGGACTGTAATTTTATTTATTATATATAGTTGTTGCAATTTTGCTAAAAATGACTGGAAGTACAAACGAGAATAATAAATTAAAAGTAAAACGGAAAAGAAAGTGAAGTGAATATTTGATTGAACGTTTAGAGATAAAGTAAGTAAGTTCTAGTGAATGCGGTGTGGAATTCACTCCAGACTGCTTTTAACGAAGTACAGCAACGCCTGTCCAAAACGCTCAGAAACGTTGTACTAAATATCAAAAACTACGTTTTATAATGTTAATTACCAATATTTAATATATGTTACATAATACGACTTCAATTTTTTGATCAATCAAATTTTTTTTTTCAGCCTGACCTGGGTGACTTGATGTTTTCTGTGGGCTACTTGCAAAGTGCTGAAAGATTGACTGTCGTGATTTTGCAAGCGAGAAACCTCAAAGTTGTGGATGAGAATAAGGCCACATTAGGTAGGTATACATGAAAAGGCACAATTGGTTATATTGTATTTTTCTATATAAGGGTTGGTGAGCTCTCATCACACACACGTACTATTATTTTTGGCTGCAAGTGTACACAAAAGTGTTTATTTATACTTGGTGCGACTCTGGAAAAGATTCATCATACCTGGAAGCCTTTCTTAGAGGTTTTTGTGTTTTCTCCACTCTCTGCACGAAATATTTTCTTAGAAAAATGAGTATTTCTTATTTATACGTATCATTATTATATATAACGTATATCATAATTTATAGATTTTGATTTTTAATTTTTATATTCGGGTATTTATTGGTTGGTGAGTTTTAATTTGTGTATTTTTAGTTATGTTACCTAATAATGTCTATTTTCTGATGGATTACTAAATTGATGCATATATTTTCGTTATTCGGAAATTACGAATAATTTCAAACGATATTTGGGGGAGTATCATTATGACTATTAATTTTAAAAATTTATGTTTAATGTAAAAAAATTATATATTTTTACGATTAGTAATTTTGTATTGGAACAACCCCACTAATTACATAGTACTCTTCTTTCCATATTTCTAAAAATTGTAGTTTTTCGGATGGATATGTGCTAGGATATTTACACACACCTGTGAACTATAATGTGGATAAATACAGGTAATGTGAAGCCATATGTGTACATGAGATTTGAAGTATAATAATGCACTCTTTTAATTTTGTTCTACGAGGTTCGTAGCTCGGTATATTGGTTGCCAGGTCAGCTTTTTATTTTGTAAAACATTTACACTCCTTTTTATTTAACAACATAATTATTTAAATTCCGTTAAGTTTGTTAATTAAAGTTAGTTATTTTCATATAAGGTAGTTAGATGAATTGGTATAAACCAAACTACACAAGTAATGACGGCAGCAAAAGGCTAATGTTGGGTAACATGACTTGACAGTAAAATTTCAATTAACTAATTAAAAATCGCGTTTTGAGAAAAACTATGAGATGGAAAAAAAGGATTTAATAGGCATTTTCTATTTTGAAAACACTAGGTTCGAAGGATATTCAATTTCATACCAGAGCAATGAACTTACAATTAAATAAGTTAAGTACTAAATAAAATATAAATTAATTGCTAAACAGAAGATAAATCAATTTCCAAATGGAATACACATTAAGTGCTAAATCAGTGGTTCCCAACTGGAGGTTCGTAGACCACTGGTGGTGTCCGCGAAAGAGTCCCAAGTGGTCTGCGAGACAGGTCATTATTTAAAAAAATTGAAAAAAAATTATAAAAATTATTATTATAAAATATTAAAATGAAATAGAAATAAAATACAGGGTACCAGGGAGGAAATTACATAAAAAGGTTGAACACTGGTAAAATAGCAATGAAAAAGATCACTCAAGCTTTCGGACGCATCAGCAGCAGTCCTTCATCAGGAGTAATGATGATGTTGTGTTTCTGTCTCTTTTTATACTTGAAATTTCTGGAAAACCCTTCATCAGAGTAGTCCCGCAGAACGGAAAAATCCAAAATACGATGGGAATTGGTGGGAGGCCAACAATAGGAATCATGGAAGAACCCCAATAGGGACCAATGAGAAACCCACACTGCGGGTTACCTAATTTGGGGATGTCTCATACATTTCAGAGTAAGAGTTGTTTATAAGTTTCTGGAAGTGGTTGTGATGTATTAATGGCTTTCCCGTGTAGTTTGTAAGTTTCCCAAGATTCTAAGAAGAGTCTACTATTCTTGTTTGTGATGTGCCGGTGTAGTATTTTTGTTGAGTCCCAGTGTCCGTGTTGTAAAGCGTGTTCTGCCAGACGTGAGGCTGTCTCCTTTCGCGAGTGCTTGTTTGTGTTCTTTTCTTCTTGTTTTGATCATTCTTTTTGTTTGTCCTATGTAATGTTTGTTGCAGTCTTTGCATGGTATTTGGTATATGACGCCTGTAAGATCTTCTGGTGGAGCTGGGTCTTTAACTTTTGTAAGTGTTGTGACAGGGGAATAGAATGTTTGGATAATTGCCTCTTTAAGGATGCAAGAAATTGTTTCGGAAATGCAACGAATATATGGAATAGATATGCGGGTGTGAGAGGTATTGTTTAAAGATGTACTATTGGGTCTACAGTTTCTGAGAATGAATCGTTTAGGGTAACCATTATTTTTAAATACCGTGTTCATATGTTTGGTTTCTGTGTTTGAAGATGCTTCATTACTGCAATGAGAATTTACTCTAAGACTTAATGGTTTAACAACGGAAGTTTTGTGGCATGTTGGATGATGAGATTTAAAATCGAGATATCTGTCTGTATGTGTGGGTTTACGGTAAACTGAGGTGAAGATTGAGTTATCGTGAGATCTGTGTACAAGAACGTCTAGGAAAGGGAGTTTATTGTTCTGTTCTGTTTCGTATGTGAATTTTATATGTGAGTTTAAGTTATTAAGGTAATGGAAGAAGCTTTGGAGTGTATTAGTTTTAAGTACAACAAACGTGTCGTCGACGTATCTTTTCCAGAATTTAATGTTAAAATTCGGTGAAGATAAAGCAGTTTCCTCAAATGACTCCATAACCAAGTTAGCTACAACACTTGAGACCGGAGATCCCATGGCAGTGCCAAAAACTTGTCTATAGATAGAACCATTTGAGGAGAACACAGCAGAGTCCAGACAAAATTTCAACAATGTGCAGATGTCGTGAGGTGTTAGTGAAGTGCGTTCATGTAGTGTTGTGTCATTTTGGAGGCGTGTAAGTGCGGTGTCGATTGCAAGTGATGTGGGAATGCAAGTGAAGAGAGAAATTACATCGAATGAGACCATAAGGTCGTCGTCGTCAAGTTGTAGGTTATTTAAAGAGGTGCAGAAGGATTGGCTAGTAGAAACAGTGTAGTCGTTATTACCGATTATAGGAGAGAGTAGACGTGCAAGATATTTTGATAGGTTATATGTAGGAGAGCTGCAAAAACTAACTATAGTTTTAAGAGGAATATTTTGTTTATGAATTTTAGGTAATCCGTAGAAGGATGGTAAGCGGCCGGAAGTGCATTTTAAAGAGTCGTAGAGCTTAAATGTAAGTTTTTTAGATTTATAGAGTTTTAGAAGGAGAGAGTACAATAACAACAGAACAATAAACTCCCTTTCCTAGACGTTCTTGTACACAGATCTCACGATAACTCAATCTTCACCTCAGTTTACCGTAAACCCACACATACAGACAGATATCTCGATTTTAAATCGCATCATCCAACATGCCACAAAGCTTCCGTTGTTAAAACATTAAGTCTTAGAGCGAATTCTCACTGCAGTAATGAAACACTTTCAAACACAGAAACAAAACACATACACACGGCACTTAAAAATAATGGATACCCTAAACGATTCATTCTCAGAAACTGTAGACCCAATAGTACATCTTTAAACAATACATCTCACACCCGCATATCTATTCCATATATTCACGGCATTTCCGAAACAATCTCTCGCATCCTTAAAGAGGCAAATATCAAAACATTCTATTCCCCTGTCACAACACTTCGCAAACAACTTACAAAAGTTAAAGACCCAGTTCCACCAGAAGATCTCACAGGCGCCATATACCAAATACCATGCAAAGACTGCAACAAACATTACATAGGACAAACAAAAAGAATGATCAAAACAAGAAAAAAAGAACACAAACAAGCACTCGCGAAAGGAGACATAGCCTCACGTCTGGCAGAACACGCTTTACAACACGGACACGAACCCGACTGGGACTCAACAAAAATACTACACCGTCACATCACAAACAAGAATAGTAGACTCTTCTTAGAATCTTGGGAAACTTACAAACTACACGGGAAAGCCATTAATACATCACAACCACTTCCAGAAACTTACAAACAACTCTTACTCTGAAATGTATGGGATTTCCCAACATCAGGTGCCCCGCAATATAGGTTTCTCATTGGTCCCTATTGGGGTTCTTCCATGATTCTATTGGAGGCCTCCCATTGGTTCTCATTGGGTTTTCCCATTCTGCGGGACTACTCTGATGAAGGGTTTTCCAGAAATTTCAAGTATAAAAAAGAGACAGAAACATAACATCGTCATTACTCCTGATGAAGGACTGCTGCTGATGCGTCCGAAAGCTTGAGTGATCTTTTTCATTGCTATTTTACCAGTGTTTAACCTTTTGTATGCAATTAAAATTAAATATAAAAATGAAATTGATTGCATATTTGTAGTATTTTACAATCTGACGGAACTTCAGAAAACGGTTCGTATTAAAAGTAATTCGTCTTAAGCGTGTTCGTCTTAACGAGGTTTGACTGTATTATCATTAGATTTTTTCTCTTTATTATTTCTTCTTTTTTTTCCCAAAGAATTATTTTGCAAACACATATCCCCTAAAATAGACCCGGTTCCCTTTTTAATTAAGGTCTTGCAATCAGCTCTTGAGAATTTTTCAAAGTGGTCCGCGGGTACAATTGAAGTGGAAAAATGGTCCGCGCGTAGAACTAAAGTGGAAAAGTGGTCCGCGGCTTAAATTGAGTTGGGAACCACTGTGCTAAATAGAACACATGTTACAGCTAAATTGAATACATAAAAATAATAAACATTTATTCTTCTCTGATACAGTCATATTTACATTGCACTGTATTATTTACATTGTTTTGGCCTATATTATTTACATATATTATTTACACTGCATTATGGCATATATCATTTTATACAGTACGGCAAAAAAGGGGGACGACAACAACAACAACAAAACACGACTACATAAGGAAACGTTTCAAAAAAATATTATTAGATATAACAGACTTGGGACCTTAAAGTTAATAAATTGCTTGCAATATTTGATAGCTGAAATTTTTATACTCGTATTTTGAATTGATATTTGAGATACTGAAATATGGGCACATGCTTGATGAGATCAATAATTTAATCAAGCACGAACAAAATACGTACGTGTAAAATAATACATGCCTAGGGCAGCAAAAAATACGTTTAAAATACGAGATTTAAAATGACTGAGTATTTACATGCATAGAATGGGCAATTAAAAATGATAAATAATAGATTGGCATATAAGACCTGCATACGTATAGAAAGTGAATATACATATTATAAGCGCTTTTCCAATATGTTTGAAACAGAAAAAAAACCCAGTAAAATAAGATAGCTATTAAATGGTAAATATGATTTTCAAATCAAAATTTCGGACATTTATATTTTTGAAATTGAAAGTTAAATTCATTACATCCACTTCTGCTTTGATAATAAAGCAGGTGACATATAATTTTTACCAGTAAACATTATTTAACTAAAGCATATTTATTTATTTTAAAAAGGAGTGAGAAGCATTTATGGATTATATAAAATATATGCATTTTAATTATATAATTAACAATAATTATTAACTAATTTATCATAACCACCTAGCAATCATAATATTGACAGTTTTGTTTGGGACATGTCTTTTGTTTTTCGTTACTTGTAGACAGGGCTTAATTTCTAACAAAAAAAGTGAAGGAGCCCTAATATTATGATAAATCGATTAAAAAATTGAATGGCTGCAAAAGAATCGATAAATCATATCAATTGTTTATGTCCATTTTTCTGGACAACAAAATTCATGACTTTAATCACAAATTCATTACTTTTTGATGATAGTGCCAGTTTAGGGGCTCCGGCCAATATTTAAATAATCGCCAAAAATGAAGTAGTGCCAGAGCTGGGCTTCGGTGGGCTAACGCCCAATTTAAGTCCTGCTTGTAGATAAAAAAAGTATAAATTCAAAAAATGTGTAATCCATTATCATCGAATTCTGTCATCAAACAGAAGGTTGAAACACATGAAATGCAATCCATCTTTGTTCCATGACGTTTGTATTATTATTAGCTGACAGTGCAATGAATGTTACCCAATAACCTCATCAATCCATTGTGTCTGGGTCTTCGTTTTTTCTTGTCATTTCTGTTTTCTTATTATTAATATTTTGGTAGAACGGGCTTTGTTGGATTTAGTTTTTACCGGTTGCTGACAAAACAGACATGTATTGATTATACACTCAATAATTTTATTTATTTGTTCATCGTAAAATTATATAGTTATTCTACTTAAACTTATATTTGATGGTATTGTTCCATCTTAAGTATGTTCAATCATAAATTTCCTTTTGTTACATCCTTTAACTATTTTTAATATATGAGGAGTTGAAAACAACAGTGGTATAAGTCACAAAAATGAAATTTTTGAGTTAAGTCCATGGAAGTACCCTCTGGGGTTGCCTTGTTGCCTGCAACACTAGTATATGACCATAGTGTAATAAGTTGCTGCAGGATAGCACCACGTTACTATTGGCCAACACGAAACTGTATGGATCGATTGGCAAATCCTTTCGTATCTCATTTTAAGCAACAATGAATATGTACCATTGTTGTTTTCAAGGCCTCGTGTGTCTACCTGAAATAAATTTGCTAAATAATTATAATAATTCCACATTCTCTCTTAAAAATGTGCCCTCATATTTAAGCTTCCTGTTTTCAACCTTATTGAGCAATTTGGTTTTCATCAATCGCTTCAAAACCTTTATGTTGCTGAGTCTGTCTACTCAGCTCATGTTTAAAAATCTTCTGCACATGGTCACCCACATGATCGCACATGGTCGCCCATACGATACTTCCTGGTGGGGGGGACTGAGAAAAATTAACGAGCACTTTTAGGGTCAGTTGAGAAAAATTATTACCTCCAAACCCCAAAGCAGTCGAGAATTTAATGAATCTACAGTGGGTTAAAAATGAAAATATTATATAAATATATAACTATATTATTATATACATTTATATTATATAATACATAATATTTATATTATATTACATATTATTTATTTATATTATATATTATTTATATTACATAAATATAATAAATAAAAAAATTCTATGATCTCCCGTTATTCCCGTTCATAAGGACGGACAAAAAAACCAAATATGTCATTAGACTCGAAATAGTGTCTTCTATAAATATATGTGCATCTCTTTTGCATAAGGGGTTGTCTTCATATTAAATTTTGGACCAATTCGATTTTTTTAAAGGATTACACCCACTTTTGACAACGAATTCTGATTCTCCAGGTCAAAACACCTAGATTTCACATAAAATTTATATATTTTACTTAAGCCGTTGTGGAGCTATGACTGCTTGAAATTTCGAGATTCTAATGTTAAATTGGTGCTGTGGTTTTTCTTTCATATTTTCCGAAATAATTAGCCTATCCCACTAATTCTGTTGCATGTTGTAGCACTAAATAACCCAAACAAAACGCATACTATCATTTATCTCTAAACGGATATTTAATATTAATTATTAATTATGAAAATCTTATTTGAAAAAAATATAAATATAAACGTGGGTAAATTTTAACGACAATCTGTTTAGCAGTCTCAGAAACCTTAGTATGTGAATTTTTACTTCATTCCCTTTAGTATTTGTTTAAATACAGACCAATATTGAAAATTGCATCATTTTGAGGCTTTTTAGGGACCCTTCATCAATTGCAGATGGAAACTGCGAAGGAGAAAGATACCAGAATTGCAGTGCGATGCAAAGTTTGAACTCTTGGCTATTATGCGACGTATGATTACACAGTTTTATTCGATTAATTGGATACAAAATTTGCCAGTATACTGTACATATAAAAACGGGAACTTTAATTGGATATCTGCAAAGAAAGAGCAGATGAAATGGCATGGTTTTCGTTTTTAAAACATTTTCAAAATTTGGATTGGCTTACGAAACAGATAGCACGCCTTTCTCTGTGATTCGCTTACTATAAAACAGCACGCTTTTCTCTGTGATTCGCTTACTATAAAACAGTTAGAAAACACGCTTTTCTTTGTAATTGGCATTTACGTTTCGCGTACGCGCGAATGAGTTCTTGCCAATATTACATCGTAAAATTGTTTCGGTCGGTATTTAGTTAATGTTAACTAATGATATTAACGTTTAATTGTCATTTATGCTGCCCAGTGGCGTAGATAGACTGTCTTTCTGGAAGGGACGGGGGGGGGGCAGACCCCTGATGTATACAATGTTTGTATCCCAATAAAAAAATTTAAAGCGATTTCTAATATAATGTTACAGGGTTCTGGAGATGGGGATGAGGTTCAGATCCGTGAACACCCTTTATTTATTCCACTGAAATTTGCGGGCTTTAGACCCCACAAGTCTTCAATAAGAAGTTTTTGCATTCAATATGCCATATCAAGTAAATAGAAAATTCTGCAGTATGCGTAACCTTCATTTTTCATTCGGCCATATGGAGACGGACTCCAAATGGTTTCTTTTTAATATCTCCCATATTTATGATCAGAATTGCACACAAATTTAAATATATCATAATATTGACACGGGGAAGCTCATGATGACATAAAACATGGGTATTGCTTTTTCATTTTTCGGAAATAATAAACAATTAAATATGAAGATGCAGCTTTATGCAAATGAAATGCACATTTATTTGTAGAAGGCACTATTTCAAGTCTAACGACATATTTGGATTTTCTGCACGTCCTCAGGAACGGGAATAATGGGCGATGATCGTTGTTTTTTTTGACCCACTGTACAAGATAGCAAAACGCTACAAAAATAATTGATACTGCTTGACAATTAGTGATGAGCTAAAAAGTACCTTATTTTAAAATGTGACTGTAAAACTTTTGAAAGTAAATGCGTAGCAGGTTCGGGCAAATCAAATTTTTAAACGGCTAGGGGAGTTCCAGCTCCCTTCTGTCTCCATATGGGCCCCCATGGCAGAACCACGTGCTAAATACCCTCATGCTTACTTTTGTTCCTCTGGTTAGTGCCAAAGTTTTACGATGACGTAGAAATTTTGATAAAGTCCAAATTTTGCAGGATTGCATTATTTTACTAAGTAGTACTGAGAGTATACCAATCATTTATGATGAGCTTACTTTCAATAACGTATTTCTAGCGATTCTTGTATTTCCAAAAGATTGCATTTGCTTTGGATATGCTCTAATTTTGATTTCTTTGGCCAGCAGCATCTTAACGCATATTGAGGCTCTGGACTAAACGATTGTTTTGAGGTCCTATTTATATTTTTATATTTCTGAATTTTGTAATAAGAAAAATGCATGTAACAAATACAAACTTTGCCCATTTGGGGCACTGTTTTTACAGTACCGTCTTTATACAGGCAATGTTTACCTCGATATAGCACTCCAAGCATTGAAAATCTTCCACTTTTTCGATTCCTTTATTAAAGTTTTGTCATACAAATAATAATCCATATATACATGTAATAAATAAACTAAGACGTGCACGTTAATGAAATAAATAATGCGACGTACTTATTGAATAAAAGGACTGGAAAAACTAGAGAGATTTCAGTCTTGACTTTTTAAAACATAAATACGAAGTAATATAAAAAGATTTTAAGGATGAATGAAAAAAAAAAACCCGAGAGGAAAGGTGATTGAGGGAAAAAGGTTGTAAAATGAAAAGAAAAAAACAAAAAAAAAAGATTAAGATGTAACTATAATTCAGGTTTACTGTTACTATATTTTTTAATTGAGGAGATTTTGACACTGATTATAGTAGAATAATGAATGCAGAGTTAGAAAATTATATTATATGCTTATCGATTTATTCAAATTGTTTTTTTTTTCAAATTAATTTGCATTCATTTTGCACTAATTTGTATTTAACTTTTTAATTCGTTGACTAATGTATAAATTGAGGTTCTAAATTTATATAGACAGTAATTTTAATTTCGAAATTAACAGCAAAATAATTTCCTATGAGTGATACAGCATTCCAACGAAAAAACGGAAATATATGTGTGAATGGTATTTGAAGTAATCGAATATGGTAAAAAAATTACATATTAAAATATGATATAAAAAAATCTTGCCCGCCATTTAAATTTCCTCACCTACGAAAGCTATTTATATGGCGGGTGGGAACATTTAAATCAAAGATTGTATATGATAATTTCAAATTCAGCCTATCCATTAGAATTTGAGAACACACTGTACTTTTTAGGCTTCTTACCCATCATTAATATTAGTATTATCTTGTTTCGTGTAATCTCATGATCTGTTTACTATTCTAATAGATCCTTACGCAAAAGTGGCCATTATGCACAACAATAAACGACTGAAAAAGAAGAAAACCAACGTACAAAAAGCAACCTTGAATCCAGTGTTTAATGAAGCTTTGTCTTTCAACAATATCAACAAAGATCTCTTGAAGACGATCACACTGGAGATATCTGTCATGAATGAGAATCTGTTAGGACAGAACGAAGCTTTGGGAACTGTCATTGTTGGGCCTGATTCCAAAGGAGAAGAAGCTTTGCACAGAAGAAACGTCCTGTCTGGAAGGTCGGCAGTGGCCATGTGGCACGTCCTGACTTCAAATGCAGGGAGTCCGCAAGGCGGGACGTTGGGCAGAAGTGGTAACATTCCTCAAGTGGTTGACTGATTCACATCCTTGATAAAATGGAGAATTGTTTTATGTTGTTTGCAGTGGAACTACTGCAAATAGATATGATGTAGATGCAGCAGGAGATGCTGCTGCAAAGGAGCACACTAATGTAGTTGAAGCATAATAATAATAAGCATATAGTTGATAGGTCTGGTGCTCTCTAATAAACATTGTGTTTATCATATCTTTTAAGGATTGATTGTTTGTTCATATTTTTATCGTATTTCTCACCATTTTTAGTGAGTTATTTAAGGATTGGCGATTGTTTCCAAAGCTTGGAATCACTATGTGCGTGATAGCATGTACCCCACTTTAGTGTTAACATTAAGTATGAGTATTATACTCGCATGTCTTAGCATGTTGTACTTTTATTGGAACTTTGAATTTATTTACTTCCATACCAAGATTGCCTACCATTCTCCGTAGGAATTTTGCTCTGTGGAAAGAGAATGTAAATGAGTTTACAGAAATTCAAGCCCATATATTATTTTATTTCACAGATATTACGTATGCTTTTTCCAAAATCCTGCGCTAACAATTTTATTTGTCAGCAGCTCGATTCATGCCATTCTTTACTATCTTATTCTTCAGAACTTCGCAGATTGTTTCCTTACATTGATTTAATAAGCAATCAAAAATTTTTCATGTAAACTTGCAAATAATTAAGATTTCATATCATTTGGTTCCTACAGTTTTATGGGTTTCCTAATTATAACATTGAGAAATGTTTGATCTACATGTTGATGGACATGTTTTCCTTTACTGCTATTGTAACTTGTTGTTTGCATTATTACTTGTTGCGTATAGCAGCGCCAAAATTACGGTGTCCAGGCACCTTCAGCCTCCTAAAAATAATTTTTCTGGGAGACTGGGCCCTCCTGAAGCTGATGGACAATAAACTAAAAGTGAAAAATGTAGTTAAGTATGAAAACGTAACACATGCAGAGTTTCCACGTACCAGGAGAACTTGGAATTTTCAGGAAATCTGAAATCGTCCCTAAAGGTCAGGGAAAATTCAGGGAAAAACAAAACCTTTTGGTCAGACTTAGAGAAGTTGTGGAAAGTCTCCTTAACCTTTATATTGAATAGCTAAGTCTCCCACGAATGTAAAGCTATTTGCGCGCAAACGAGGTTCAGTTGAAAGTCTTTTTGTGATTGGACAGAGAATTTTGTTAGAAAGATCGGGAAATTTTTTCCACCAATGAGAGTGGGTACTCTGCACATCAATAATTGTTTACGATTTTCTTATCTCTGATTGGTTTACTTTACTTAACTGTGCATGAAGGCTTCTCCATTTACAGCTCCCAATATTTTCTTCAAATATGTGCCCCTGATCGCGTATAAGGTTTTTTACCACGTTGTCTTTAATTTACTATGTAATGTGTGCCCCTGGTCGCGTATAAGGTATTTTACTATGGTGTCTTTAATTTACTATATACTGACGTGTAATGCCAGATAATACAGGACGTATACAATATGTAAGAAATAAACCTGGTAAACACTTTCTTGCTTTCGAAAATAAACGTGAGAAGTTAACTATATTGACATCTTTCAAGTCATGTAGTTGATATAAGTGTCATATGTTGTTATTGAATACACGTTATATAGCACTATTACATATGTATATGATAGGTAATAATGTAATCTATAAAATTTACTAGCTTTTCATGCGCAAATGTGTAATTACGATCAGTGCCGGGGACAGGGTTTGTGGGCCCCTAGACCGTTTAACAAATCGGGCCCCCCGAGCAACTATGTTTGTTATATTATTGAAGTTTCCATCCAAGCCCCTTAGGATCTTGAGTCCCTGGGCATTTTTCCTGTTCCCAGCCCTGATTATGCACTGCGGAATATGAACATATTTCTATAAACTGAAGGTTTACATGTAAATTTTCGTAGTACCGTAAAATCTTAATGATTTTAAACTTATACAAAATTTTGACATTTACTATATCAAAAAAGAGTATATACTAAGTATATTTCTAATATAAACTGTTAGATAATACTTATTCGTATTTCTACACATATTTTAATAATTTGCTATGCACGAATGCAAGAAAAAACGTGTATTTTTCTATAAAATTAGCACAGATTAATCATACATGATTCCCTTTTTATAATATTATTTTTTTTGCCACAGAAATAAGCAAATTTCTTGAAAATTTTTTTAATCAGGATCCCATCAACAATTTTAATTATGGCAGTAATTTTATCGCACTTACATTCTAGCCATTATAACCATTACTGCTATAAATATTATAGCACTACTGATATCACGATCAGAACTCATTTAGTAATTCGCTATAACTCATTTAGTAATTCGTTATATCTCATTATAATCAGTGTCGGATTTACAGTAGGCTAAAGTCTATCACGGCAAATTTTCGACAAAAATTTTGCCACCAAGAGGTATGTCGAGGCGGGGCTAACACCTTTGGTGTCTTATTAGCTTATTAATTTTGAAGTGTTACGACCAGAGGCGTTATTAAGCATTGGCAAATGAAGAGCTGCTACGGACGCCGCCTTTAAAGAGGTTTAAAAGGCGCCAAATCTGCGAATACTTGCAAAAAGAATTTGAAATAATCGCCAAGATCGCCAAATGAAAAATTTGAAAAAGCGCTAAAATTTATGCTATGCCTCTAATTACACTTGATTAAGTAGCAAAATATGTCAAAGACTATATGTATAGGTGGCAAAATCGTAAATACGCCTTTGATTATAATTTCTAATATATTAAAACCTCCCTAATCACTATCGATTCCGTGAAGAGTGGTGGCCCAGAGAGGTGGTCACCTAATGGAGGTCTATGGTGAAGTGGGCGACAAACGTCAGAAAATGATTGAAATTACGTACATCAATAGCAAAATTTGTGTCACGTGTGCAAGCAAACTATAAAATTAAAGATTACAATTTGGTACTTTGAAATTTTACTTACAGACTATAAAATTTAAAACTTCTTTTAAAGAAGCAATGGATATTAGTAGTTTTAATGTTAAATTTTTTTAAAGCACTTTTGAAGTTCAAAAAATAAATGAAGTATTTCATCGTCCTCAGTTTATATTGAAGTTTCCATTAATCTAATCTCTTCTTTGAGAGTTCCCTGCGATTAGAGAGCAGAGAGTTTTTTTCGTAAGGGTTTCAATAATGTTTCTTCATCAGAAATGGTGTGAAAGTTGAAAGACCGAAACAAGAAGGTTTCTGAAACTTAAATTCGAGTTCAGATTTAAATCAATTTTACATAGAGTAAAAAATCAGGCCCGCATTTAGACGCTTTTTACATGGGGGCTCCGAAGGCCGCGGGGGGCTTTGAATTAGTTAACGTTTTCATGTAATTTACTAACACATTTAATAATAATAAACATCTAAATAGAATAATATAGTTGATGTTAATGAATATATTTCTAAAATGAAATGTTGCGTTGTAAATTTGTAGAGGTATAGGATTATTCCATGTCAAACCACCGAACATTATTGACTCGACCTCTTTAGATTTCCCTGAAAGTTTGCCGAATTGATGACCCAATGGATGATTGAAATATCCCAAATTTTAACTTTATCCGTCAAATAGATCAAATATGGCCAAAGGTCACTGAAATGGGCCTGTTTTGGATTATCATGCTTTACAAAATTGACAATTTTTTTCGTTTTTAATCTACAAAGATAAAGGAGGTCACATTTGAATGAATTTTTAAAGATCTTTCTAATTATGTAATATAAGTAAGTATTATAAGTAGAAATTTTTTAAATAAAATGAACAGAATGGTTTAGACTTGAATTTTTCAAAATGGGGTCATTTTATTGTTTCCGAAAAATTATATATTATATAATATGATATTATACACCTTTTCTCGCGATTTCATCATGGGATCGCTATGAGTTCAAGAGATATTAAAAGAAACTCGACTCAAATGTAAGACTTTATTCTTACGCCTTGTGACCTCTCATATTCCAGGCTTGTCTATTATTGCATGTTACTGCTTTGTTTTCATTATTATGTCTTACTTTAAAATTTAATGAAAGACATAATAATGAAAAAAAGCAGCAACATATATATATTATTTAATAACATTTATTAATCCTTGTTCAACTGAAAATTTGCAGAATTACAATATTTGTAATTTTCTAATTATATAAAAATGGGTGAAAGTGATTACTAGCAATAAAATCAGTAACTTATCGATAACCCCCGCAATCCCTCCAAGGTGGGACTCCCCTTTTGTCTTTTATTTTCAATAAAATTTGTAAGTAAAAAAATAATATTTTTTAGTTAATAAGGATATTTTTCTTAATCTTTATGTAAAATATAAAATAAAATGAACGGTTTCCAACTGTGGCAAACTCATTACGCGTATTTACTTTAGCTGTTTTCATTGCCTTTAAAACTGAAATCAATATCAAAAAATTATAAAATCTGGACGAGTTTTGAATTTATAGTATACGCTTTGTGCCCGAATCTTACCTCACGAAACGGTGACTAATAGACATATGTTCTGTTTAAAATATTGGAATGCATCGCCGGTAAATTTCTTATAGAAGACACACTATTTATATATATATATATATATATATCTATATATAAATTTTTTCATATATACATATATAAATTAATTTTCATAAAAGGGGGGACCAAAAAATTATTGACTGGATCCCCGAGACTTTCCGTTACGCCACTGAATAAAATAACTACATATGTATTTTATCAAGCGTATGAGCGCTAGTAAAGTACTAGTGGTCACTATGAATTTTGAAAAACAGCTGCTCTACAACTATTTTTTAAAATTCATAGTGAACACCAGTACTTTACTAGAGCCCCAACGGTTGAAAAATATACATGTAGTTATTTTATTGCTAGTAATAATTTTCTTCTACTTTTGTATAATTACAAAATTATAGCTATTATAATTCTGAAAATTTTCAATTGAACAATAATTAGTATATTATTTAATGAAAGACATAGTAACGAAAAAAAGGCAGCAACATGCAATAATGGGCAAGTCTGGAATATGTGGGTCACAATGCATAAGAATAAAGTCTTATCTTTGAGTCGAATTTTTTTAATATCTCTTGAACGCATGGCGATCCCATCATGAAATTTTGCGAAAAGGTGTAGAATATCATTCTATATAATATATAATTTCTTGAAAAAAATAAAGTGACCCCATTTTGAAAAATTCGTCAAACTTTTCATCTTATTTAAAACAATTCTGCTTATAATACTTAGTTTTATTATATATTTATTATTTATAAAGATCTTTCAAAAATCTTTCAAATGAAACCTCTTCTACCTTTGTAGGTTAAAAAAAGGTTAGTCAATTTTGTAAAGCATGATGATTCAAAACAGGTCCATTTCAGTGACTTTTGACCCTTGTCTAGATTTTATCTATTTGAGGGATAAAGTTAAAATTTGGAATATTTTCAAGCCATAGACGGCTTTAAGGGAGGGGCCCAGGCCCCCCCCCCATTGAAGGAAAATATAAGAAAGAAAAAAGCTAAAACTATTGTAAAAATTTCATATATTGTACCCTTGCGACGGAAGTGTTACAACTCAAAAAATCCCAATTTTCAGGAAACGCAAAAAACTGTTTCTGGCTGAATTGAGGGATTTTTTGTTCATCTAATAACTTCAATCCTAAGATCAGTTTCTGGAAACATCAGATGAGGCAAAATTTGCTTCATTTATTAAACCGAAACCCTTATCATCACGACTTTTTGAGTAATAACGGTTCATGAGATTCGTTCAAGTTTTGCTTGATGTACTATTTTGAGTCATGACGGTTTCATTGATCAGTTTTAACTCATTTTAACCGAATTTTGAGTTGTAACGCTTCCGTCGCTAGGGTGCGATATGACATAAAAATATTAAAAATTTTAAAAATATAACAAAATTATATTGTACATTTCACTTAACGTAACATGGGTTGTCTCTTCTACAAAAATATATTTGAACTAAAATAAATACTAAGTATTTATTTTCAATTTGCTTTTTTTTTCGAATTTCATTTAGTGCCATGGTTACGTAATCATATGAGCGAGGATCGACTTGTTGGATTAGCACTTTCAGTATTCACATCTGAAATAATACTCACCTGTGATGAAATTTTTAATTGCTTTGCCAGGCAAAATTCCAGGATACTGCAATTTTTAAACGTTATTAACGAATGATAACTGCAGTGGCGCACCCAGAATTTTCCCAATGGGGGTCCGGCAATGGTGAAAGAACTTTTGGTAGGAAAAAATTGTTAGAAGCCGTAGCAATTACGGTTGCACTTTTGTGTACACTTATCGTTATTAAATTAATAATTCTTCTATAGTACAAGAAAATAATTATGAGTAGTAAATTATCTTTATGAAATTTTGCAATAGCCAGCCCCTTATTTTCCACAAACAATCACTACTTTGCTAATAGGTTAAAGAATAATTCTATTCTGCAGAACTTGCTTTTGCTTGCCTCTGTCTATTACTTAATCCACAGAAGCATTTTTTTCTTCCACGACCCTTAAAAACTCATCGGCTTTGAGAACTGAATCCATATGATAGAAAAGGTTTATCTATGGCTTGTGTCTATCGTAAACGAACTTTTTAGGGTGAAAAGAGACCACAAAATTTGCAATAGGTACTGTCTTCTATCTTTGAGTAATCTAGCCAGTTATGCTTGCTTAGTCAAGATGAGAAGAACTTGGAACTGTGGTGAGGTTTTCCTTGATTAATTACAGCACTGGCAGTTGTGGGGAAATTTTAATTTGCTCATAGTTCCCAAAGTTTTTTTATCTCTATTAACCTACCTTCATCAGTAATATTCGATTTCTTGACATAATTAGAAATATCTGCAGTCAGAATTTCCATTTCAACTGTGTTTGATATTGCGTTTTGGTCTACCTTTATCTCCCGGAAAGCGTTTGAAGGCAGCTCCGGGACACCGTTGTTTCTTGCTTCAACAGCCGTTCCATCAATACCACCAGAGTTTAGGGAAATGTTGTTGGAAACGTCATTACTTTTAATCTTACTTTTTAAAAAATAAATAATTTACCAGTATATGTTGGCTTAAATTTTCGCTTCGTTAGCACAAGAGAAGGGCCCGGGGGCCCCCTCCGTGGGTGCGCCACTGGATAACTGTATTATACTTTATTTAAATCACGAATTTATTCTGTTTCCTTAACATTTATACTTCAACAGATTTTAAATTTTATATTGCTAAATGAGTCAATGACCGAATATTGTTTATACGTATTTAAGTATACTAGGCATATTTTGTGAAATGGCGAAGCTCTGTGTTCCACCTTTGGAAAATTGGTTGTTTTCACGTTGGTTGGTATGAGCTTGAAGGGTTGATGGATTTATATATGTATATAAATCATCATATTCAACCATAATTAATCCACTGCCGGATGAAAGTCTTTCCAAATGCTTTAAACACAAGTCTTTCCTGAGCAATTCGCTTTCACTTCCACAACACCCTAAC
>QLNU02015360.1:181272672-181290796 GCA_006491805.2 Dysdera silvatica
GCACGGAATTTGTGAAAACAAATTTGGTGAAATCGAGGGGTTGACTTTAAACGGCCTGCAGAAATATCTTTCCACGAAATTTACAGTGATTCATCCCGGTAAATCATATATTCACTCTTACTTTTCTGCCATGCGATTCAGCTGTGCAAACAATATTCGGTATAAATGCTGCAAGTCTCTAATGTAACCAAGGTTACTCGAAACGCTATCTCTGTTCATTTCTACCATCTACTATAGGAGAAGGCGTGTAGAAAATTGTTGCCAAAAATGTTGGTTACGACATCGAAGATATTTTTTTCGTTGGTTGTAGGTTTGCTTGTTGTTGTTGGTGATGGAGGTAATTATATTAATACTTGTTTATTAATTAATTATAAACAATGACTAGAAAGTTAAAACGAATTTAACATATTCTCGCTCAAATTATTAAACGTTAAATATAACCACTTTTGCTTAAGCTACTGGTTCCCAACCCTTTTCAAGCCGCGACCCACTTTTATAGTAGCCAAGTAATCCGCGACCCCCTTTTATAGTAACCAAAAGATCCGCCGCCGCCACATTTGCATAATAAAAGCATTTTTAACAGAGTAAAGAAAACACATTAAATACAAAATTATATATATATACATATAATATTAATTTATTAATTTTATAGATATAAAGTTAACCATTAGTAGTTATTATATATAGTAGAATATTACAATATGTGCAGCCATTTATATAAATCGAACACTACGCAGATTAAATCAAACAACAATATCAATCAACGTTTATTGGCGTAGTGATCATTATGCCAATAAACGTTGATTTATATTGTTGTTTGATGTGCAGCCATGTTGAAATATAAAAGCGTTGGAAACATTTGGTATGAAATTCCTTATAAAAATAATTGCAACTAAAAATAGTTACGGGGTGACACCCCCAGAAGCCTGTTCGCAAACCCCTTGACGGTCGTGACCCCCAGGTTGGGAACCAATGGCTTAAGCAATGCCAGTGATATTGGGAACTCGTACGTACGTTTATGAAATTTCCGTAAATTCACACTTTTCATCAATAAGATATCAAATATTTTTTGCAAATACCAAGCCTTAAATCAAATAACTGAAACTTGGTGAGAAAACAGGTCCTGCGGTGGCACAGTGGCACCGGTTTCACTTAGCGTGCCGTTTATCAGAGTTCGACTCCCAACGACGCCCCACCCCCAGCGGCGTAATGTCGCGCAAGATTGATCTATGAATTGTATAAAACGTCAAACTACGTCACTATTAAGTGTTCCACAGCGCAATGGCAAAGAAAACTGATCAGTCCTGCCAATGTCAATAGTAGAGTCCACCACAATCACTAAATAGTACTTAACTAATTAAACTTCATTCACTATCATTGAAAGTGACTGATCTGATAAAGCCTGTATCAGATCATTCTGAATGCCCAGGCTGCGGTACGTTGCATTTCGATCACCCAGTGACAAATGTTGTTCCAGTAATGCATTTTTTTTGCCAACAATTTAGTAAGTTCCAAAAAATCACCTTCATTTTCGCTTCATAGGAGCACCTATACCTCGATAATCGCGATGCCCACAAAAAGGGAGCCCGCGTTTTTCCAAAAATAGAACCGCGTCTATAATGTTTTCAAGAATCATTCTGTTTTTCTCAGTCTATTTCCTGTCGCCAGTGACAAGTTTAGTGACAGCCATCGGCGCAGCGTCGGCTGCCAGCGCGCCCGAGGCAAGTTAAGTATTGCGCCCGCTAAAACACGTTAGCCCTCCCTTTTACCAGTCTAATATTGAAATTTTACTCCGGGGGCTTTCTTTCCGGTGGCACCCCCAAGCTACGTCACTGGCAACAATTGCCCTATCATTGAATAAACGATATTTAGTAAGAAAGAGTTCATTTTTGGCGTTTTTGCGAACAGCAGATTTCTCCAGCTTCTCGATTTTCTCTAACCTTTTCTTACACCCACAGTTCGGACTAAAACTGAACTAACAACGACAGTACTCTGGTTTTAGTAGGTACTTAATGGGATAATATTGTTGCAGTTGGTAAAATATAAACATTAATCTATATTGAGCTAAAAGACCAGTATGTTTGTATAAAAAAAATTCTTTTTGAAGTTGCAGTTCATTAATTTAACATTTAATTTTTTTCGTCAGAGTTTTTAGTGCCCTTTTCTTTTTTAGTACGACTTCGATTTTAGTAATCAAATCTCAGTTGGGAGTTTATAAGCCTATCACCCCCCCCCTCTGTGTACGCCAGTGCCCTGACCGTATCCAAGGGCCTTTCCAGCATGGATGATATCGGAAAGTTTCAATAAGTTGGGTGGGCGAATGCATGTGAACGAAACTGTCGCAATAATCAATCTGTAACAAAAACGCCAGAAAACTAAAATATTTCAGAGAAACGCTTTTTTAATAGATAGCTGTTTGGGCAAAAGGACCTGTTTTAAGCGCTGTGAGAATAAAAGGGTAATTTTCTTTAAAAAACAGTTTCTCTCAATTTCCACTAGTGGGTAAAGGCCTTTTTCAAATTAGCTACTCTCTTCGTTTAACTTTTAAAATTTAAAATGTCATCTAGTCTCCAGTTTATGAAAAAGAAATTCCGCGAGGCGTTGGTCTCTTCTCCCTATTGACTACGCTATTGCCCACCCTTTCGCTTTCGCTTTTTGTGGTTTTACGGCTCAAAGACTACAATGGTCATGCTGCGCCGGGACCTACTGTTTTCCGAGGAATCCGAACCTCTTATGGCCTAGGGAACCAAACCCTGGACTACAGTGAGCAGTGCGATCTTTATGAGATCTCTGAGTAAGCGTTGCTATTGCCCACCCCACAGAGGAAATAGGCACTGTGATACCGCGTCAATAACTACGTCAATTACGCTTGATAACCTAGCAATCTCTTCATCACGGTTTGACTCCCAACAACGTCACCATCCCAACTGGAAATAGGTCACCCCCGGTTGCACAGTAACAACGGGTTCACTTAGCAAGACGTTTACCAGAGCTCGACTCCCAAAGTGCCCCAAAAAAAAAAACCAGTAAATAAATAAAATGACTCTTACCGACTAACTGATTATTGTTGTCTAAGGGTTGGTTCCCTACGCTTTAAGGAGTTACGATTCCTCGAAGAAATGTAGGTCGATTGCCCTGCCAAAGCGTAGTGGTAACGCGTTCACTTAGCTGCCGTTTCTCAGAATTCGACTCCCAACGGCGGTGACCCCCCTCCAAAAAAAAAGTAAAAATAAGCAAAAGAACGTTTACCGATTAACTGATCATTGTAGTCCTAGGTTGGTTCCTTACGCCTCAAGTATTTCAGATTCCTCGAAGAAATGTAGGTCGCTTGCTCTACAATAACGTAGCGGTAACGTGTTCACTTAGATACCGTTTCTCAGGGTTCGACACCCAACGGTGGAGCCTTCCTCCTTCGAAAAATAAAGTAAATAAATAAGTAAAAGAACGCTTACCGACTAACTGATCATTTTAGTCCTGGGTTGGTCCCAACGCCTTAAAGAGTTCGGATTCCTCGAAGAAATGTAGGTCTATTGCCCTAAAATAGCATGGTGGTAACGTATTCACTTAGCGTGCAGTTTCTCAGAGTTCGACTCCCAACGGCGACACTTCCTCTCCCCCCCAAAAAAAGTAAAAAAAAAAAGCTTACCGACTAACTAACCATTGTAATTCTGGAGTTGGTCCCTACGCCTTAAGGAATTCGGATTCCTCGAAGAAATATAGATCGATTGCCCTACAATAGCGTAGTGGTAACGCGTTTACTTAGCCTATCGTATCTCAGGGTTCGACTCCCAACTGAGGCTCCCCCCCCCCCCTAAAAATAAAGTAGATAAATAAGTAAAAGGACGCTTACCGACTAACTGATCATTTAGTCCAGGAGTTGGATTCTTACGCCTTAAGCATTTCAGATTCCTTGAAGAAATGTAGGTCGATTGCCCTACAATAGCGTAGTGGTAACGCCTTCACTTAGAATGCCATTGCTTAGAGTTCGACTCCCAATTACACCCCCCCCCCAAAAAAATAAAACTAAGTAAAGAATGCTCACTGACTGATTATTTTTGTCCTGGGGTTGGTCCCTACGCCTTAACGCGTTCGGATTCCTCGAAGAAATGTAGGTCGCTTGCTCTACAATAGCGTAGTGAGTGCCAAAGCATTCGCCAATCATTCTATCAACCTGGGACCACTGAACTGCTTAGAAACCTTATTTTTAAAAGGAACTTTTGAACACCCTTGTTAAAAAATTATATAACCTCTACATAGCCTCTCGCAGCAATTACACACCATATTATACTTTTCATGGCCACCAGGGTGGCATTGATGTTGCAAGAAGGGTGAAGTAGAATACTTCATGTTCTTTTTTTTCTCCCTTGTGTTAAATGAATCCAGTTTGCTTGTTTTCGCTTTACTGCTTCTTTATATGCTATATTTTTCTGCTTAAACTATGTTT
This sequence comes from Dysdera silvatica, assembly GCA_006491805.2. Lineage (NCBI taxonomy): Eukaryota > Metazoa > Arthropoda > Arachnida > Araneae > Dysderidae > Dysdera > Dysdera silvatica. Next base: position 181,277,117 of record QLNU02015360.1, read on the forward strand.
TCTAACCATCCCAGATAACAAATTTATCAACTCCTGGACCTAAAAGTATATGCAGTCGTATTTCCGTAGCAAAAAAGTTTCATATATCTATATAAAAATTTATATAGATATATATGTATATCCATAAAAAAGCTCTATATACATATATAAACTTTTTTTCAAGACAAATAATGATTTCCTCCTTATAACGACAATGCATATCACGAACCTAATAAATATAAAATCACAGCTTTATGATCAAATATTTTCTAAATTTTTTGTACATCGAAATGTTGGAAAAAGTATTTTTTACAAAAATTTATGTACATATGGACACACTACATAATGTTTTTTAAGGTGGGTTTAACATGTTTTTACTCACTAATTCTTTAATTATCTGTATTTTTGTAAGTTATACATAATGCTATTCACATTCACTTATTTATAAAGAGAAACTGTGTGTGTGTGTGCGCGCGCGCGTGCGTGCGCTCATAGTGGATAAGAAATTTGCCTCTAAAAAAAGTAAAAAAAAAAAAAATTCTCCTAGAATTGATTGCTTCTAGAAAGCACAATTGTTATACATCAACTTTTATTTTATGAAACCATCGACTTTTATATATCATGGTCCGATTGTGTTTACATTTGCCCAAATTTACGGTGCTCTAAAACAACACTGTGAGCCTAAAAGCCTTTTAACCACTGAGTCGTTAGTTGAACTAATAACACACAATACGCACAGTATGGTAATATTATGTTGCTTCAAAAATAACTTCAAAAACGGCTTGCACCCCATTTTCGAAGTTAGCTCTATAGTAGCTCCATACTACTAATCTTGAAAACAGTGGAGAAACCACCAAGCATGCTCGAAAGTTGAAGTTGTTTTGCACCGTTCGCTGTAAACATAATCAATTTTCTGCTTTTCATGTTGATCAACATAATTATAGCGGCATAATTATAATAATCAACATAATTATAATTATTATATTAGTATCGGCATTATATTTTTATTGCAGAAGCTGAACAATCGCTAACTGAAGTCAAAGAGGACATTGAAAAGGCTTTAGGCGCATTTCCCTTAGGCGATATTTTCAGACAACCTGATTTTAATTTTGTAGAACTTCTTCTAGAAACAGTAAAGGTAAATATAGTGTCGTTTTGGTGAGATATGGCGACCCCGATTTCAATTTTATAGAACTTCTTGTAGAAACAGTTGACGTAAATATGTTGTCATTTTGGTAATATATCGCAACAAAGCATATTTTTATTTAATTAAGTAATTATATAAGTATTAATAAATTATAATAAGTATAATATAAAAATATATATAAAATAATTATAATAAGTATTAAGTATAATAAATTAAATATTTATTACGTATTTATTAAGTAATTATAAATTATAATAAAATAGAAATAATAATATACTATGTGAATTCAGTGACGTTTTCACATTAACGAATCAGAAAAGAACTGCGGATATGTTATTTGGGGGAACAGGACTATTAGGTGAATAGAATTCTTCGAAAATAGTACTAATTTCAAAATTCATTCTCTGAGATTCTATTTGTGAAGAGTTAGTGAAAATTTACAGCATATAATATCAGTGGTAATTAAATTATAGTAAAATTATTCTTTCTGGGCATTATAGATTTTTCAATCATTTTTCTTAAATACTATGTTTTCGCAAAAATCAGTAAAATCAGCAATAGCTTTTGAACTACTAGTTGGATGTTTATAATTTTGGTATTACAATATTCAAAAATGTCTAATTAATGAAATAAGCAAACAAAAAAATTTTTTTTGAAGATTTAATAGTCCTGTCCACCCTTAAATCTATACAGAAACCCCTGTTATGAAGAAAATTAAAAGTAATTTAATATTGCTAAATCATGTTTAACAATGGCTTTCGACATTATTTCACTATTTGTCATTCATCCAAAGTAACATCAATATTTAAAAATAATAAATATCGACTGAACTTCTATAAAGCGAAAGAAAATTGCCTGTTTTAAATACTTATAACAAATAATGCCCACACAGTATATTTTAAAAATCGAAAAAATTTCTCTTTTAGAACAAAATAGAATACACCCTTATTTATTCTTCATTAGTACAGACATGTTATTTTAGACTATATGGGATACGCATATATTATCTATATCAGAATACAAGAAAACACGACCACATTAAGAAAGGTCCCAAGAAAATATCAATCTACACAACCAGCTTGGGGCCTCAAATTAAAGATAACACCATTAAAACAAGATACTACCGAATGACCATAACTATATTTTCACCATATCTTTTCGCTCCACTCTCTCCTGTCTCCTCTATATATGTATATTTTTCATTAATATGTTACTCAATTTTTCCTTATTTGTTACGTTCACCCAAAATTAAATATTTCTTCAGTTCGCTTTTAAATTTGCTAATGTATATTGTATTATTAATGTATATTGTATCTTTTTAATTCATCTGGTAACTCATTCCAGTATGTGGACCCCATATAACAAATACTGCCCCTTTCCAATTTATGTTCTTATTTTTGGTAAGACTAATTCATTGTAGTTGGGACATCTCCCCCTCTCCCTCTGTTGAATATAATTCTTAAAAATTCTGTGCAAAGCAACAAAAGTAGTAGTAGCTGTGGACTTTACTGGGGAGCATGGGCCTCAAAAAATAGTGGAGGTTACAGTATTTAGTATAATTCAATAAGGGGTCCATTGAACCAAAGTAGACAGTTGAGGGAGGGTGAAAGCTTTAACGAAACGGACGCTGTTTAAAAATAAGTAATGGCGTTCAGATGCATTATTAAGGGGGAAAAAAGTAACAAAAATAATAATGGATGCGGACTTTATTGGGGGGCATGGGGCCCCTCAAAAAACAGTGGAGGTTACAGTACTTAATATAATACAATAAAGGGGCCACTGAACCAAACTAGATAAGGGGAGGGAGATGAAGGGTTTATTGAAAAGGTAATTGATCAAGAATAAGCTGGGCGCGCAGTTACTATGCTTACCATTACATACATTACATACATACATACGTTACATGCATACCATCGTATCTTGTTGTTTCTTGTCCTGCTTTTGGTGGCCCAATGCTCTCTCCCGAAAAAATCTCCATCCACCACCCCTTCTTTTTGTCTCCTTTAAATTTTTTATGCCCCCTTTTAATATTATTTTTGATCTGTGCCCTTTTTTAAACCTTCAACCGCTGCCCCCACTGCTTTATGTATCTCAATGTTCCCTTTAGTGATTAACCGCCACTGTTTTTGCTGCTTTGTTTCCCCTCTTTAATAATATGTCTGCGCACCACTGCTTATTTTTGATCAATGCTCGTTTCGTTTAAAGCTTTAACACCCCCTCCCCACTGTCCTTTATGGTTTAGTGCTCCCTTTAGTGTATTATATTAAATACTGTAACCTCCACTGCTTTTTGTAATCCAATGCCCCCCAATAAAGCCTGTATCCACCTATCTTTCGTTGCTTTGTGTACCCCCCTTAATAATATATCTGCGTGCCACCAATGCCTGTTAAAGCTTACATCCCCCACCCACAGCTGTCTCTTGTAGTTCAGGATGCCCCCTTTATTGTATTAGGCCGCGCACACACACGCAACAGAACACCGTTTCTCGACACAGTCACGTATCAAGTCTGGACCGCACTCCTTAACAGAACATCGTAACATTTCCGCTTCCACCAGTTGTCATTTTTCCCCGTCACTACAAACGGATGTCACGGGGATATGTTTCACCCCACGTCATGCATTTGGACCGGTTTGCGAACAACAGCGTTTTGTCAGTGTAGATTGGATATCGGCGTGAACTGATGGGATGAAGTAATGTCACGCGATGATGATATCATGCTCGCTCCGTAACATTATCGCGTAACACGGGATGTTATGCGACGATGTTCTGTTACATGTCTGTACGCATCCTTATATTGAAGACTGCCACCCACGCTTCTTTTTATGGCCCATGAAACCTCTCCACCCCAGTAAATTCTGTATCTACCGCTATTTGGTTGCTTTGTGTCCCCTCGCAAAATTTTGATATTTCGCCGGTTCCAAAATCTGGCCATTTCGTCCGCCATAAATACCGAAAGTTTCGACATTTTGTCCGTCGCCATTATGTCCGAGACTTTTGGCATCGTCATTTTACCGGTCGCCTTGATGTCAGTCGCATTTTTATCCTAAAATCGTAGCAACGCATTTGTCTGTCGCGCAGTTAACTCGGATCAGACCCCCAATTTAATGTCGTAGAACACGTGATGTTTTCTTGCTTTCGGATTTGCCGGAACCTATAGATCTTGACGCAGCCTGTTCTTGGGCTCGAAACATTGATGAAAATTAAGGCCAAAATCTTTCGCTAGATTTTCTATAAAAATCATGAGAGAGAAGGCCACAACTCTCCTAAGCAATTATCTACTCCTTTAAACAACGGAAATCTGTCTTATAGAGCGGCTATTAACTTCTGAACTCTTCACGGAAATTACATCGAGTAAAACGTTGTTGTCCAATAGCGCATTGCAATCAAATCCATGAGCAAATGCGATGGGTATATCGATTTTTCGTCGATATATCGGCGAGCCATTTCGAAACTTTATATCTCTAAGCTCCACTTACTCCTGAAACTAAATGATAATTAAAAATTGCATGTAAAATATGGACAACTGATTAAACAACCACAAAGATATTGTGCGTTCGCGCAGACCTGGCGCCTGATACCGTTAGCAGACGGATTAGTCCATTGCAGTTTAGGGAAGGCCATCTTGCCGAAAAGGGTTTTCCGCGAGGGAAAAACCAGTTCCTCCAAGACGGCCTTCCCTCAACTGCAATGGACTAACCCGTCTGCTAACGGTATCACGCGCCAACTGAGCGCGAATGCATAGCATCCATGTTTACGTTTTTTTCTGCTTGACTATCTAATTAATTACATAAACCATTAAATACGGCTGTTTAATCTCTCCTTTCTGATAATTGTGAACATATGCACAAAAAATTTATAAGAGGATTATGGGCTTACAATGGCGGGGTTTACAGAGCTACAACTTCATATATTTATATGTATATACCGTGTGTTCAAGTGAAAAGGTAACACCCAACACCCTGTACATCTCTTCAAAAGAGTTAGGTAGAAATTTGAAAAAAAAGGACAATTTTTAGTTCCGGGTGGAAAACAAAAATTAATATCAAAGAATTTTTCATATAACCTCCAACCCCTAGGCCCCCCAATTTGAATTTTCAATTGGTACCCTTACCTTGTGATATATCATTTTAAACAGCGTAAAAAAAAAATATTTCTATGGAAAAAAATTAAATTGTTTCATGCATTCGGGAGAAACAGCTAAAAATAAAACCGTCCTTTTGTGTTATTCGCACTAATATCGCAATATAAATAACGAATGAGTATCACTGCGCATGACCAATACGCAAAAGAAAGCTGATTTTCCGCATAGATAGCATGAAAATTCATACTCATCAGTTCATTCAAACCAAAGATACGTCAAAGCACTCTCTCTCTCTCTCTCTCACTCTCGTATTGTTTGAAAGAGTAAAAAACAAAAAACGATTTTGTTAGCTCTTTCTCCCAAATTCATAAACTAATTTTTTTTTCGCAGAAATATTTTATATTTTACATTGTTTAAAATTATATATTACAATATGATGTACCATTTGAAAATTCAAAGCTGGAGGAGCCTAAGAATCGGGGGTTGAATAAAAAAAAAAATCTTTTATATTACTTTTGTGCTTTTCCCTTAGAAATGAAAGTGGACTTTTTTTTTTTTTCCTTTTCAAATTTCTACTCAACTCCTATCAAGAGATATACAGAGTGTTAACTTTTCAACTGAACACACAGTATACAAAATTTCACCGCAATGGTGTGATTACAACCCTCCTGCGTATGCCAGTGATTGTAAGCAACTTGGAAATATATTTTAAGTTAATCGTATGTCTAGTCTACAGTAAATCTCAACTTTGGGGAGATGAGTGCCAGGCGAAGTCCAATGAATAGGAGAACCCTTTAATAATTATTTTAGAATATGCATATAAAAGAATTGAAATTGAATGTTAAAAGTACTTGTAAGTTTCGTTTGTCGTTTCCAAAGTAGTTTTAAGCAATAAAATATATTTTGTTAGTAGAACGACGTTTGTCATTAATTGATTGAAGACGTCAATGACATGCAGAAAGAGATGAGAGGACATTTTAGGCGTCTATTTATATTTGACAACTTGGAATCTTGTAATACAATGTTGAAAGCTGAAGGTTTGGTCTATGCTTATTAACCCTGCTTTCGTCCATTCATCCATGGCTTAATTAATCAATCAAAATTTTGTTCCATGGTTCAAGAAGCAGAATGAAGTTAACTTTAATATATTCCATAAGACAACATATGTAAGGGCGCACAAATACGCCTCTTTGTAATATGCTTCTGTTATGCAGGGCCTGCCTGTCCAATTGGCAAAACTAGGCGGTTGATAAAAGCCCAAAATCCTAGGGGCGCAGTCTAACAAATGTAAAATTTTATCTGTAATTTGATGAGGCGCGGCCACCAATTTTGAGGCGCAAATTTCCAGGGGTACACTCAGTGTAGGGTACATTAACTCATTTCTCTATCACGTTATTAATTGTACAAGATGCTTTAGAATGGATGTTACTGCGATTATTTTTTAATCCTTATTTGTACAAAAAAAATTCCGAAGAGAAAGAAGTTTCAAATTATGTAAGGATTGCTAATAAATTTGACACCTACGTATTATTAGCTCAATTTAGAGCTTTTTTGTTCAGGAGAAAAAAGAGACGCCTTCTCCGTTTTGGATTCGAACAAGGGTCCCTCCGTTTCGCCCGGAGTGCCTTGACCGCTAGACAAACGAGAACATTTAAAAAGGACGCTCTCTTTCTCCGTATATAAGGATGTAAGATATTATTACCCTTCACAGGGATAACACGAAGATTCTCTCTTGTCTAGTGGTCAAGACGCTCCGGGCTTACCGGAAGGACCCTGGTTCGAATCCAGAACGGGGCTCCGTCTCTTTTTCTCCTAAACAAAAATAGCTCTAGTTTGAGCTACTAATACGTGGGTGTCAAATTTATTTGTAATAAAAAATCCCCCACGAAAAACTCACAAAAATCTCGCCCCGGTGGCTTTGTGTGTTGACCAATATTTGGCAATTGTGTTATCCCTGTGAAGGGTAATAATATCTTACATCCTTATATAAGGATGTTAAATAATATTATTGATTTTACAGAAGGGGTTTAAGTGTATCAAAACACGGTTTATCACACAAGTTGTCTTTATATACGAGGCATTCTACTAAAAACTTTTCAATTAGAATTTACCTCATATTTAATTGGTCCCAAATAAAGAAAACTTCATATTTCAAAGTATAATATTTGAGGAGTTATCAAAAGTTAAATTTCATCACTCATAAACTTTCATTCCTATTTTGGAGGGTTTTTTTTTGTGTAATAATTGGCGCAACCTTAGGGGATGGTTTCTGTGGAAAAAATGAAGTGCCCACATGAACTTATTTTAAACTGCACGCAAACATAGAATTTAATCAATATGCCATCTCACTTTTTCAATTTGTGAAAAGTTTCTGTTTGTTTGACACTCAAATAAGGAATTTTAAATATGTAATGCCTCAGCGAATATTTCCCCAAGAAACACGCACTCTCTTTTTCAGTTGAATAAGATATGACAGCATTTCTAATTGGAAATTTTTTGTAGAGGGCCAGTATAAAAAAGTCAAATTCCCTATTTTTATATATATATATATTCCACACCCTTTAAAACAAATAACATATATTCGACATTTTGCATAATTTAAAAACCTTTTTCTTCGGCACTTTTTTCCACAACTGACGGTTAATAACAATTGCTGTCACATATATTCTGAATTATCCTGTATAAACTGCCCTATATTAAGCGACTGTATATGAAGTTATATGTACAGCGACTGTATATGAAGCTTGTTATATGAAGGTATAGAAGTAACGTGGTCATCTACGAAGTGAGAAACCCGGTTTTGAATCTCACTTCTACTTAGTGTATCTCATTTTTTCATACTGATTCGTGGTGCGAGGTTTCATCTCTAGGGTGGTAAGGCTTACATCTTTTGGAAAGTTAAGCTGTATGTCCGAAGATATTCATGCGCCATTATTGCTTGTTTGCTTGCGTTTAATGGCGCATGGCCGTCTTATGACGTAAGACGGGGGTCTTCAACCCGCGGCTCGCCGATATGTTTTTTGCTGCCCGCTGACATGTTTTTTGCTGCCCGCTGACATGTTTTTTGCTGCCCGCTGACTTATGAAAAAAATACAAATTGTTTCACACAAAAATACACTCCTTGCTCCATGGGAATCATATGTCTATGTGTTTTATTCTGTTCACATTTAGTAATAAATATCTTCAAACGGTGTGGCACTAAACACACGGTCTTCCCTCAATCGTGTTTTACTTTAATTTTCCAGCGCATAGGGTCAGTAAAGATAGTTTTATTGATTTGCAGTGCAACAGTGATTTTAAAATAAAATTCAGCTTACGACTCACTGAATTCTATTCTAAATATGCTGATAAGAACATCTTCCCAACCATCCGACTGCATGCTCCGAAAACGATATCACTATTCGTGAGAACTTACGTCTGCGAACAGTTCTTTTCAAGGACGAAGTTAGTAAAATCAAAAATTAAGACCAGAATAACCGACGCAAGCACGGGCACGGGGGTCACAGGGGTCATGACCCACGAAATATATTTTTTCACTGTAAAAAATTCCAACTTTCATGATAAATGGTGTTATTCCAAGACCATGGCAAATTCTGTCCTTGACCCCCAAAATGAAAGTCTGCGTGCTGCCCTGAACCGACGTCCACCCAAAACGTTCTTAGGGTTGCAACGTCAAAAATAGGGAATTCGACAGGCTTATTGGTAAATAAACGTGCTAAAATCTCACTAAAATGTTTGATTTCGCTTTATATTAACAATTAAAAGAAAATATTAAAGAGTAATTAATAAAAATATTAAGAATAATTAATATCGAACATATTAAGAATAATTAATAAGAAAATATTAAAGAATAATTACTAAAGAAAATATTAAAGAGACATTTAATAAAAAGAAATATTAAAAGATAATTAATAGAAAATATTAAAAATATAAAAGCTTTATATATTAATAATTAAATTAATATGGTAATAATTGAGCACGTAAGAGCATTAGGAGCCTCGATCAATTATTTCTTGAAGGTGAATGCAATATTATAAGAATCCGTAAATGCAATATGGTTAAAAATAATTTTATTGGGGGAACATGATCTGTTTTTCCCAAGAAACTGATTTATTGTCCTCCAAGTTTGCCTAGGATTACTAAATTGGAACAAATTAAAATAATGATCTTTTCTGGCCACTTTTGAAGATTGTGTTATAATTACATAAATATATATTGTTATTATTAATTATAAATATATATATATATTATTATTATTAATTATAAATATATATATATATATATTACGCCACTAAACCTGTGTAGTACCGAGGGAGCGTGTCCTCAAGAGCAACCAACGAACAGGAAAACTGAGAACTTGGGCGGAAAACCACACATGGCGGGTACTACAATGACCTACAGCAACCACTTTGACAAAAAGGCATCAAATTCTTAGCTGGCCAAAGGCACTCTCCAGCCAGAGACAGAAGGATTCATGCTAGCCATCAAAGACCAAGTGATCGCAACAAGGAACAATCAGAAATTCATCCAGAGAAAAGACATAGAAAACGACAAATGCAGGCACTGTCATGCGGCATCGGAGACAATCCAACACGTGATGGCAGGATGCAAGATCCTTACGCAGTCAGACTACAAACATAGACACGATCAAGTAGCGAAATAGTCCACCAGAAATTGGCAGCGAATGCTGGCTTTCTGACAGAAAAATGCCCGTACTACAAATATGAGCCAGAGACCGTGCATGAGAACGAAACACACAAGCTTTACTGGGATAGAGTAATCATAACAGACAAGACAGTCCCACATAACCGTCCTGACATAACCCTCGTCGATAAATCGAACAAGACCACGTACTTAATCGACATAGCAGTACCCAACACCAATAACATACAGACAACCTACACAACGAAAATCACCAAGTACCAAGATCTCAGACATGAAGTACGAGATATAAAGGGGGTATGGAAAAGATCTTCATCATCACGTTAGTCATTTCAGCAACAGGGATAGTACCAAAAACGCTTTCGACGAATTTGGGGATACTCAACATTGACCCAAACACCTACATTGAAATACAAAAAGCCACAATCTAAACACGTGTCACATTATCAGGAAGTTTCTAGACATGGCACATTAAGAAGTGATGTAAAAAGAGGCTTGGGAACATGGCGCTCTGCCCGTCCCAAAGCCTGTCTCCGCCAAGAATGGGCTAGGAAAGCTTTTTATATATATATATATATATTGACAATTATATATATATATATATTATTATTAATAATTATAAATAAATATATATGTATATATATATATATATATATATATATATATATATATATATATATATATATATATATATATATATATATATATTATTATTATATATATATATATATATTATTAATTATAAATATATATTATTATTAATTATAAATATATATGTGTGTAATTATAAATATATTATTATTAATTATAAATACATATTAGTAATTAAAAGTACAATAAATGTTTCTTGCCTCCATACATACGTATTTTATGTTGAAATATATCTATATTCAGTTCCATCAGCGGACCTAGAAAATATTTTTTTTGGGGCAAACCAATATAGAGATCTAAAATACGAAAGGCCAACAAAAGCGAGTTCCGTGCGATCATCCACTATGCCCCCATGCCCCGGATCCGCTTTTGTTCAGTCCTAATATTGCTGATACAGTAGTGCGGCCCGCGGGCCAACAAGAATAAGCAAAATTGACCCTTGGACTGAAAAAGGTTGAAGACCCCTCACCTAAGATGTCCGTACGCCACTAAACGAAAGCAAACAAGCAATAGTTTTGTGGCGCAAGGATAGTTCAGAAAATGTAGCGCAAGTAGCCAGTTTCCCGATAAACTCTAACCTCTTTAAACTGGAATCTCAAACTCCCGGACTATCAATTTGTAAAAAAAGCTAGCAAGTGTTCTAGGTGCCTGCTGAAATCGAGCCCGAATTAATCGGATGGTAACCAAATGCGTTACAATTACTCCTGCTGTGACGTAATGGTAACCCATTCCTATTCCTACTGGGACGTAATGGCAACACATTCCTACTCCTGCTGTGACGTAATGCGTTACCATTACATCCACAGGAATGGGAATCAAACGTTAAGTTCCCTGGACTAGATTCTGATTGCGGTAGCCTTAGTTATGTGTAGGTGTATTGTGTTGCTGAAGTCCAATCAAACGTTCAGTCTCTTCCCAGACGTATATAAAAAATCCCATTAAGTCTTCTATCTCTTCCCAGACGTGATTCGGAAGTCCCGTTAAGCCTTTAATCGCTTTCCAAATGTAGTTCTCTTTCTCGAAAGTCCTGCAGAACAAGACCGTAGCCAGGATTTAATTTCAAGGGGGGGTTCAAAAATTTTTACAGCATGTATCGATACAATCACAGCATGCAAGGCCGTAGCCAAGTCCCATTAAAAATTTTTTCGGGGGGAACCGGTCCCTAAGATCCCCCCTTTGGGTACGGACATCCTTCAAAACCCTTTATCTCTTTCCAGATGTAGTTCGAAATTCCTGTTAAGTCTTTAATCGCTAAACACGTGTTCTCTTTCTCTCTCCTGGAAGTCCCGCGAAACCCCCAATCTCTTTCCAAATGTGATTCCGTAGTCCCGTTAAGCCTTCAATCTCTTCCCAAATGTAGTTCGAAAGTCCCGCGAAACCCCACTCTCTTCCCAGATGTGATTCCGTAGTCTCGTTAAGCCTTCAATCTCTCCTCAAATGTAGTTCGGAAGTCCCGCGAGACCCTCAATCTCTTTCCAAATGTGATTTCGTAGTCCCGTTAAGCCTTCATCTCTTCCCAGATGTCGTTCAGAAGTCTCGTCAAACCTTTAATCCCTTTCCAAATGGTCAGTTGTATATTCTTGGGACGTGAAATATACAAACAAATCGTCAAACACCCAATTTTTAAAGATGCTATTTCCAAGTTCGAACTAAAAACCTGGATCGCTCACAAATGCACGACGTGATTTAGGTGTCACGTTAAGTCTATTAATCCCATCATGACTAATCAGTGATGTCTTTATTTAAGAGACGAATACGTGCATTGCTATTTTTGTTCCCAAAAATTGAACTCCCGTCAAAATATTCATTTTAAAGCGCGGATATTTATGATAAAAGAATTTATGAAATTTTAGAATATTTTCAAATTAAATTTAGTGTATTTAAAGACCCAAAAGTCTCTATTTAAAGCACCTTTTTTAAATAAGGCAATGATATGGGAAAAATGAGTTAATTTTGTATATCTGTATCGTCGCCATATTGATCGGTACTGTTGAATGATGTTTAAAAATATATACAGTAGAGTCTCCATATAACGAACTTCCATTTAACAAAGTTTTCTATTTAATGAAATTTTCGGCGGAACCTTGACTTTGAATGGCACTAACATGTAAATTTGTCTCCATATTACGAAAAACAATTTCTATATAACGAAGTTCTTTTTATAAAGAATTTGATTTTTTTTTTAATTTACCTTTTACAATTTTTCAGCGGGATGGTTAGGTAGAAGGGGTAGTTGAGGATTTTAAGCAAAAAGACGGAGGTGAGGTAGCCTTCTGTATTGTGGACATATGACCAGTTGTGGACATACGGCCAGTTGTGATAAATAATTCTATTGTTCTAAACTGGGAACTTCGAAGCAGCGGGGGTGTATCACTCTGCAGGTGTGGCTAAGCCACGAAATTTGCTTCTCGCACATACGTGTTGCATTGTTGAAGAAAATGTTATAGATGACGTGTTCCGATATTTACAAAAGTGTGAGAATTTCTATGAACAAAACGTTTTTTATAAGAAACCTGTACAAAGCAAAATTAGTGATTATTTCTCTGTTTCAAATATGTTGTATGAGGATCATACAGATATAAAGTAATCCTCAGTCTTTACTTTTGTTATTAATTTGTACGTACTTGTATACGAAAAATATTTAAATTCGTTGAAAAAGAAGAGTCTACTGAATTTAGTCTTTACTGTCCAAATTTAGCTTTTTTCATTTTATCGAAATTAAGTTTCAACATTTATGTTAATTTCTATTTAACGAATTTTCCTTATAACGAAGTTTTTCAGAGGAACGATGGCACTTCGTTAAATAGAGACTCGACTGTATATCTTTTACAGTTTTTCATGTTGTCCCTCCCCCTCTCCTTCCCAAGCACCTATCAATTTTTCCTAATATAACACACCACATAATTTTCCACTATATACCTCCCTTCAGTACAGTTAGACTTTGCGTACTTGACATTTAAAATACTCAACTTATAATGCAAAAATGAATGGTTTTGCATGTTTTAAAATAAAGTTTCCATTTTAGTGTACAAACTACGCCTTCAAGGATATGGACTTGTGCGTAAGTATAATTATTTACAGTCTTTGTTTGTAATCTTGTTCGATCATGGACACATATTTAAATTGTCACATCTGACTTAAAGAATACGCTTTCTGAAG
>QLNU02015360.1:181290896-181395818 GCA_006491805.2 Dysdera silvatica
TTGCTTTCCGGTCCGGAACTGACGGGCCTTGGTTCCTGCTCGTTACTGGGGGACTCGTTTTGGGACAAATTTTACCCTTCCTGTATGGTGACAATGGCCAGGCCGCTGTACAGGAACAGATTGCTACGTGCTCGTTCTCGATTTTGAGTCCGATTTCCGTCGCCACGCAGCGCCTTAAACCTTCCTTTGGGATTGAGTGGGCTCCTGTAGGATCTCTCTCTCTCTCTTGCCAGCCTCGTGATGTGATTCCATGCTACCCATCCAACGCGATCTCTTTTCGGGGCTGACGTTTCGGTTCAAGTTAAGTAACGACACCAATCTGAGCTATGCATCCCTGTATGCCAGTCTTCGTCGACTCTTTCCCCTAAACCTCAACCCGCCCCTGGCTGTTGGTTTCGCTGAGTGAACTAACCTGTCTGGGAATACAGTGCATTTTGAATTTGCATCCACTCTGCAGTTTGCATGACACTGCATGCAAACTTCCGAATTTCATATGAAAATGGAAAATGTACTGAAGAATATAGAAGGAGAAATAGTCATATATATAAACATTTACTTGTAGGACTTCTGTAGTACGTCTGCTAATTGCGATATAAGCATTTCCTTTGGAAATGAATTTATTTAGCATATAGCGACCAACGGCTTGGTTATCGTAAAATTCTGGATCCTCCGTTTTTACCTACCAAAATGTTCAAGAATTTTAAATAAATAATATATAATATAATGATATTAAATCAACGTCTAAACAGATATATTCGATAGTGCCATATCGGGAAACTAGAAGTTTCTAATGTAAATTATGTCTAAAAATTTCAATAATAAAAAAAGCTAGACATACCACGACGCTTATAAACGTATGGTGAATTTCCGAATGAATTTCAAACCAAATTCGTCCTTTGTCATCGCTGACAGATTTGCTGGTGTAAACTTTTAGTGGCAAATTACCATTCGCAATGCCAGTTAATACAGTTTTAATGCCAAAAGCTGGGCGACCAGTCACATACGTTAAATCTGCCTGCACGAAATGAAATATGCACTATACTTTACTGCTATATAAATAATATATCATCATCATCATCATATTCAACCATTATCTATCCACTGCTGGATGAAGGTCTCTCCAAATGCTTTCCACACAAGTCTATCCTGAGCAATTCGCTTCCACGTCACCCCAACCACGTCACTAATAATATATTTATTTATTTATTTATTTATTAAGTATATGAGTAATCAACACTCAAGGAATTTTCTCTTTTTCATTGTGAACTAATAATTATTCTCATGATATCATACAGGGTGTTCCGAAAACACCGGATCAAACGTATATAGCCGTGACCCTTGTGTAGTATGGACCATAATGGCCTTTACATGGGAGGTCGGAAATGAATACCCACGGAGTTATGGCTATAAACAAATAACAAAGCATGATTGGACAAAAAAGGAAAGTTAAGCCTATAATACACGTATTTGTCCAATAGACTGCACCTGGGCTGTATTATCAAAAAACCTGTTTCTTATTTCCAGTGCATCTCTGGAATGTGGGAGTTAACAATTTCGAGTCAATGAAAATTGTATTTGAAAGTTTGGCTCACCACTTGAATTTAATTTCCTAAATTTCGCCGTCGCCAATTTCTGGCGAGAATGTCGAATTTTTGACAAACTGTTGACGAATCGAAGAATTGACTTTTTTGGCCATTTCATCCCCCCAGGTAAGTCAAAACATTGAAAATAAACTACAATCAGCAAATAAGCACAACAGCAACCCCCTCCGCCGAAGATGCTTACACAATACGTTGAACGCTCTTTTCTGCGTACGCTACTGGATCAAGGGTAATTTTTCGATACTAACTTTTATTATCAAGCTATTTATTATTTACCTGCAGGACAGACTTTTGAATTCTTGAATGGTAAAACATGAACGAAAAGAAAAGAATCTTCGGAGCATAAAAGTTTATGATTGGCAGGTGGAGGGCATTGGCGGATCCAGTACGAATCCCAGAGGTGGGGAGGGTGTCGATTTGTATGAAAGTGCGCAAAGTAATTTTAAACTGCAGGGGTCCCAGCGCAGGTTACTGATAAGGCGTCAGTTGGTAAGGCGTCCGTGTACGGATCTTGTTAACGTATGCTGGGCGGAGGGTTTATTCCTTTTAGTACCGGGCTCCCTTGGCCGCACCGGGTCCCTGTGCAATCCCCCCTTCCCCCTATTGCCTGCCCTGCCCTTCGTAGCAAAAATTGAAACACTCCTTAGGTAAACTTCTTTAATCGGTGTTGCGAGTCTCGAGATATTTATTTTTCAAACTAAACTTCTTGCTTTAGAACCAAGAGGGCTCCCACGGATCTTGAGGCCTCCTATGTTCGTAGTGCACCACTGAGGAAAGTTTCCAGCCCTACGTAGGAGCCCTAAAATCTTTATGAAATTGCGCTAATTATAAAATCAAGTCGCCAATCTCAGCAACCACAAAAAATGCCAACACGCCCGGAAAGCTGTTTGAGGATGCAATGTAGCAACCCCGCGCTGGAGTTGAAATTTTCGGGGGAGACAACTTCATGGTTTGTAAGCGCCATTGGTCATTATAGATCCCGCCTCTGCGAAATAAAAGTATGCATAACTCCGTGGATATTCGTTTCCGACCCTCCGACCCCCCATGTAAAGGGCCGTTATGGTCCATTTTGCACAAGGATCACGACTATATACTTTTGACTCGATGTTTTTGGAACACCCTGTATAAAACACGTTGCTTATGAGATTTTTCACTTTCTGCATATATACAAAAACTTGTCACATATTTCCAGCTTTTGAACACGGATAAAACAATTTTTTTGCTTGAATAAAATTCTTTTTTTTTTTACTTAAAATTCGGAAACGAAAGGATGTTATGATTGACGAGTTTATTTTTCAAATAAACTCGTCAATCCTTGAAAAATAAACTCCTTTCTGTAAGGTATACAGGATGAAATAAATTTCTACACGTGAAAGAGTAAATAACACTGCTATTGCAATTAATAATTTTCGACACCCACGTCTAAGCAGCTCAAGCTAGAGCTTTTTAAGTATAAAAAAAGGACACTGTCCCCGCCCTCTTTTTCTCCTATGCCTAAAAAACTCTAGCTTGAGCTGTTTAGACGTTAATTATTAAGTATAATAAATTCCCCCCACGAAACATGACAGAAAACTCTCCCCGGTGGCTTTGTGTGTTGACCATTATTTGGCAATTGTGTTATCCCTGAGAAGGGTAATAATATCTTAACAACACTACTGTTGTTTTTCCACAAACACTAAATTAGTTTCTATGTAAAGATATAAAATATATAACACACCTTGAGATTGTAAGAACAAGGTTAACTTTTAGCTATCAATACATGCTTGATGTTAAATCATCTGCATGATGATATGTTTTCCTTGAGCTATATAAGACTTTGTGTTTTCATCATTTAGTTTATATTTACAGGTTAATATCCCATAGAATTTTGAAATTCACAAATAACCATTTCCTTCATTTCAGATAACTCAGTTGAACAAGTGTAAATCCTTAACTCGTGTTACTTCTGAAATCAAATGCAAAATCAAATCTTTTATAAGTGCCTCAGAAATTACTTGAACTTGTCTTTATACTGGTAATCAAAGAAAATAATCTACAAAACTTACAACTCACTGTATGTGCAAATAAATGCAGTCAAATTTAGTGACCACGTAAAATTAATACTATAATAAGAAAAGCCTATATATATACTTGCCATATGTGTCCTTAAATCGTGAAATCAAAAATGCAAAAATGATACAGGGGATTTCCCCCCTTTCTGTTTTTGTTTTTTTTTACTCCCTAAGCCCAAACATTTCGTTTTATACAGGATGATTCAAAATCAATACCACAGCAATTATCTTTCTAACCATTAGTCATATAAAAGTACTTTTTGAAGAGAAAATGTGCTCAAATCATGTAAGAATGTTGGATATGTTAATTATTTTATACAAGGAATTATATATGTATAAAAATTCAAAATTTAACATTTTAAACAAGCCTTTTACTATAAAAGTTTCAATTAAAAAAATATTGCCCCATATCCAATTTATCAAGTAAAATAGATTTCTCGTTTCTATGTGGAATATTTGCTGAGCTATGGTACATTTAAAATTTTAGATTTGATGACTAGGGTGTTATAGGGCATTTCCAAATTAAAAAGAATGAGATAACACTTCGACCAAGTTCTGTGTTTATGTGCCGTCCAAAACAAGTTTACGCGTGCCATTTACATGCAACATCTGATTTTCTTTATCACACGGCCGTTATGTTTTAAAGCATATTTTTATTTCAGGATAATCACCAGAAACATTTGTTATTCTCACTATAAAGTACATTCATAGATTTTGTAATGTGATTTCCAATTAAAAAAATTACACTTGAAGAATTAAGAACGTACAAAATGCGATGTCGAGGCGACCGCAATTCAACTCTATGTGTAGGCGTTGATGGAGAATAATTTTAACAAATTGCTTAAAAAATATTAGCTTTAAAATTTAATCCAAAATGACATAAAAAATGTGAAAATATAAAAATAAAATTTCAAAGCCTATGTATTTCATGATTTACAAAAGTGTTTAAAGCTTTTTAAACTTGCTAAACTGAATTCTATTGGTTTATTTTGAATGAAGAAACAAAATTTGAGAACTTTCCTTTTTCAAAAGTATTTTTCTGCGGATAATGATTAAAAAGATAATTACTGTGACATCCATTTTGAAACACCCCATATAGTAACGTACGATTAAACACTTTATGCGGAGCTATCCGTTAATTTATTACTCTTATTGTGAAGATAGGAACTTTTCATTATCTGAATATTTTACCTATTCGGTGTGCCATATAACCGATATTTTCCACTATACATATAATATGTTAAAGCCACTCATTTGCTTGCTGATTGTTGTGATATAATATTTTAAATAATTTTGTTTTACTTTCAAATACTTCAAATCTACTTGTAAAGCCTGAACTTGAGCACGACGAATTCCATCAGTTGCTTGGGTTGTATTGCGATAAGGAGTACAATATCCATTCGCAACAGTATATCTTCCATTTGCGAATACTGCATTGTTAAAGATCGATGCAAAGAATACCCTTTTTTCATCACGTTCATAAATGCTTCACGAGATTGATGTGCAATGGAATATGCACTTGGGAACATAGGCGTAACTAGCCTTAAGTTTTAGGGGAGGGGACTATAGGCTTCTAGGGGAGGGGACTATAGGCTTCTAGGGGAGGGGACTATAGGCTTCTAGGGAAGGCTACAGCCACCAACCCAATGTTCAGCACAGGGCATTCAGTTGTTGATTTCCTGTGGAGTGCTAAATTTCTTCTAAGAGGGACTTAGCCCCTAGTTGAGCCAATGCTTAGGAGCCATGTTCCTAATTCCAGAATGTGGGCGCAAAGTACATCATGATGAAAGAGGATAAAGTGGATTACTTCTTAAGAATGGAATAGAATATTATTTATTTGTACGGGCCTGGACCCGTTACAAAGATTGGAATTGCTTCTTATTAAGAAGAAAATCGTAAAAGCATTAAATTTAATCGGTTTATTTCAACAGATCAACTAATTTCGGATAAAATTAAAACGTTTTTCGATTACTTAATAGCTTCATACGCCTGTCGAAAAGATAAAAGGACGCACAAACCATATCAACATAATATTGCGTGAATAGAACTACTCTTAACTGACCACAGTGGCATAGCTATCAGATGATCAAAACGAGAACCCAAAGGTCGCTGATTTGAGTTCAGACAAGAACGTATTTTATTTCCTTCATGTTTAAAAGTGAAAAGAAGAAGAATGATGGCTTTGGAGTTTGAACCGAAATTCTAAACGCGATGAAATATGTATTTGATGTTAAAATATGCCGCTGTTATGAAGATAAGCGATTTTAGTGACGATATGTAAGTGATCAACAATTTAAATAGGATATTGTTGTCTATTTAAACCTTGTGCAATGATTATCAGGGGACCTTGAGAATGTCATGAATACACTATAATGTAACCGCTACCGATCTATCTTTATTTAGGACTCTTCTGTGTGAGTCAAATGTGCATAAGGTTTAACCCAATTGTGTGGTTACTACATTACTATGCAAATCCTGGCTCAATAATTTTTTACACATAGCCATAGTATGTATAATAATACACCACGACCTTTGACCGTTGCTCAACACGATGATTCGAAATGATGTATAGCGTTGTTGCTGTAATAATAAACTTAGTAACTGTTTCATTCACCATACGTATTCTTTACAATCAGCTTATTGATTGAAAGTTCCAATTGCATTCCATTATCCATGGTGCCCGTCTTACATGGCAAAAATAAAAAATTTCATTATTATGACTGAAATAGATATTACTCTTTGCTTCTGAACTACATAAGTATGCAGTTTTTATATTCGGATCGGCCCGACATACACATATTTTCATGAAACAGTATATCAGATATACATTGTAAAGGCTACACTCTCTAGAAGTGAGTTGAAGTCGAATACAACTGTCTATGTGGAAAAATAAATATAAAACCGTAGTGCGTGTCCTCGGTATAATATTAATTCAATGTATGTAATATATAATAACATATAATTAATTAACAATAATAATTTATTAATAAATAATAATTTATTAATAATAATAATAATGATTTATTAATAATTAATTAAATAACATATAATTTACAAATAAAATACAAACTTCTTACTGTAATCACTGATTTCAAGCCAGGTTTAAAATATCGTGAAGAGCTCTTAAAAGAAATTATTAGTGGCGAAGCCGAGAATATTGCATTGCTGTTGACTGCTTTTTCCTTTAAGCCGGTTGCTGAATCAGTCACTGTAGCTTCAACAATTAGGCGAAATCCTTCAATATGTGGAAACCATTTAATGTGATCATGTCTTTTTAAAACATTGGTATCCAGGTTAGAAGTGTACATTCCATGGAAAAGCTAAAAAATGCTCTGTATGTTAAGAGACACATAAAAAAGACACTGATTTTATAGATACTGTTTTAATTACCAATATCAGTTTCATCAATGATTATCAGCCCGATATCAGATTTAAAATACATTTATAATTTACACCTCGACACTGGAGCCATGACACTATAAAAACAAAGGCAAAAAGAATGAAAATTGCGAGAACAATTTGCATGTGTATTATTAATAAAATATGCAGAAAAGAGGGGCAACTTAATTTCATTCGGTCAGTAATGTGTTCTGCACTTGAAACATAGGCAATAACTAGAGAATAAGATTAGAAATACGTATGAAATGCGTATATGTGTAATGCGTATATATGAAATACGTATGAAATGCATATATATGAAATACGTATATATGAAATACGTATGGTTATATATGAAATACGTATGGTTATATATGAAATACGTATGGTTATATATGAAAGACATTATAATATATATGAGTTATGAAATGAGAGAATTATGAAAAGATGTATAAAACAATAAAATACATTATCATAAATGAATATGAAACCAGCACTGTATAATAGTTCATGTGAAAACACTTTCTTTTCTATTCAACTAGAATTAGAACATAAAATTTAGTATGCTTTTTGTATAGGACTATAAATTGGTTTTTAGATAAGCAGATTTGTACTTAAATATAATAAAAGAAAAATTACAATTGTATTTGGCATGTAAGATTTTAAACATGTGTTTTATTTACTGTTACTTACTTTCTTAGAGTTAACGATGGCGAAATAGGTGATCAGTGAAGCTTGATTTTTAATTCCAAATCGAAATGTCGCTGTACCCATAACAGGTTTTCCATGCAAGTACCTGAATAAAGTAATATTTTATGCTCATTGCTTACATTATTAGCATTGATATAATGTATAGTATGTATTTGAATGGTCTTTTTGCAGCTCATTTTAATGTTTGTGGTAAAGATTTTTCTTCTATAAATTTTTGCTAATAAAAATATCTTAAATCTTCTCAAAGATAAATGAGCATCTTTAAAACCATCGAGTCTTCGAACTTCTATAAAATGCACCTCTCTCTCTCTCTCTCTCTTCTTATCACTTATAGTTAGATGAAATCATCCACAATGAAACCTCCTAAGAGGACACTCCCGAATTGCCCACCTTTATTTAAAGGGCACCTCTATCTCTTCAATTCCTCGTCCCAATGCTTGTTATCCCATAATCTTCTCGAACAGAGAAATTTCCTAATAGCGGACACATACCCAAGTCCAAAAATGTCCGCTATTCAGAGGTTTTATTGTATTTATTGCGGAATTGCAAACGTGCCTTAAGCTATTCCCAAAAAGAAAATTCTACTTGATTTAAATAGTATAAAAATTGATTTTCTATGTATTGAATACCGAGAGGGCGCTCCCTGTCGATGTATATCTATCAATTCAACATTTAAAATGGGCATGGATGCTATTTTACACAAGTAATGAAATGATAGTGATTTGAATTTTTTAAGTATTACTAACTACATATAAGAATATAGTAAATATATATTTCAGTTTGCGGTATAGTATTCGAACCACCTGCATCATTTTCTCGTAGAAATCATTACGTTGTTAGAAAAGAATTGCTTATCCGATATTTTAAACGGTTTCGATTTTCATGCTTCTGAAACATCAAAACACCTCCATAAAATCAATACAACTAAATGCATACGTACACTTTTATAACATATATCTCTTCTAAGCATTTGGTACAATTAACGATTTGTCATCTAGAAGACAGTTTTATAGTAATAATTCTATATTTCTCGCATATTTTTTTCACAAAAATTCTAATAATTCCACCTTTACCATTAATATACTATACAAAGAAAAACCACTAACAAATTTGTTTATTAAAAGCAACCATACAGACAGCCCAACCGAATTTTAACACCAGACGATTTTCCTTGAAACAGTTGACACTCACATTTTTTTCCCGATTTAAATAATTTTCTACTGCTTCTGGAATATTTTCAGCTACGTAATGAACAGACAACACCGAAGTCAGGAAACACTGCATTCGAATATTTGGAATTTTTGAAAGATATTATAGTTCTTTTTCTTCCTTTTATCATTTTATACTCTTTAAATATATCCGGAATTATAAGGCAAACCATTCAAGATTTTAAAATCAAAGTATGCATTATATTATATCATTAATATAATTTTATTTAATGTTATTACGCCATATCATTAGCTTATTTCTAAGGAGTTAGTTTGTTAATATAATTACAGCTGACACTTATTATTAATTATGAAAAATACATATTTTCTTTTGTAAAACAAGTGTATATGTAGGTTCTATTTCTAGATTTGTGACATATATGCATATTTTATAAAATTGTATATAATGAGCTTTATTGAATTTGAATACAAAAGCAAAACTTTAATAGGTCAAAACAAACTTACTTAGCACGAACGGTGATAGGAATTATTTTTGCATTTGGTAAAATAATTTCTTTATGCTCAAGTTTCACTGTGAATGTTGGCAATACTAAAAACAGTGAGATTTTCTTAAGAAACTGATTACAATGTATTACATTGTAATGTAATAAAAACAAGCAATAACACAATTTCTAGCTTTATTCATTACGGTTTTCTGAAAAATCCAAGAATTTAATGCTGCAAAACCTGTCTACCTCGGACCTGTTTATCTCGAAACCCTGTATCTCATAATAATTTATGCATTTTCCTGCATTTTGAGCCTAAATTTGATGTGTATTTCCATACCTATCTCAAATAATTTTCTACCAAGCCCTGTATCTCGATTTTCCGATTTAAGTGCCCATTTAAAATTCGAAAGCAGATTGAGAAACATTCCTTGCATGGAACAATCACGACGTCATATGGGTAATAGAAAAGGAACGTAGCAAGTGCATGTTGCGAATTTCTCGGAAATTTGCAAAGGGACAGTCATTTCCATTGTCCTTTTCACTAAGGATTGAAGACTTCGGATAACGGGAGTTGGAGAGATTGAATAATAAGCGATTTAACAGTTTTATCCTTGTTTTCTGATTATGATAATGGTGAAATAGATAAACAGACAGATTCATCTGAAGTTACCACAAAAGAAGCGGAGAAAGCCAGAATATCTTACTTAGGATAGATTCGATTGCTAACCGTGAGAATTGTCGAGTCAAAATTTGACATCAGAAACAATTAATAGACTATTTGTTTTTTCTTATGGAATATTAGAAATGTTTTATTTACACCTATAATTGTTATTTCGTATCAATAAAATACTTTTCATCAAGTATCCATATATATAAATGACGGATTATGGCGGTGCGCGTAGTGCCGTCGCACTGAGCGACAAGCCAAGAGGGGCACAAAATGGCCCACCCACCCCGAAGTATAGGCTAGGTCAAATTCAATTTGATTATCTAAACTTATTATTGTCATATAAATACCACAAAAGGGATTACTTTGAAAATAATCAATATTTAGCGGGGGAGCGCCGGATTTTAGATTCGCATTGGACGCCACATGACGTAAGTCCGTCTCTGATATAGGTATCTCTATTCCTCGAAACCTCCTTATCTCGCTTGCTTTTCTTATTCCCGTGAGACTCAAGATAGACAGGTTCTATTGTAATTTGTACATAACCATATATACATTTTGTATTTTATAATACAAACTGCTCCAAAATTTGTACAAAATTGATTGCTGAAAGCTTAAATACCAAGCCAAGTCCTCTCTCTCTCTTACCGTATTCAGCTACTTCAAATGGGACTGTAGTAATTTCTTGGAACTAGAAAATAATTTTGTCTCATTTATTATTGTTATAAATCAAAACAGAATGTGAAAAAATCGAATCAAGTATAAATAAAAGTAACAAAACATAATAACCTTGTATCCATATAAAACTGTTGCTGACCATTTTCCCAATATCGGTTGAGCTGCGATAGCAAATGAATATGGTGTTATAAAAAAGCTCGCGGATCGTTGCTTATTGTCGTGCAAAGTATCTCGTACGATGAGGTTTCTAGGATTCTGAAAGATTTAATTTGAAACTTCATTAATTGCTTGAAAATACATACTACGAATGCAATTACAGGTAACACAAAATATGGGGAGGATATAATAAATTTATTGCTTGAAGTACTAACCTCGAACTGGGTGAACTTTCAATCAATCACCACGAAGCGTGAAGTTATATTTCCATGCTTCACTTCATTAAATAAAAAATGCGGTAATTTTGCCCCTTCTCACCCTTTCCCGACAATCATCTCTTCTTTCCAACTGAGTATAACTCGAATTTTAAATAAGTTTTACTTATATTGCATGAATTGAACTTATTAGGCATAAGACATGGGAATAACACGCGATTTGTCCCGTCCTAGAATATTAAACTAATTCTCGTTTTAGGTAAATATTAATTTACTATTTTCATGAAAAAAGATCATTTTCCTCCCTCCCTTCCCGAAAGAATTTTTACGGCGGCGCAAGGTGTGGTTTGTAATTTCTACATGTTTCGAATAAATTCGTGTCCATGAAAAGTGATGCTTAAGGAACGGGGTGATTTAATGTAAATGCTCGTTTGGAGGAGTTTCCTGCATATATGTACAGTGATACCTTTATAACGGACACTCCCAAATAGCGGACATCTCTGTTTAATGGACACATTTCAAATTTCCAGTGATAGAGTGAAATTTAAATAACCTAATAATTTTTATTAGACATCTCCAATTCTTGAAAAATTAACACGTTTACTAAAATGCAAAAAATCATTAAAATTTTCAAATTTCAAGTGCATTATTGCATTTCACTTGCACTTACTCGAATTTGTAAACGGATTTTTGTGTGTGTTGGTTTCATCTCTTCATCTAACGGTATTATTTGAAATAGTACTGAAAAAAAAAAGTGAAACTGCGTAAGTATAATTTCATCAATTTATGACTTCAACTTTCAGAATTTAGTATTTAGTTTCAGAAAATAAACTTCATTTAATGAATGAATTGGAATGGTTATGTACATTTTACCAATAATTAATTTATTTGTTTTATCACAGTAAAAGTGGAAAAGACCAAGGAATATTATTTATCATGCGTATGCTCCCAACGACTTTTGCTTTAACTTCGAAACTTTCTTATATAAAAGAATTGTAATGATAAAGGAAGAAAGATAAGAAAAATAATGAAATATCAGAAAATAATAAAAGATCAAAAATAATAGAAAATAAGAAAAATAATAAAAGATAACATAAGGTAACTCCCCAAATAATGTTAAGAGTGGAGTGTGTGGAGGAAATTGTTGTTATCAAGTTCGACTCTCCACTTTTTCATGATTCATACTGGAACTTAACTTCTGACACATAATATCCGAATTTAGCTTAAAATTACTTAAGAGTTTCCTTTAGTTATATACGAAATAAAGGAACCTCGCATGGCTATACTCAGTGGCTTAAAAGTTTCTTGTTTGAGCCCAATCTGCGTATAAGGCATTTTTTTTTCCCTCTAGCTATTGCGATCCAAAAAATAATATCTAATGTAAACCATGAAAATATGGGGAGTCCGACAATCATTGTAACAATAAGAAATATATTTGAATCATTTATATATTCCCAACGACACTGTTTATTTTACAAACACCGAGGCTCGATACCGGGATGTTCATATGAAAGTAGGGAGAAGATGGAGCCAAAACTAACCTTTAAGAATTAAGTTAACACAAAAATTTTCACAGGAGACGAAAAGATGAACGTGTGAGACATGACATCGCAATTTTTTAAAAATAAGGTTAATGATTCAAGATCATACTTTCGCCAAATCATGATAAAACAAACTTTTGGGTCTGGAGCAATCGAATATAGTCAACTATTTAATAAATTTTTGACAACAAAAAATTTCGTTAACAGTTAACTAGAATCTTCACTTCTGTGTTATATGTAATTAACCTTTTAAGTGAGGCTCGTTCATGTCTTGCCTTTGATCTCTGCTCCAACTGGATGCCATTATAAGCCTCGTACACGATGGCATAGGCGTAGAGTTATATGGGCCAGTAGGGCTCGATCCCCCTCCCCCGTACAATAATTTAATATAAAATACAATTTAATAATATAAATTAGCCAATAAATTAATTAATATAAATTAGCCGCAAGCCTACACTGTAACGTGCAAATACATAAAACATGTGCTGCTGCTCCCCACCCCCGAATTGTTTTGAAAACACTACGTTGATGTACGACAGATGTCCAGAAAGTAAGAACCCATCTTGTATAAGGGCCGCGGAAGCAACACAAGTGGTGTAAGAGAGAGAGGGCTCAAGACCCCCCCAATTGGTTATCAAGACACATTATTTTCGCATAGGCCGAATCGTAAAACTTCTTTAGAAGTGTTTGAGTCACCCCATAGGCAATTGAGTCCCCATGAGTTTTAATTACTCTGCTAGTATATTAAACTTTGTTTTTCACTTTCTATATGTGTATGCCTTATTTTCACAGAACCAGAATGCAGTTATTAAGCGGAAAATTAAAATTGGAAGGAAAAAAAAAGAAATATTCATGCTCATGTCCAGAATCTTACTTATTACCCTGTGATGAAAGCAAAAAACAGTTTTGCCAAAGTTACTTCTTAAAATGCCCATTCTTGGACGTTTTCTCCCATTCTATGTTGTATGTATATCGCTTCGTTCCACAGAATCAGAGTGCATTTATTTGGTGGAAAGTTAAAATTAAAAAAAAAATGCGCTTCCGTATCGGAAATCCTACTTGCTACACTGTTTTGAAAGCAAAAGGCTGTTTTACCGCAGCTGCTTTTCAAAATGCAGACTCTTAAACGTATTTTCCCTTTCTGCAGGTGTATCGCTTCATTTCATAGAACCTATCTACATTTATTTGGTGGAAAATCACAATTTGAAAAAGAAAAAAAAATGCACATCCATGTAAGGAATCATACTTGCTACCCTGTATTGAAAGCAAAAGCTGTTTTAACGAAGCTACTTCTTAAAATGCAAGCTTTTATACATCCTTTCCATTTCTGTATGTGTATAGCCTCATTTCACAGAAAGAAATTGCACTTATTTGGTGGAAAATTAAAATTTTCAAAAAATGAAAAAATGAGTTTCCGTGTCAGAAATCGTACTTGACACTTTGTGTTAAAAGCAAAAGGCTGTTTTATCAACGCTCTTTCTTAAAATGCATTCTCTTGAAAGGGTTTTTGTTTTGTTTTTTTTTTCATTCTACATGAGTATCGCTTCATTTCACAGAACCAAACTGCATTTATTTGGCGGAAAATTAAAATTTGAAAAAAGGGGAAAAAATGCGCTCCCATGTCGGGAATCGCTCTTTACTCCCTGTGTTGAAAAAAAGAGTGTTTTATCGACGCTGTTTCATAAAATGTACTCTCTTGAACATTTTTTTCCTTTCTTTATATGTATTGCTTCATTTCATGGAACCATACTACATTTATGAGACGGAATATTGAAATTTGAGAAAAAAGAAAAAAAAAATGCTTTCCCCATGTCGGGAACTTGCTACCCTGTGTTGAAAGCAGAAGACTGCATTATCAACGCTGTTTCTTAAAATGTCTGTTCTTGAGCGTTTTTTCACACCCTATATGTGTATCGCTTCATTTCACAGAATCAGAGTGCATTTATTTACGAAAAATTAAAATCTGAAAAAAAAAAATGCCTTCCCATGTCAGGAATTTTGCCTTCAATAAAGCTTAACAAGTATAATAAAGTTTTACTGACTCTGCATCTCAAAATGCCTGTTCCTGAACGTTTCTTCCGTTTCTATATGCGCTGACCCATTTCACGGAATCAGACTGCATTTATTAGAAGGAAAATTAAAATTTGAATGAGAAACGAAAATTGCTTTCCCATGTGGGAAATCGTACTTACTACCCTGTGTTGAATGCACAAGAAGGTTTAACCGATGCAGCTTCTTGAAATGCCCGCTCTTGACCGTTCTTTCTCTTTTTATATATGCGTATATAAAAACATTATATATTTTATATATATATTTTACATATCTCTTTTATATTTCTCTTTTCATATATATTTTTATGTTTTATATATTCGCGCTTCATTTCACGGAACCAGATTGTATTTATTTGGTAGTAAATTAAAGTATGAAAAAAGAAAAGAAATTCGTTCCCATGTCGAAAATCGTACTTTCTACATTATGTCGAAAGAGAAAAATTTTCATCAATGCTGTTTCTGAAAATACCCACCCTTGAACGTTTTGTCCAATTCTGTATGTGTATCACTTCATTTCACAAAACCATGCTGCATTTAGGAGGTGGAAAATTAAAATTTAAAAAAAAAAGTGCTTTCCCATATTGGAATCGTGCTTGCTTGCAACGCTGTTTTGAAAGCAAAGGGAAGTTTTACTGACACTGCATCACAAATGCCTGTTCTTGAACGTTTCATACGTTTCTATATGTGCGCTGCTCCATTTCACAAAACCAGACTGCATTTATTAAGAGAAAAATTATAAGTTGAAAACAAAATATAATGCATTCCCATGTCGGAATCTTACTTGCTACCATATGTTGAATGCTCAAAACTTTTACTGACCCTGCGCCTTGAAATGCCTGCTCTTGACTATTATTTTCTTTCCATGTGTGTATTATTCTATTTTCCTTTATTAGGCGGAAAATTAAGATTTTGAAAAAAACAAACCGTTAAGGAAAACGCCATAGCTCAAAAGTGAGATTCACGTTTGGGCTATAAATTCCCCAACTGCATAAATTTGGCCATGGGAAGTTATTTTGGACTATAGTAAGTAGTGAAACCTTTTCCAATATGGTTTTAGGCTGGAACGGCAAATTTTCCAAATTTTGTTACATGATTAACTAATGTGGATGCAAATAACAACATCCCTGTGGTTCCAGAAAGGCTCATCTTCAGACACTGGTTCTCTGGATTAAAGTTGTTTCTTTTGATGCCCTTCACCTATCACGCTAGCTCGACAATTCCCAATTGCCTCCAGTATGGTAAAACAATCGTTTCTCATACCTTTGATGACTAAATGGCAACAGTACTCAGTGCCAGAGAAGGGAATTTTTTAATTTTTTTTAATCTGCTGCATTAGGTCAATCACTTAAATTATGTGTCAAAAAAATTTTTTTGTTCATGTAATTGCCTACGTAGCAACGATGTGGATACAACTAATACTGTTTACCCTACAGTCCTACAGCCAAATCGGATCCTTTGCGGACCTGATTTCGCCAAATATGGCTTATTTGGCGTCCTTTACCACCCCTTTCAGTTTGTTCCATTAGTTTTGAATCACCCTGTATATAGAAATACATGTACACTATGACCTCCCCTTTTACACGTAGGATTGAGTCCTCGTCTTCAGATATATATAAACTTTCCCTTCACCTCTACATATAGAATCCCCATAATAAGTTTATATTACCATATGTATTTTAATTTTATAGATTTAGGTCAGTAAAACGATGCGAAGTTAAAATGAATATATTGTGCGTTCGCGCAGACCTGACGCCTGATAACCGTTAGCAGACGGGTTAGTCCATTGCAGTTTAGGGAAGGGCGTCTTGCCGAAACTGGTTTTTCGCGCGGGAAAAACCAGTTCCTCCAAGACGGCCTTCCCTAAACTGCAATGGAATAACCCGTCTGCTAACTGGGTCACGCGCCAACTGAGCGCGAATGCACCGTACACATCAGCTTTTGAGGGCATAAAACCGAAAAACGCCAAAAGAATGGAACAAGCTCCGAAAAATATAATCGAAAACCGTCAGATTCTCGGAATGCAGAAAAGTTAATGCCTACCATACTCTGTTACACTAACTTTTGCGAACTACAGGATATGAAGAAGAAAAACAAGATTAAAAGATATCTTACCTCTTTGTTTTGGTACATATATCGGTTTGTCCGTTTGTAAATACATGTATCCAGCTTGTATTAATACAGGAATGATTACTTCTTTATGAAATTCGATACCATGTGCCACTAAACAAACGTAGAACCTCTTGTTTGGATCTTCAAGTCCCTGATCCTCTACATCTTCTGATTTTATTGTCAAGTTTGCTATTTCGGGTATCCCTACGAAGAAACATCGCTTAAAAAACTTACATTACAAACGTTGGGCTTCTGATTTGGCGACTTCATATATAATTTTGCATCAGCATTTTTTAAATGGCGTAAAAGTGTATTTTACTGAAAAAAGGATAAAATAAAAAATACTCAATTTAAAGTTCAATGCATTCAAAATTTCATTATCTAGTCGATTCGTTATCTATAAATACTTCTAAATAAAGCATAAAACACAGACGTGCAGGTGGGCATTCACACACACACACACATACACGTATCATTGCGTAAATGTATATATTTTTAAAATTGTTTGCTACACAACATTAAATTTTTACTCATGTGCAAACGTTAATTGAATCTAACTAAATGATACAACTAGAAACACGTTATATTCAATTTAATGATCGCGTTATACGAATAATCTCCACAATTAATAATGTTATCACAAATTTGCCCTTTTAACGCACGCGTTATGGCAGAACCTGTTGTACTGTGCGTAAATATAAACGTTATGCATGTTATCCATGGTATACTAGAATGTTTCGTCGTGTTATTGTTTACTGAATGCGAAGTATGTCAAAGAGAATGCTAGAATTTTTCAAATTTTAATTAATGACTGCCTGTAAAATACTCCATAAAAAATTTGTTACCTGGAGAAACCTTAACAGTAACGCTAGCAAACGTTCGATTTTTTTTAGGGTGATCTTGAATATATACATCCAACGTTTCACTATTTTCTGCTCCGTCAATAGCAAGAGCAATATTCTCCATCACATCAAGTCGGAAAACGTTAGGTGCAGCTACGAAAATATCTCTGAAAAACAAAAGATATGTTCAACTTCATTGAACTAATTCTCATTACATCAGAAAAATGCATGTTTTATTCTGAAAATGTTCCTCTCTTAACGTATTTTAACATCGGTCATACTTAAGTCTCCTAATAGCATAAAAGAATAAATATTTTCAACAGATTACAAGAACAGCTTTAATACTATAGCTACATATATATACATATATGACCACAAATTCTTACTTAAAAAATGAATAATTTGAAATAGCGTGTGCTTTAACTAATATTAAGAACTTTAGATTTATCTAAGAATAAAGTGCCATTTATATTTTTAAGGAGTACATTATCATTTCGGCTTTCATTTTGCTATCACTCACATCGTTTGAGAGTGAAAATTTGTTATTGAAAGTTTTATTCAAGTCATGAAAAGATATTAAAATTTCTTTTATTAAAATAATTATATTTTCAAACGTTATAGCCAATAGCGCAGTGTAAAGTGTGGTAATCCTCGTAGTTTTCCTATTTTTTGGTTTATTCCCTGAGAAGTAAAAGGAAGTTTGTTTTTTTCAATTGTTATATGTGCCTTCCTCATTTTAAAACAAGTAACAAATGCTCTCTTATTAAAATTGTACGAAGACAAAACAAGTTGTGGCTAGCTACATTGTTTGTTTTTATAATTAGCAAAAAAAGGACAAAATATTTCTTGGTATCCTTTTTTATCAAAATCCTTATCTCTTGAGTAAACTAAACTGCATTTACTGCTTCTGTAACCACCTTTTCCGTAAATGAAAATGTTCCTTTAAATAATTTTATTCGAAACAATGTCAAAGGCATTCAAGTTGAAAAAGAAGGAGTGTTAAAAATTCAAAGCCTATATCGCGCGATACGCATGTATCTTGCGGATCCAAAAAAAATTCTGAACTCCAGAAATAATAAACAGTTTTATACTGATAAGAGGATGAATTAAACACTAGGGGAATACTCGAACCGATCAAAGTTCTATCAAAAGAAAAGATCAATCTGTTTTGTAGATAATATCCTCTTTCGTTTTCGTATCTTTCACATACAAAATTATGTTTGTTCACAGAATACATTTAATGAAAGTTTTCCCTTAATGGGGGAAAAAGAAAGATACATTCGATAATCTATTCAATTATAACAATACGAATCACATTAATTGCAAGTTTTAAACATATTTAAAACATAAATAAAAAAAAAAAAAAAATATTTGAAACATATAGAAAACCAAGCACGTATTAAAATTGACTAAAGTCGATATTTAATGTTAGCGAGTTTCAAACCCAGTTAAATATACAGGGTGTTCCAAAACCACCGTGTCCAAAGTATAGTCGTGATTCTTGTGCAAAATGGACCATAATGGATCTTTACATGGGGGGGGGGTCGGAAATGAACATCCAGGGAGTTACGACTATAAATAAATAATAAAGCATGATTGAATGAAAAATAAGTTGGCGACAATGGCGAACTTTTGGCTGTAAATCATGAGCGAAAATAAAAGAATTTTCGGAGTATAAATGTTTATAATTGGCAGGTGGAGGGCATTGATGGATCTAGTATGAATCCTAGAGGTGGGGAGGGTGGCGATTTGTATGGAAGTATGCAAAATAATTTGAACCCTCTTAACTGCTTAATCATTTTCTCAAAGTCGCTTCAAAAATTGCATATATTTTTATTACATATTTCAAATCTACATGCATTTGAGAGTTAAAATATGTAGCACATTTTTGTAAACAAGATTTTTTTAATATAAATTTCGTGCATAAGAACAGGCTTTCATAAAAATCAATTTTAAGAGTAATCGTTTAAATTCAAAAATTCTGAAAATAAATCTTGATTAAATTACGATTTAGGAAGTGTTCAAGTATTACGTAAGCAATATTTTGGCCATTTCAATCCCCCCTCCCTCCGGGTAAGCAAAAATTAACATTGACCAACATAGGAAAATAAGATAATTGGCACCTCCCCCCTCGCAAAGATACCTACGTAATACTTGAAATATCCCTTACTTTATAGAATACAAATATAAAGCATGTATACTAATAAAAATCACTCGCTGAACGTTTCCTACAAGCCATATTCTGAATACAAAAACCGATAACAAAGGGAGCGCTTGCAAAATCAGTTAGTGAACTCTATGCAAATACGAAAATTTAGGCGACAATAACGCCATTTGTTGACCAAACTACGACTAGAAGTCTAAATATTGTAGAAAATGCATTACCGACAGTTAAACGGTGGAGAAGCGGGATGCGCTTTTAAATAGATGGAAAATTTGATTACCCGCGGAAATCGCAGGATGAGCAAATTTTGTTATTTTCATATTGCCCGTGAAAATCGCGGGTTAAGTAGTCAGAAGTTTAAACTGCAGGGGGGAGAGGCGTCCCAGTAGCGAAGTTGGTACGGCGTCCATCTACGGATCTTGCTAACGTGTACTGAGTGGAGGGTTTGTCCCTTTTAGTACCGAACCCCCTTGGCCGCACGGGACCCCTGTGCAATTCACTTTTCCCTCCCCTATCGCCCTTCGTAGCAAAAATTGGAACAGTCCTTAGGCAAACTTCCTTAATCGGTGTTGCGAGATTTGAAAATTTGATTTTTCAAACTAAACTTCTTATTTTGAACCATTAGGGCTTCCGCGAACCTACGGGCATCGGGTGTTCATTCAGCTCCACCGGAAAAATTGGAAGTTGCAGCCCTACGTAGGAACCTTGAAATCTTTATCTATGAAATACGCCAATTATCAGACCAAATCGCCAATTTCGGAAATAACAAAAAATGCCAACACACCTCAAAACCAATTTAGCGCCGAATTTCAAATTTAAAGTAAGGCTCATTTTTGGTTTGAAGGCGCCATTGGTTATTAGAGACCCCACCTCTCAAATCTAAAAGTATGCATAACTCCGTGGATATTTATTTCCGACCCCCCATGGTCCAACCATTATGATCCATTTTGCACAAGGATCACCTCTTCCCACCTCTAGGATTCGTACTAGATCCGTTAATGCCCTCCACCTGCCAATTATAAACATTTATGCTCCGAAAATTCTTTTATTTTCGCTCATGATCTACAGCCAAAAATTCGCCATTGTCGCCAACTTCTTTTTCATTCAATCATGCTTTATTATTTATTTATAGTCATAACTCTGTGGATATTCATTTCCGACCGCCCCATGTAAAGGGCCATTACGGTCCATTTTGCACAAGAATCACGGCTATATACTTTTGATAGTGTGTTTTTGGAACACCCTGTATAAGGCGTTTACCTGTATCCCTTTTACAAATGCAGAATTCTCAGGGGATACATACAAATGGAATGGAATGTATTTGTGCACTGAAGAGCCAAAACATTATGACCACGTACCTAATAGCTTGTTGCTCCACCTTTAGCACACAAAACAGCTGCAACCCACCTTATCATGGATGCCACAAGTGTTTGGTAGGTGGCCGGACAGATTGTACCAGACGTGCAAACAGAGATCACACAATACGCGGATATTCTTAGGCAGTGTATTTTGAGTTCTGAGCTGCCGTTACATGATATCCCCGATGTGCTCTATTGGATTAATATCAGGTGAGTTAGGCGGCCAAAACATAAACAGTTTAACATTGTTTCCATTAAGTAAACTTAATACATCCGTACACTCCTCGAACCATTGTAGCACATTTCCGGCCTTGTGACAGGGAGCGTTGTTCTGCTGGAAGGTTCCATTCCCGGTAGGGAAAACAGACGCCATGTAAAAGTGCATCTGGTCCACAATGATGTTGAGATAGTCATGATGCTAATATTCATGGCGTATTTTACCACGACCAACAGTCTCAGAGACGTCCATGTGAACGCCCCCTAAGCCATAATACCGACACCACTGGCCTTTTTATGACTCGCGGTACATGTGTCGAGGCACTATTCACCTGGAAGACGGCGTACTCTGATGCAATCATCGACGTGATGAAGCATAACATGTGATTCATCCGACTAGGAAACTCTGTTTCGTCGTTCTATGATACAGTCATGACGTTCCCTGGCCCACTGTAGACGTAAATAGCGATAAGGATTGGTTAACAGAGCACAGGACATGAGAGGCCCGCCTGCTGCGTAGTCCCATATGAAACAGGGTACGCTGAACTGTGTGGTCCGAAACGCTCCTGCTTAAACCTGAATTTTAATCGTCTCTCAGTTGAGCCACTAGCTATCGCCGATTTTGCTTCACCAAGCGATACAGCCCTCAACTTCCAGTTTCGTTGATGACGCGTGGACATCCAACGCCTTGTTGAGTAACACACATTAACGTACGTCACATATATTTTACTATATTCATCCGTTTACAATCAAATTAAAACAAAATGTTTAATCATAAAATATGAAAGTGTAGTGTTATACATAATCGATAGTAAACTACCTATAAGCGTCATAGAGTTCGTCTGGCTTAAAGCTACTTCAATAAATTTATGGAATTAAATAGGTTTCTCTAGATTATTCAAACCCACAATTTCAAAGAGAGATTTGTTGACTTATCCTTACTTTGAAAATCTTAAAAACATTTAAATTAATAGTCTGTACTTCGTTTTAAAAAAATTCTTGGTTTATTTCCGTAACTACGATATTCTGAATGTCATATAGAAAAATGTAAATCTAAAACTTAACATAAAGTGAAAATACTTCATTTTTCAACACCCATTGTCTACTTTCAATATAGTACACTTCTAAATAAAAATCAGGTTATATATAAAATCAGGTTATATTCCACATTCAATGAAGACATTATACAGGGAGACCTGTTTGTTCCATGTGGCAGTGATTAAAGCAAATGTTTTGTTTGAAAGAGACAAAAAATAGAAAAAAAAATAGAAAGTCCTGTATACATCTCACATCAAAGTAACACTGTTGAATAACTTACAAGTAGTAATTCAACAAACTCAGTTCAAGTAATACCACAAATGTAAAAAAAATATAGATGAATTTATTCAGTGTCAGAAACTTTTCATTTTTAAACATTTTGAGCAAAGTTTTTGCAAGCATATTTTATTAATAATAAAATAGAAAGTGGTTATATTACCTTGTAATAGTAGTAATGTAGGAATTAAATTCAAACTCGTAGCTAAAAATATAGCACATGATCAGTCAAAGGCAGTTTTGAAAGTGTCGCCACATGTTACAAACCAAGCAATACCAGATATCCAAAAGGAGTAATGAACAGGTGCTTCCATCTATATTTGAGAACTGCGATTAGATATATTTAATTGCAATGATTATTCTTTATAAGAAACATTTAAGATTTCTTTCTAGGGATGAAATTTGCAAATGTTCTATTTATATAGTTCATTGGAAAACCATTTAAAACCAAACATTTTTTAAAAGATCGCAAGCCTTCAGAAATGGCTTCAACTCTATTTGAAAGCACTTTCTGTTTGGAGAGTTCACATAAAATCAAATTTTTTATTACATGTTTTCTGAGACATGTGTCATATTGCAAGTACTGAACAAAAGCAAATGAAAATTGTTTTCTTTTATCGTACATTTGAAAGATAAATTTAAACAATATTTATAGATACTTTGTATTATTGAACATAGATAAATGGTTTTCAACATTTGTCATCATGTGTAATAGGTTCTATGCTTCAAACATACAGAAATTTCTTGATAATACAGAGCAATACAGAAATCTGGGTACAAGCACTACCCCTATCTTCAAACACATACAGGGTGCTTTTGAGAAACTCAAAGCCATCCAATCTCCAATCAACTTCCCATACATGACGCTTACTGTTAAATTTTATAAAGATGCAATTGGTTTTCGCACTACTACATGTGCTACTAGCTGTTATAGTGTTATAGCTGGTGGTAAACTGCTTCTGCGAACACTTAAACAGATTTATGTTAAAATTTCCTTAAATACCTTTATTTTAAAAAATAGTTTTCAACTTTTAAAGACTTCGAACTCCAGTGATAGGAATCCCACTTTCATTAAGTGCTTTGATTTTGAGGATCTATTTAACCAAATCAATTTAAGAGACCTATATCGTGTATTATTAGAATTATTTACAGAGTATGATATAAAATCAATTGACAAAATTTCGTTTGTAAAACTACTAAACTTCTGTCTTAAATATAACGTGGTATATAATGGCACTGGTTATTATAAACAGGTAAGAGGGCTTTCTCAAGGGGGAGTATATTCTTCTGTAGCTGCAGATTTATACTTACATAAATATGAAAGTTTGTCTTCACCAAGAACGGATTTATTTTTTGGCAGATATATAGATGATATAATCTGTATAGGCTATGGTATGGAGCATCAATTGGACCTTGATTTTTATCCCTCAGGATTAACACTGAAAGATACCTCTGTATCTAGAACTTAAGTTCACTTTTCAGAGCTACTTATTACTATCAATGAAAATAATAGATTTGTCTTTCAAATATACTATAAAAGAAAACAATTTTCATTTGCTTTGTTCAGTACTTGCAATATGACACATGTCTCAGAAAACATGTTATAAAAAATTTGATTTTAGGTGAACTCTTCAGACAGAAAGTGCTTTCAAATAGAGTTGAAACCATTTCTGAAAGCATAAGTTATTTTAAAAAAACTTTCGTTTTAAATGGTTTGCGATGAAGTATATAAATATAATATTTACAAATTTTATCCTTAGAAAGAAATTTAAATGTTTCTTATATAGAATACTTACCGCAATTAAATACATCTAATCGCAGTTCTCAAATATAGACGGAAGCACCTGTTTATTTCTTTTGGATAACTGGTATTGCTTAGTTTATAAGATGTGGCAATACTTTCAAAACTGCCTTCAACTGATCATGTGCTATCTTTTTAGTTACGAGTTTGAATTTAATTTCTACATTACTGCTATTACAAGGTAATTTAACCACTTCCTATTTTATTATTAATAAAATATGCTTGCAAAAACTCGGCTAAAAATGTTTAAAAATGAAAAATTTCTGACACTGAACAAATTCATCTATAGTTCTTTGCATTTATGGTATTACTTGGACTGAGTTTTTTGAATTACTGCTTTGTAAGTTATACAACATTGTTACTTTGATGTGAGATGTATCGACGACTTTCTATTTCTTTCTATTTTTTGTCTCTTTCAAACAAAAAATTTGTTTTAATCTCTGCCACATGGATGGTTATAAACAAACAGGTCTTCCTGTATAATGTCTGCATTGAATGGGGAATGTTGGATCCTTAAAATATCGTTTAACCCATGATTATTGGCTCATAACACCAATCAATGTCTATACATTGCAGATCCAATTCTTCTTTCTAATTCAGACCAGCTATGATCTGTCTAAATTTATTGATTCTTCATTTATATATTAAATGGAGTGTTATAAATGCTGTGTTTTATAACAACTCCATTTGCATCATTTAAAATGGGTACATATTGGGCATTGGTTAATGGTATTGAGATGGGATTTAAATACCTGGTACTACAAATTTATTATGTTGGTGTGATATTTGTATATTTAATGATAAAACTATTCAAAAACAATGTTATTACTATTGTATAATTTGTTCTGAGTACATATTGTAAAATATTTTTTAATTGTTTTCAAACCTACACACACACATACAGTGAAACCCCGATTTACCGTTTTCCGCATTTAACGTTTTCCGGCATGTAACGTCATTTTAATTGTTCTCAAATAATATTCTATACCTGTAATGTTAAAAAATCCCGGATTTAAAGTTACCGCGTCGAAAAACGGTTTTTCCTCAGGATGAACTCAATGCAATCTTCTTAAAATAGGTCGGTACTTATGGAAAAAAAAAACTTATCTTGCCAACATGTGCAATATATTCAAGCTTTTAAATAGTGAAAGCATTCATTTCCAATAATGAAGGCCAATAGAAAAGTTTACAAAAACTCATATGCATTGAGAATGCAATTTGTGAGATAACGGGTAAAAACAAAACGCAGTACAAAACAAAAGATTTCTTTAAAAAATAATTTAGAAAATTTATGTCCAAATCATTGAAAAAGAGGAAATAGGTATGTAACCCAAATTACTCTTTATTCCAGGGTCCGTGTTTTATTTTCCCTGTCCGATTTAACGTTTTCCCTCATATAGCGTTATTTCTTATCGGTCGCTTGAATAACGTTAAATCGGGGTTTCACTGTGTATATATATATATTATGTAGTGAATTTTGTGATTTTTAAATTCGAGGGGAGGATGGTGAACAATAGTAGATTGTCCATTTTTGACGTCATGCAACATTACTGATATATATAGCCCTTAAAATTTCAAAAGAAGTATCAACGTTACGTAATATAAATCTATAAAACAAATTGACAAAATATTATTTATATTAATACTCAAGGCGTTATTTTAAATAATTATTAAAATATTTCCCCTTATATTAATTAGAATATTACCCTAATAGTTATCTAATACAGAAATATCCGGAAATTTAAGTTCATTATAAAGGCTGTGCACAAGAAGGGGTTTTGGGGGTTACGCATCCCATTTGAACAATATTGTTACAAATTTCTTATAGGAGAATAAAAATTACCAGACCCCATTTTCAGAAAAAATCCTCCCTTTTCGAACTCCTGTGCACGGGCCTGCTCATTCCTGAATGCATTTTTCAAAACATTGTATTAAATGAACTTACTTGGATTCTACAGCCCATCCAGATAGAATGCTTAACAGCAAAACAATTGCGAATTCAGTCTTCATGTTTTTTCCCAGACCTGTAACTCTCAAATCGTGAATTTGCTGTCATGAAAGCTTTTTCCAACTGACGTAAAAGGCTCACTATACACTGTATATTTGCGATAGCTTACGGCCTTTAGACGAACTTTAGATGAAAGATTTCGTTTTTTCTACTCTTTCTTTTTGCCATCAAGTACCTACCCCTATCTATGTGGATCTGGGATCGAATAAACATCTCTCTGCTATATATTAATCTTCAGTAATACCGAGAAAATATAAATTTCACTGAAGTAAAACAGAAATAAAGATATATAAACAAATGTGAGAAGTTTGCTAGAGCTGGTAAGGAAAAATTAAGGCAGAATGTAGGGACAAATTTCCCTTTCCGTAGTGTTAATGAAAGCATACAACTACTTGTATCCATTTCCATGATAAAAAAAAAAAACGGATTTTACAAAACCATTAAATTCTTACGTATATCCAATATCCAAGCGTTTTCTAAATTTTAGTTAATTGACGACGTACCGTGCAGCAATTTTAATAACCGAGATCACAAAAATTAACGCAGTTTTTTCTTTTTTAACGGTTAATTAAAGCTTTTTAAAATTATGTTAATTTGTATAATCTCAATTATTAATAATTTACTAATCTTTCAAGTCCTACAATGGCGAAATGGAACCGTGTGTCATTAACAAAGTGAAGGCAGAATTCTGCCTTCACTTTGTTATGAAATCTCGTGGCAAAACTTTATATTGTTTTGTTAAAGATAAAAACTTTGCGGAATAACTTTGTATAAACATAATTTATTTTTTTTAAAGGGATTCATACACTGCACATGGATTTGCTTCTTAGAAGCTTTTAATATATTTTTGATATTTACATATATTTTAGAATCCAACAAAATACTAAATTTTCCCATTTAAACAATATGCAAATAGTTATAATGTTTTTAGTTAAAAGGGTATATACAGTAAACTCCTTCGATAATTCTTATTCTAGTAATTCTATCCTAATTCTATATTAATTCTTCTAATTAACGACTGTTTCCGTTTAATGGCGGTATTATGCAGTCCCAACAAATGCTTTATAGAATCACATGCATTTTAATTATCGTCTTTTTCTGCTTAATGATGTTTTTCTTCGTCCCATGAAAGTTGTTAACGAGAGATTGTTGTACAGGGTGAACCAAAAGTCTGTATACGCTTTAAAAATTCATCAAAAAAGAAAAAAGTAATTGCATTTAAGTGCGGTTTGCGATAAATATTATCTGGATGCGAGATTGTTTTCAGCATAATAACAAAAATTTATTTCAAAGGTCGCCAATAGATGGCTCTTTGCATTCTTTAATATTATATTTACATTACTGAATAAGAAATATTTCATATTGAAAATATTACCTATATAAGTATATCTGTCAAATGATATAATACATAAATTTATTAAGTATTAGATGATGGTAATATGTTATATTAATTATTAAACGATATAATAATACATCTTTCGAGTGATAATCTATCAAATAACAAATACAATTCAACCCGTTTTTAACCAAGCTGAGGGAAGCCGCAAAAATATTCGGTGTACCTGAACTTCGATATATACATTACCCATATCGACTGATGATTATTGCGAAGTTCAAGAGACACCTAAAAACTTTAATATATATGAAATTTCAATATATTCGAGTTCGACATAATCGGATCCGACTGCGCATCCGCAGGCACGTGCCAACAGAACGGGCAGATGGGGTTTTCGCCCCCCAGTTTTGAAATTAGGGGCAAAAGGTATATTTCGTCCCCCCCCCATTTTGGGAACACTCTGAAAATTTTAACTTCAAAAGTAACATTAATCTTTAGCTTACAGGGTTGGAAAACAGAAATTTGTTGTTCCACGGGGGAAATATCGCTTTCTTCCCTTCCCTCCCATTACAAATTAACCTAAGTGTCACCTGAAAGCATCGCTACATGGGATCAGAAGGGAGGAAGGTGTAGCTGCGCTTAAGTATGAATAAACAACGTCAAATAACTTAAATGGGCATGTATTGTACATTAGTGAAAGATAAAAAAAACTTACTCATAATCTAATAGCAGATTGATAACTTTTGTACAAAACAGTTAACAGGAGGAAGTGAGGGAGGTCCTGTTTGTATAATAGGCCTTTATTTCGTCCCCCTTTTCGTTACCACCCGCGATCGAGCCATTTATCCTACTAAACTGGCCATTGATTTGGGAAGAACACGAAAGGGGGGGGGGAATCTCTAGGACAGGGCTTGCCTCAGCCCCGTTCTTTTAGCAGGTAAATGTGAAACTATTGAGGAATACTATTAAAATTTTAATTTCAAAAATATCATTAAACATTTCCACTAATGTAGCAAAGCTGAAAGAAACTTAGATTCTAATTTCATTTTCTGTCAATAAATGTCGGCACCATATCGTCAACACTATTTTGATAGTGCCGCCAAACGTATCTATTGTTAAAAAAAAGTTTAGCCTTTCTTTACCTGTGCATATTACTTTCTTTGTGAAACCATTGATTTTAAAGCTTGGTGCTCTGCGAAATCAGTAAAATTGAAATCGTTCAAGTGGTTGTTGTTTTGTAATTCAGTTTATTTTAACTATTTAATTAACTAATTAACATCTAATTAACAATTAATTTATCTGATTAGTATTTTATAATAACTGTTTGGAATTTATGGCAATAGCTGGTGCCACTAGTTTGTTGCCGTAAAACATTTCTCGCCCCCACTCTTCGAAACATTAGCACGTCCCTGATGTTAGCAAACGTTAATTTTTGCTTACGGGGGGGGGTAAACTGGCCAAAGTATTGATTACGGGGGAGGTTGAACTGGCAAAAATATTGCTTACATAATACTTGAACTCTTTCTTATACGTAGTAAATACATAAAAAAGAAAAAGAGGCAGAATGAGGAAAAGAGGCTTGCGCCACCTATTGCAAAGATTGTACAATATTTACGACTTCAATTTTAATTATATTGAAATTAATTACAACATTCACCCTGCAAGATAATAACGTAATTAATAAAAATTCAGATAACTGTAAGCAAATATCTTAAATTATTTAATGTAAATTACAAGGAATAATATTTTGTTTAAAATTCCTATAAAAGTAAAAAAAAAATGGGGGAGAAGATCTTTGTCTGAATTTTGTTAAGTAGGTGTAATTCAGTGTCCTTTGGATAGTGAGTCAGATCATAAAAGCAGGGCTTATAGGACGATAGGACTCACGCCTCCGAATAAGCAAGGACTCTCGACTTCCGAAAATGAAAGGTAAGCGCCCTTTGAGAAGACCCAGTCTCCCCTGAATCGTACCTTTACAATATATTAGAATTACGTACAGCAGAATAATAATAATAATAATAATAATATAGTATATTACAGTACAGGGTCGGATTATAGCATAGAAAAACCAAGACAAATGCCTGTGGTCCGGTTTTTTCTTTTTTTTAGGGGCCGACGCGGTGAAGACTCAACGCTACTTCAAAATCATTGACAATCGGGCGTTATCATCAGGGCAGTACTTTCACCACGGCGCGAATTTCCGCGACGTTTACATCAAATTTTAGACTATTTTATATGTACGCTATATGCAAATCTGTTACCTGTACCGACTTTATTTTCAAGGTTTAAAATTTAAATTCCAGAACCGATTTAGCGATCGATTAGATACAGCCTGCATTTTCGTTGGGTCCAAGATCCTCGTTATATACGGGTCATACTATAATTACACAGGCTTAATGTACATAAGGAGCCGGGAAAAAATTTCTCTAAGGTCCCACGAAGCCTTAGTCCGACCCTGTTACAGTAATGAAGTGGTGGCATACATACCATTTTTTTCTATTTTGAAAAAAAAAGTATCACAAATTGTCCATTATTTTGATTTCGGTTGC
Organism: Dysdera silvatica; assembly: GCA_006491805.2. Taxonomy (NCBI): domain Eukaryota; kingdom Metazoa; phylum Arthropoda; class Arachnida; order Araneae; family Dysderidae; genus Dysdera; species Dysdera silvatica. Next base: position 181,321,300 of record QLNU02015360.1, read on the forward strand.
GTTTGAAGAATATTTTATTTTATTTTTTCCAGAGATTGCAACCAATTACTTCTTTGTTAAATGAAATACTATACCTGTGAAAATTAATTAGGGCAGCTCTGATTTTTTCGAAATTTTGAGGAGCGGTAGTTCATCCAGGGGTGGATTTGAGGTGTGGCGATCTCCCCTCCCATGAATGAAAATTTAACATTGAAAAGATACAAGGTAAAGGTCCAATGAGGTATCATTTTCAAAAATCAAGTCATTAATCGTCCTGCCCCCTAAATGACCTCTAATTCCGCCCCTGAGTTCATTCCTTGTTTATAATCTATCATGTCTTCATCTGAATCAGTTTTCCTTTAATTGCCTCATCATAAATTTGATCCAAACTTCTTAATTGCGTTAATAAAGAATCTTGGCGAGAAAATAAGTGCAAGGCTAAACGTCGGTTAAAGAAATGGGATCCTTAGTTCAGAAATACATTAGCAATATGAAGCATTAGCCGGGGCCATTTACATTAATTAAAAAGGACGTTAATGAGAGAGTTTACCTACATTTTTTATGGAAACTTCACTAGGCCTCAATATGCGGTCATTAAAAGGAAAGTTTTATCAATTAGAAGAACTTTATTGAGAAATTTAACTCCACTTACGTTCCCTGAGAAGGGAAATAAATGCATGATCTTCACGTCACACATTTGGCACTTCCAAGACTAAACGTGTGATCTAGGCGTTAAACACTTTTCTCTATGAGCCATACCGGGATAAAGCCCAATATGCTTGATATTTCACTGAGAAGGAATTGTTATTTCGCTTTTTTCCGTCAAATTATTATATAGGGATTTAAATAATTAAGTTAATGTTTGATATATATATATATATATATAGCGAACCAAGACAAGTACGAAGCCCCAAAGCCAGCAGAAATAGAGACCTTCTGGAAGACACTATGGTCCAATGAAGTACAGCACAAAAGCGCCCCCTGGATTCAGCAAGAAATGGAGGCTACGAGAGGAATAGAGGAGATGGAGTACACGGGCATCACGATAGAGGAACTCCAGCAGGTAATCCAACGTACGCACAACTGGAAAGCACCCGGTATTGACGGCATACACAACTTCTGGTACAAGAAATTTACCAGCGCCCATGGCCCATTAGCCAAGGAACTTACGGCGATAATTGAAGACCCCAGCAAAATGCCTGAATTCCTCTGCAAGGGAATAACTTACCTCCTACCGAAGGACCAGGATACCAGTAACCCAGCGAAATACCGACCCATTACGTGCCTTAACACCCTGTACAAGATACTCACGGGGTGCATCTCTGAAAAAATAAGCCGGCACAGCGAAAGCAACAACTTAATGACGGAAGAACAAAAGGGATGCCAGAAAGGGACTCTGGGATGTAAAGAGCAGCTTACCATCGACTCAGTTATCCTGGAACAAGCAAGAAAACAAAAGCGAAAACTCAACACCGCATACATAGACTACAAGAAGGCTTTCGACTCTGTTCCGCACTCGTGGCTCCTTGAAATACTCAGCATATACAAAGTGCATCCCTCAATCATCCGATTCCTACAGAGCAGCATGAAACAATGGAGAACCCGGTTACAGCTAAACACGCCAGACAGTAAAATAGAAACGGCCGAGATCCCCATCCGCCGCGGAATCTTTCAAGGAGACGCACTAAGCCCCCAGTGGTTCTGCTTGGCGTTAAACCCCTTGTCAAGGATGCTGAACACAAGTAAATACGGATACATGCTGAAGAAAGACAAGAGAAACCTACATAAAGTCTCCCACCTCATGTACGTAGATGACATCAAGCTATACGCGCCAACAATCACCCAACTCCGACAACTCATCAGTATAACAGAGACATTCTCCAAGGACATAGGAATGGAATTCGGCCTCGATAAGTGCAAAATACAGAAGAATAGCAAAGAAGATTTACCAGGCATCGAACTCGAAGACGGGAGACTACTGAAGACCTTGGACGAGGGCGAAACCTACAAATACCTAGGGATAATGCAAAAACGGCAGCAGGAGCACAAGAAAGTCAAAGTCCAGCTCACGCAAGCATTCCAAGAAAGACTTAGAAGCATTGTGAAGACGAAACTGAGCGGGAAGAACACCACGCAAGCAATTAACGCATATGCGGTACCAGTGCTCACCTACTCCTTCGGGATCATCAAATGGTCCAACACTGAACTAGAACAACTCCAGCGGAAAATGAGAACCATCCAGAGAAGAGCCGGACAACTACACCCTGCAACGGCAATTGAACGGCAAACACTACCCCGGGAAGAAGGAGGACGCGGACAAGCGGACCTCAAAGACTTACATGACAAGCAGATCCAGAGCATGAGGCAATACTTCCAGTTGAAGAGTCCCCGATCGCCACTCATCCAAGCCATAATACAAGCAGATGCAAATTACACGCCACTAAACCTGTGTAGTACCGAAGAGCGTGTCCTCGAAACAGCCAACGAACAGAAACTGAGAACTTGGGCCGGAAAACCATTACATGGCAGGCACTACAATGACCTGCAACAACCACACGTTGACAAAAAGGCATCAAATTCTTGGCTGGCCAAAGGCACTCTCCAGCCAGAGACAGAAGGATTCATGCTAGCCATCCAAGACCAAGTGATCGCAACAAGGAACAATCAGAAATTCATCCAGAGAAAAGACATAGAAAGCGACAAATGCAGACACTGTCATGCGGCATCGGAGACAATCCAACACGTGATGGCAGGATGCAAGATCCTTGCGCAGTCAGACTACAAACATAGACACGATCAAGTAGCGAAAATAGTCCACCAGAAATTGGCAGCGAATGCTGGCTTTCTGACAGAAAAATGCCCGTACTACAAATATGAGCCAGAGACCGTGCATGAGAACGAAACACACAAGCTTTACTGGGATAGAGCAATCATAACAGACAAGACAGTCCCACATAACCGTCCTGACATAACCCTCGTCGATAAATCGAATAAGACCACGTACTTAATCGACATAGCAGTACCCAACACCAATAACATACAGACAACCTACACAACGAAAATCACCAAGTACCAAGATCTCAGACATGAAGTACGAGATATATGGGGTATGGAAAAGATCCTCATCATCCCGTTAGTCATCTCAGCAACAGGGATAGTACCAAAAACGCTTGCGACGAATTTGGAGATACTCAACATTGACCCAAACACCTACATTGAAATACAAAAAGCCACAATCCTAAACACGTGTCACATTGTCAGGAAGTTTCTAGACATGGCACATTAAGAAGTGATGTAAAAAGAGGCTTGGGAACATGGCGCTCTGCCCGTCCCAAAGCCTGTTTCCGCCAAGAATGGGCGAGGAAAACTTTTATATATATATATATATTACAATAACCAAAACGATAATTTACAATGTAATAAATAAATTGCCTTATTGTTCTACAAAAAAGTGTTTTTTTGAGATTACTTGGCGGTTCGCAATTTTCCTTCTCGGCAGCCATTGCACTTCACTATAAAATACTCACATTGGATAAATTATTAAATTACAAAATTGCTATTCTTATGTATAACCATTTTAAAAATAATATTACACTTGATATCTCCTTTTTCGATCAATATAACCATGAATATCACACTAGATTGCTAGGAGAACTGACACCAAACTCTGCTCGAACGAATATTTTGCTTTCACGCATTGGGGCGTCTAGTATCAGAGTGTGGAACACATTGCCTACAAACGTGTTGCTCACTATCCATCTTCAAAAAATTATTGCGCACACACTTCATTAACCAACAGATTTTTTTTGTTAATTCTTACTTTTATTTATTTCTCTTACTTTTTTATTTTTATTTTATTTATTTATTTTATGTTTGTTTGTTTATTTACTTGAACAGCTTTTGCTTGCTCTTCTGTGCCTTCTCATTTGCATCTGGGCGGCATGGCTTTGTCAGGCTTAAGTCTTTTTCCATTGCTGCCTAGGCAAATTGTTGAAGCCTTCCAATGGAATGGGATTATGTTTTGGTGTATTCCTTTGTACGTCACTTAATTTTTGTTATTATGATATTATAATAGACGTTAATACGATAAATGTACTATTTCCCGTTTTGCGTAGATACTTATATGCTTATATATATTTCATATCCATCTATTGTATCCTTCAACTCTTTGTCTAAAAAAATAAACTAAAAGAAACGACACTTTTAAAATCATATAAACGTGAGATAAGTATTTAATTGGCATACTATTTTATTACTATGTTTTATTTAGCTGCGGCAGTGAAAGTTGTCGATCGATCTGTATTTTGCTCGGTCTAGAAGTGCATTAACGAAGATAGACAAAGGGAATCAGAAAGAAGGCAAGCAAAGAAGGCGCGTAAATGCTGGTTTGAGTGTAGCGTTTGAAAACTGGTCTGCTCAGTTTTCTGCGTCAGGCTCTCAAAACAAAGCATTTTTTCTCTGAATGCAAATAATCAATGTTGACTATACAAAGCGCTGTTATTCTGCAAGCCTTTGTTTGTTGTTTGGGTGTAAAGCTTTATGGTAAGTTCCCAGTATAATTTAAGTTGAACTTCTGTGCAGTTTAATTTGAAATTAGTGTGTGCTCTTCTACAATACGATACGGGCTTCCGTTTTGGCCCTCGCCAAACCACTCGCCACTTACCTACATTTTTCTCTCCTCAAACAGCAGATAAATAAAAGGAAAGGTGAACTAACTCAAAAGCAAATGTTATGTTTTAATGAGTATTGTAAACTAGTGGCGAATTTTCTCCAATCATTTCAGTTTCAAAATATTTGCGGATTAACGAAAATGATGACACTACAGATGAATCCCCTGTTTTGTCGCCAACTCATCTCCAGAAGTGATTGTATACTCTTAAAATGGAGGGAAAGTTTTGTGAATCGTTAAAAATGTGCGTGGTAGTTGTAGTATCATAGCATCCATTCGTGGCGGTGGTGGTTTCTAGCGATAGGATGAGCGACCATTTAAATGTATTTATTTTTGTAACAGATTGGAATTGATGGTATGTTTAGAATTTAGCAGGGGTATGGGGAGAAGAGGTATGGAGGGAAAAAGGGGAGATGTGGGGAATGTGGAGTATCACAATGTCGGCGATGAAAAGCTATTTGACTCATACTACGCAGAGTATACAGTGAATGCCATAAGTATTCGTACACCTGCAGTGTGTTCTATTTAAGAAACTGCTGTATAATAACTATTAGATGTACGTAGACAGGACAAACGCCATCATGATTGCCATGAAAATATAATTTATTTTCAACTAAAAAACTTAAAACTATGTATATAATACTGCAAATTACAATAAATTAGCATCAAAATTATTCACAGTTCACGTGTCAAAAGCATTCGTACATGCAAAAGTCTGTCCTAAAATGATAGAACTGCAATGTTGTTTGTGCACCCGAAGCAATCTGCGGGAAATGCACCGATTTCATTTAAAAGCCAATGAACAATAAACCCGTTTACTATCATTTCTGCAGAAAGTATGCGAAAATGAATCGTAGAAATAAAGAAACAAGTGTAGCGGAACAAAAGCCCATAATGAGGCTCCTTAACCAGTATAAATCTTTACGAGAGATTGCATAGCTCGTCGGCAGACCTCGTTCTACAGTCCAGTCCATAACTGACCGGCATTGTCAAAGAAATACGATTCAAAATATGCCGGGAAGCGGACGTCCACAAAAACTGACTGAAAAGCACAAACGTTTAATTGTTAGATTAATTAAGAAAAATCCAAAATTAAGTGCTCCAAAGATAAGAAAAGAGCTGCTGAATCAAGGTGTGTCACTGTCAGAAAGCATGGTGCGCCGCATTTTCAAAAATGCAGGGTACAATGGACGTGTAGCTCGTAAAAAGTTTTTCGTGTCAAAGGTAAACAGAAAGAAGCTTTTGCAATTCGCAAAAAAACATGTTGATAAAGGTCCTGACTTTTGGAATAGAGTTATATTCTCTGACGAGAGCAAATTTAATATATTTGGATCAGCTAGCAGGCAAATGGTATGGCGTAAAAATAACACCGAGCTTCAACCGACGAACCTGTGTCCAACAATCAAACACGGAGGTGGAAGTATGCAAGTTTGGGGCTGTATGAGTGCAGAGGGAGTGGGAAAATTGCACATTATCGACGGAATCATGGACCACAGAATGTATATTAACATTCTGAAGGAAAATTTGGGTCCTAGTGCTGTTCTGAGTCCTAGTGCTGATATAGCTTTACTGAAATTGCGCCATCCTGTTAAGTTCAGCAGATTCATTGGAACTATCTGCATGCCACAAGCGGAGAATGATTTCGCGGACGTAAATGCTACAGTTGTTGGCTGGGGCACAGTATCGTTTGGTAATAAAACTTGGATCATTAAGTGAGGATATCAGAACTAGAGTGAACCATTAAGCCTTTCGGAAAAAAAAAATGAAGTTACACTTGCTAAACAAAGGAAATCGCACTATCTTTCGATCTGATGTGCTACGCGTATGTTATCGAATTTTAAGTCTTTCAGTTGGTCCACTTGTAATTTATCATTGAGCTTTCAAACTTTCAATGGCGTTTTTCTCAATTGCAAACCTGGTGGCATTGCTTTACTCTGGTTCTGAACTCCTCAGATAGTTTGATTCTTTGAATATTCTTTAATTATTATTTTAAAACACAGGTGGCTCCGCCAGTCCAATACTCAGACAAGTTACCATACCAGTGTGGAGTAACAACGACTGTGATAAAACTTACACCTTAGAAAATATCAATGACTCATTTATGTGCGCTGGTGCACCTGATGACGAACAGGATGCGTGTCAGGTAAACAACGAATGAAATTAACGTTTTAACGAAATGAATCTAGAAAGATGGTCATGCAAACGTATGATGGCCAAAGCTCCCTTAAGGGTCGTGGCAGCCCTAGGCTAATATGTTCGTAGCCCCAACAACTCTCCTATGAGTTACCATTAGTGGTACTTAATAACCTCTGACTTAAACATGAGACGTTTGTTCTAATTTAGTACGATCGATTGAATTTTTATGGAGCAAGAGCTTGCAAGAGTTTACTGCATGGGCGTCGTTTGGGGAGGGCAGGGGGTCAGTTGCCCCCCTAGAATTGAAATATATGCAATATTTTTAATACATTAAAAGATTGAAGTGGTTATTTGCTTAAAGTTAACATTGGCAAAATTAAAATGCCCCCTTCTAATTTGCCTTAACGACGCCCTTGGTGTACTGCGTTTAATTTAGTACGAACTAAATTACAGCTACGTGGTTTGGTCGCGGGGGAGGTACTACAGCCACTCCCAAATAGAAAAAGATCCATTGAGGCACTAAGAATTAAGTTCAGTCGCTATACCGAAATAAAACCTTGGCTACGTTCCTGTATAAACACATTTTATTCAAATATTAGTCATAAATAAAAATGTGATAAATCTAGCAGTGGCGTAACGTGGGAGGGGCCACCGCGGGGCGAAAGTCTCTGGAACAAAATTTCAACGTTGTATTGGTGGCACCAGGGCCGGCGCCCGCCTTCAAGGTAAATTTGAGCGCCTCACGTGCGTGAAAAATAAAAATCGTTGAAAATTATACGGGCCACATTTTTTTCAATACAGAAGTAATAAGAATGAATGAATATAATAAGAAAACTTATTACAGCTTTATTACAGAATTCTTCCTTGCTTTCCTATTTAAAAAATATTTTGTATCTGCAAACTTACCTTTCTTACTGTGATATTTGTAAAATCAATTGTCCCAGATTAGATTAGTAACTGTGCAAAAAAAACACGCTTACCGACTAACTGCTCATTGTGGTCCGGGGGGGGGGCGATATTTGAATTTCCATAACACTTTTAGCATTAGGACCGATTTAAACAATCTGATTGGCTAACGATGCCATCACTTATAGGTTTGCTACGCAATTTTGGCCGCCAATGTAACAGGCACCAAAAGATCAACCACTTCAGAGTTCAAGCTCGTCGTTTGTCGTAAATCAGATTCTAATCGCGGGGGAATTTTAGAACGACACTCTTCAATAATACTCCCAATTTATTTTTAATATTACCATGAGTTGATTTTCTTCTTGAATTTAAAATGTAATAAATGGTTAGAAATCTTTAAAACAAAACAATATTTTTGAAATATTGTGCTGCTAGTTTACTTGTATCGTAAAATCTTTTGCCTTAACTTTGAGTAGATGGCCGCATAATTTTTAAAGAAAAGTCTTATCGTGTGCGTTGAGTAGTAACCTCGTATTTAAAAAAGTTTTCGTATATCCCTATGATTCCTGGAATTTTCTTCCTTGATTGAAAATTAATATTTTTAAAATCAGTTTTGTAAGGCGACCATCGTCGATTCCGTGAAAAAGCAGTCGCTCAGAGAGGTGGTCTCCGAATGGAGCTAAATTTAGCATTGGGTCTATGGAGGGAGGAGAAAATCAGTTTCCAGAAAAGGTGAGCGTTGAAGGAGGTGGCCATTAAGAGAAGTTTTTCTGTATGTAATTGAAAATTATTTCCGAGTTGTTTTGTATTTATGGAAAATGCATATTCGGCAATTTTCACGATGACCGCAATTCCCCAGAAGAACACGAAAAAAAAAGCCAACTGGGTTGAGTTTTTCATGTAAAAACCCGGGTATTTGCCAACCCTGTTTGCCCTGCATCCAAGTTAAGTCTATATGAATCCATTATTTAATAACTCATTAAATGATTTGAATAGTTAGAAAATACATTACTTTTAAAAACGTTTGCTCAATTACATTTCTTATGTAAGGTAACCTTACACAGGGATAAAAAAATTGCCACGTAATAGTCAACACAGAAAAGCCTCCGGAGCAAGTTTTTTGTGTGTTTTTTCGTGGGAAATAATTATGCATGAAAATTCCGTCTGCTAGAGCTCTTTGTTTTATTAGAAACAGATATAGGATGATGACGGCATCTTTTTTCCTGATACAAAAAGCTCCAGTGTAAGCTAATAAACGTGGGTGTCAGAAATTTCACGTACATTTCCTATATTGGAGTACTTGCAGGAAGCACCAGGTTTTGACAACAGCATCACCTTTTCTGTAATTATTAACGGTTGATTTGGCTCGCATAAAACCCCGATTCCGCTAAAAAAAAAGGCACGCCAATTCTTTTTGACGGTAATTATTTCCATCTTGGAACCCAGCCGCACATCACCCGCTGAGCCAGATTGCTTGAATCGGTCCTAATGCTAAAAATGTTATAAAAATTCAAATCTCGCGTCCGGGAGGTTGGTCTCCTAGGCCTAGAGACGTTTGGATTCCTCTGAAAACTGTAGGTCCCGGCGTAGCATGATATATACTGTCTTTCCACTAGAGATGGAATCTGCATTTTATATAGTTTAAGGGATCGAGCGGTCCCTGGCTCATTAGACTGATGCAATCGAAGCTGAAAACTGACTTCTATAACGAAATTATCCAAAGGAATACAACTATGATTCGTTTTTAAGGATAGTAGAAATGTAAATGTGAAAATTCGAAGGAAATTAAATAGTGCAGTTTAGCATTTTTTATATTTAAATCATACGTTAAGGGGTTCTCGTTAAATTTGGAGGCCCGAGCGGGCTCAGGCTCAAATTCCTAAAAAGTATTTCAGGCTCGGGCGGGCTTAAATTACCAGTACTCGGGTCCCGAAAAATGAGCTCGAATTCATCTCCATGTTTCAGCGTAGGAACAAATTAATTTTAATCGGATTTATGCAGTGATTTTTAATCTTTAAACCCGTAATTCTAGTAAACTTAACATGAACTTTTTTCAGGTTAACCAAAGTTTGCTCGAAAATTTCCTACCTAATTTGTGCTGTTTACTTAAAATTTTTATTGTTTTAGGGTGATTCTGGTGGCCCTTTAATGGCATTAAACGATCAAGGGCGATGGGAAGTCATAGGCTTGGTCTCCTGGGGCCGAAGGTGCGGCGATCCTAATTTTCCAGGAGTTTACACAAGGGTTACAACTTACCTTGATTGGATCCAAGAAAATATGCAATAAACTGGCTGGGCCGTGACTGCTGGTTTAGGGTACTTTTTGAAGAACTTCGCAACATTTTGTTAGTTTTTACCTTAGATTTTATTCAAAATACGATATTTTGAGATTAGTTTTTACCCACTAATGTACAATAAATTTTTTATATATCATTGATGTTTTAGATCTAATTTTGAAATATTTCTCTATTACACGAAGAAAAACGATCGTTTACTAAAACAGATATTTCAATCTTCCAAAATTGCACATTGCTTAGCACAACGTTCTTATTTGGGCTTGCATGTTGTCAGGGTAGAGCAAAATTTTGATCTTATTGCTTTTTTCCGAAAGCTTTCCTTTTTCTTGGAGCTTTGCTTTTTTCCGAAAGCTAGGTTTACATTCAGCCATTGCTCCTCGCGTTGCTGTATTTACACCCCAAAATACTTTTGTGGCAGCATCAAAGGCAATGAGTGTTTACATTGCTGCTTCGTACTTCGCATTCGACCCCGGGAAATGGAGGGTGTAGAATTAGTTGCAGCTTCAGCGCTCTGCCTCAGACTTCCGCACAAAACGACAACAAAGGGAGCAGCGGCAATGGCAGGAACATTGTCAGCGCAAGTGACATGTTTATATACTCGAGCTGCCCACTTTCATGCTCACTGCCACGGAAGTGGGCTGATGTAAACGAAGCATAATAGTTAATGTTGAAAACATCTATTTTCATTATACAATGATAAATAGCTCGACCGTGGCGTAGTCAATGCGTTCATCTATCGTACGGTTAACTATTTCGAGGATAGCGTAGAACGCGTGCAGTGCTCTTTTTACTATAGACCAGCGTCAGCTTCCTTAAGCAAAATGTCCTTGCGCCATAAAAATATAACCAATCCTTAGGCAAAAGATCTGATTTCCTCGGAAAATTATATTGCGGCACAGCATGATTCTTTAGCTGAACTTTCGCCGTAAATTACATTTACAAAGAAATTGATCAAATGTGTTTGAAGTTTAAATATTAGGTTTTGCGGACAAAGTGTGCGAAAACACATGCTAAGGACTGAAAATTTTATAACGAAAGATAAAACAGGATGTAAGTAAAAAGTGCTACGTGTAGTATAAATGTAAAATTTGGAGTAAAAATATAAAATCGGCATACTATAAAAAGAGCACAATTTACGTATTATACAAACGTCAGTAGTTCTTTCACTCATTCCCTTATTTAATATGAGCAGATGAAGTTGACAAATGCTTCAACTAAAAGCATAGCAGTTAATTAGAATAGATTGTGCATGATTTTAATGGGAAGGGTGACCGCCGCAAGACAGCACTATAATCCCAGACGGGTTTTAACGTCAAGGGAACTTCATAGCCAATGGGCAAAGGAGAGATTGTCGATCCGTACTGGCGTGCAGAGATGCACTGCTCGCACTGGTATCATTTAACTTCAGCCGAAAACCAATCCATAATCAATCCGCCCCAGAGAGCAGTTAAAATAAATGGATGGTAGGAAGAACACGATATTCCTACGGGAGTCTGCCGGACATCGTTGAACAGGTGCAGAACATCGCAAAGCGGCAGAGAGCGGGAACGAAACACCATCTCTCTCTCTCATCCAAGCATCTAGCCGGTGTCCCACCGCGGGCAAACGAAAAGCGATCGAACGAAAGGTTTTTCAAGGCGACCGACGCCGCGCACGAGCGGAGGCTGTAGCCAAATGGTCCGGAACGAAGGACGCCCGCACGATCTCGGAGACAATGACCGGTCGCGAGGGAAAGTGGAGCCAAGTTCCAGAATAGCGAGCACAAACATCAATCCAGCGGCCTGGCCAATGTCCCATTCACTCCAATGGAGTCAAACCCCACCACAGGCGACATAGTCGAACGAGCAAGAACCAAGGCCAGTCGGACCGGACCGAAGCGAAAAGACATCCGTACGTCACCAAAGATGAAACCGGCTCTTAGCGGTCAATGATAGCTCTGTTATGGAAATTAGTCCAGTGGGAAGGCTGTGGGAAATGGCGGCGAAATTAGATTGACACATATTTATGGACTATTTGCAATAATCTGACTGGTTGACTGCCAGCAATACTAGTAATGTTTAAACCTATTGTTCGTAATTGGTGCATCATTAGTAGATAAATTCCTTTACGTATTACATAGGTTATAGAGATGACTCTGGTTTATTGGCGTAACTGGGGAAGGCGGGTAGGGGGTGGCTTAGCCCACCCACCCCCTACTAAATGGGTTATAACCCACTCTGGGAAAACAAAAATTAAAAATATATTGAATATAGGGTGGGGGTAATATCTACCCTAGGCCTCAAGGCTAGCTATGCCAATATATTGTCATATAGGTTACGCGAGTTGCAAAGATTTAATTCCTATTCCAGTGTTCTGTAATAATCGTAGAAACTAGAAAAAATACGAAAGATCAAATGTAATAAGCACAATGTAAACTTCCTTGCCGCTTAATCTTTCCGTACGATGATATTTCTCAGTCAAACCTATTAAGATTTCGCTGCTCTATAACTTTTGTTACAGGCTTAATGCAGGAAAAGCTTGATTTAGACCAGATTTGGGAACGATTACAATCTGTTTATATGATTAAGATTACGATTACCATAGTATGATTTTAATTACATAAATATCAAAAATTTAGCTTATGATTACGATTAGCCAATTTCCATTTTTCGGTAACGACTACGATTATGAACACAAAACGATCAGATAATCACGATTACATGCACGCAATCAGAAATAATCAGTTCGATTACGATTATAATCGTGTTTACCATTATTAAATGAAATTTAAAAGTGTGATTATGATTATATTGCAGATTACAGCTACTTCAAAACATTCGATTAGATGTGATTACGCGAAAATGTAATCGATTATAATCACTCGATTATGATTACTGTGTCCGATTTGCACACGCCACCCCTTGATCTGCTGGCTCTCTTCGAGGGACAACCGGAAGAACCAAAAAAAATATTTGTAAACTTCATATAAACACAGTATTTCAAGATGTAAAGCAAAATTAATTTCACGAAATAATGGAAATGCATACTCTAGTATATTAAAAATACAAAGAAAAATTACACAACTTTAGAAAACACTAGTTTTTTATTAAAAATTTGGTATTTGACAAATCTTTAAATATTTCAAGTGGACATGTTTGAACACGTAGAATACATTCGGGTTAGATGTGACGAATTTCTAGAAACGCTAAAATTCTCACAGAAGTGAAATAAACGGCTCAAAGCAAAAATAGAAAATCTATTTTAGCTAACTAATGCAGTTTTTGTGCACAACTGATTTTTGAAAACGTTTTACAAAGGAAAATTTTCAATTCCAGGTCAAAAACACCAGGTCAGTAGTCCTGTATCAAAGACATAAAAGCTACTTTCGTAAAATTAGAATAATGACAATTCAAAGGTATTTATATAAATGCATTCTCTGCCTAATGTACGTTAAAGCAGGCACCCGTCGTTTTTCCATTTTCTACTCGCCCATAAAACGTTACGTTGAAGAGTGACTGAACCATGTCTCGCATCTTTTAGAGACATCCACATTTGAATTTTGCTTTTTCTGTCCAAGAAATAACGATATCTAAAATTGAGGGAAAAAAAAAAAGTTTAGAAACAAAACTGCACGCGCTTACCCTTGAAGGGAGAGTTATAAACACTAAGTTAAAAACTTATAATTCAATTTGTTGCTTAATTTATAATGATGCAAGGTATTACCCTCCGCAGGGATAACACAATTGCCAAATATGGTCAACACAAGAAAGCCTCCGGGGCGAGAATTTTGTGAGTTTTCGTGGGGGAATTTATTATACTATAATTTTTGCCACCCACGTTTTAATTACAGCTCAAACTAGAGCTTATGTAATTTTGGAGAAAAAGAGACGCTTTCCCCATCCTGGATTCGAACCAGGGTCCCTCCGTTTAGCCCGGAGTGTCTTGGACCGCTAGACGAATGAGGACAGGAAACAACGCTCTCTTTCTCCGTATGTAAAGGTGTTAAGGTATTATTACCCTCCGCAGGGATAACACAATTGCCAAATATGGTCAACACAAAAAAGCCTCCGGGGCAAGATTTTCGAAAAACTCACAAAAATCTCGCCCCGGAGGCTTTTCTGTGTTGACCATATTTGGCAATTGTGTTATCCCTGCGGAGGGTAATAATATCATACATCCTTACATACGGAGAAAGAGAGCGTTGTTTCCTGTCCTCATTCGTCTAGCGGTCCAAGACACTCCGGGCTAAACGGAGGGACCCTGGTTCGAATCCAGGATGGGGAAAGCGTCTCTTTTTCTCCAAAACGAATAAAGCTCTAGTTTGAGCTATAATCTATACGTGGGTGGCAGAAATTATTGTATAATTCCTAGGCTTTTTTTATCTCAGCATTAATAATTTCGAAAAATTAGGTCGTCGTTAAGTGTCCAGGCGAAGCATTGCTCATGCCAATTGAACCCCTTGTGGGGCAAAGTAATTAACAAAAGGTTAACTCATGAATTCAAAAATTATTCATGATTTTTTTTTTATAACTAACAAATTCAGAGTCAATGACAATGTTTTCCCAAATCTTTTAGGCTTGAGGCATCCTTAGTGCATCACATTGCGCCTCGGCAAAGAGTTTGAGAACCACTGGGCTAAGGCATACACGTACCATTGTGAAGTCATATGTTCCAAACTTTTCTAATTTAATATTGCTGACCCTGGTAACGCGTTCGTCTACCGCGCCGTTAAACTGGGTTTGACTTCTAATGGTGAATAAAAAATACGCGTTTTTCCCCATAGGCTTTAAGAGATTTTGATTCCTTGGAAAACTATGTCCCGGTGCATTTGACATTTGTTGTTCTTAAGTTCGTGTTTTAGCACGAATAGTATTTTAACATGAATGTTTAATCATGTACTATTGGTGAAGTTCTGTGAGTTTTCAAAATTAACTTACTAAAATAATAAGTCATCAGAGAAGCTCTTACAAAAAGCAATTTCAGAAAACTTATCCGATTTGTACAATCACAACATTGTGATAGCGTATAGGCCTTAAACTGGTTAGTGAAAACATCTTTACTAAACGGCTAAAAGAAAATTACCAACAAAATTCTTTTCTGCTAGTTTATAACAGAAAAATTTGCTTAAGTTTTAAAGAAACTATATTAACTATCCCGATTTTTATAATAAACTGGCAAAACAATATCCACGAGCTTTCTTCTTAGAAGAAAAAAAAAAGTTCTCAAGCACCATCATCAATAAATGCGTTCAATCTTGTATATTTGATGGTCAAATAGCAAATAAACTAATTTTATAACACAAAAACGAGAACCTAGACGCTAATATTAGGCCTTTTAGAAGGGGTTATTTCAAAATTCGTTTTTGTAAACAATGCTTTTTGACAAAACTACAAATAGTAGTAGAAGGTTTTAGGACCCCTCACATCCAGAGTGTGGGAGAATGCACAAAAAGGTGATACCCAAATAGAGAACAATTGTACTGGAAGAATTATTTAAATCTGCATGAGATATATTTTAAAACAGCACATTTAAAGTTTTCAGTTTATTTCGTTATCATCCTAAAGTGTTTTTAACAAAGTAAGGTATGAATTCGAATAATAAACTATATTATAATAAAATTTGTATAATAAACTGAATAATTCTAATAATAAATTATAACAAAGTAAGGTATTAAATATGACATCTGCTACCCTATCCGTTATATGTTTGCGAAAATCTTAGCAAATTCTTGCACAGTATTGTGTCTAATCTAACCTAAACTACATTATTACTATTAATTATTAACCATTGCTGTTAGGTAAACTTTAGTATTAGTTTCCCTTAGTTTGTGAGTGAAAGTGCAAGGGATACACAGGAAACAAATTATCTACATCTTTGCTTTTATATTTCGGCTTGAATGCGATAACAGATATGTGCTTGCAAAACTTATTGAGTCTTTTTTCTAATAGTTCTTGGAATTTATGAAGATATACTAAAAAAATGTATTGTCTGAAACTTAAAACTGAAAAAAAGAACAATCATTAACTTACTGAATAAATCAATATGCAGTGAAATTAATGTTCAAATGTAAGTCATTTTAGTAACATTTGAAACGGACACGAAATTTTTTTTTTACCTTATTTCCCCGTTTTCGTTTAAATATTTTTGACCATCTTTTCCCATAATTATATATTTCTGACCCAAAACTAATACAGCACTTTCGCAGGTGTCTTTGGCTAAGAAAGTCCGAAGTTCTCCTTCAATTTCAGAAGTTTCAACACCTAAATTAAAAAAGGGAAATAAAACCGATTACGAAGGGGAATTTTAAATCAGTATTAAATTCATATACGAAATTTAACTAAATATACTGTATTTCACAAACTAAGGCGCAAGCAGGAAAATCACAATTATTTAACGAATGTATAATCAATTTTTATGAAAGTTGACGAACACGTACAGTAGGGTGGAGTGAAACAAGTGAATTTTTAATTTATTTTTTTTATTTTAAAATCCAATACCGCGGAAAAGTTGTCTTATACACTGCATAGTATTGTGGTAAAATTTGGTCGAATTACGTTAATATCTTCTGCCTCCCCAACAAACTTGAATGTTCCATATTTTTGCGTTTTTTGATGGTATTGGCTTGGAAGTAGGAAATTCTACAATAGGCTTCTTTTATAGTCAGAATAATTTTATATGTTAATATGTAATTAACCATATTTTAACTCTAATGACTTAATTACTAATTTTAGTAATGTAATTACTAAGTTTAATAATTTGATAATACGAATAATACAGATTTAGTCAAATGCATGAACTAAAAGATGAACCACATTTGCACGCTGCAATATCGAAAAGTGTGGTCCGACCTTCTTTAACACCTTGACTGCCGGGACACCCGTATTCGAGTGACAGCAAAAGTTCTCATCGGGCCGCGTCTCCCGTATTCGGGGTGACGCTTATTTGACTACTTACAAAGGATCTTCGAAAATATTTGGACAGATATTCCACAGGATGTAATAAAACTATCGAATTATTATAAAAATGTTTTATTAAAAAAATTTGGAGTGTAAAACATTAAAGCATTCTATGCAAAGCTGAGGTTGGTCAGGACATTTTGGACAAAAAGTTGTTTTCTTCAGATTCCCTCATGCCTTTGATGGGTCCATTTTACATCTTTTATTTGAATAACATCGTTTGCATGCACGTCTAATGCTTTTTGCAGAATCATTTTTGCGAACGGCGATATTATGCTGACTTCGTCGAACAGAAGGCTTGGTTGTAATTCTATTTATATTTCTCTTTCTGGGCAATCTGATCTCTTCCTCATCGCTGCTATCCGAATGTATGTGAGTATCGTAACAGGTTTCTACTTCACTGCTATGTGACTCACTAAGAACTAACTTTTTCATTTTTCTTTTCAATATTGAAACGAATTAGGGCAGAGATTTTAAGTTATACCACTCGGTACTCGGCAACGATTCGAACCGTTCATGCAGAGTAGCGAGGTGACAAGTGAGGACCTTAGGAATGTGTCGATAGAAACAAATGAACAGATATGAGCCAGCAACTTACGCTTTGTACAGCGGCGTGCATGGCCTGACGGAGATTTCGTTGCAAACACGCGCGGCTCTGAATCTTGGCGTTGTATGTTTTATTGTTTTGTTTGCCTTTAAATGGTTTCATAAGCTTCATATATTTTGCATGGTATGCTTGCAAGAGTTGTAAAATTCTGTTATGGGAAGCTGTAGGAATGGATGCTTTATGCCAAATTTGTTGTAACTTACCTGCCACTTGGCTATTTCAGCAAACGTTGGCTCCTCACGGCTTTCCTTCTAATTGAACCTTATCCATGCACAAATTTTCATAATTTGTTCATAAGTTGGCAGCATAGTTTCACTTAATTCCGATGGTGTTCTGAACACGGAGCAGCTCACGGCGTATCTTGTTTCAATATCTTAGCAGCCTTGATGATGTAAATTCGTTTGATTTCACTCTCACTCATAGGCGTATGCAGAAAGTTCATAAAAGGGGTAATTGACTCAATGGGGCGTTACAGAGCTACAACTCACATATTCCTATGTTAAATATATAAAATTTCATTGCAAATCAACAGCCCACTGTGCATGGGCGGATTTACCATTTTTCCGCCCCTAGGCTATTTTTGCCACCCTCAACAGCAGTAGGAACATAAAAATTGTTACATTCAATATACGCCAAAAAATTTTGTATTGACAATAAATATGTTGAAAAACAAACTCATAAATTGAAACATAAACATTAAACAATATTAACTTATATTGAAGTATTATCTCTTCTTTGTATATAATAAATCAAATTCAATTTTATTGAAATAAATTTTAATTTTAGCAAAAAATAAAAGCCTATCGAACACTGGTATTTAAATGGAAAGCATGACGTCTAGCTTTCTTCTCGGCAAAACATCTGATTATATCAGACTCAATACACAAAATTTTGCCGCCCTAGTCTATAGCCTAGTATAGCCTATTGGGAAATACGGCACTGTCCATATGCCTACACCAGTGTGTGCGTATGCCAGTGTTATCACTAACACTGAACGGACGGGTCACGTAAATTTACGTTTTTCCATTCTGACTTCCTAGGACAGGCCATGTAGTAATGATCCTCTGTAGAACGCAGATCATTGCATGTTAAAGTAATACAAAAACAGATATAAAACAATAAGATAAGATGACAACGGATTTACAATTAAAACACATTTATTCTAGATCTAGCACATAGTTACTAGTATTTCCTAATTTAACCTTGACTCTCGCTGCTAAACCTTCTCCCCAGCTTACTTCCTTCCGAGAAATTACCCTAACTTAACATGGCATTTCGATCTGATTAGTATCCAGTTTTGCATGACAAATGACGGAAGACAATCAAAGGGACTTACGGCTTGCGGAAATGTGTGTCGTCCAGGCTAGTCCGAAACATACCACCAGACTGTCGGCGTAGAAAGGATAATTTTCGAAGAATGTTGACGTTCGTAGTCAGATGCAGACACTCTTACAACAAATAATAGTTATAATTAGAATGATAATTATAGCATTAAAACTTATGTCGACGGATTATGAGAAGACAGCGGATGCCACGGATCCAAATCTGCGATCGGATCATCCTCATCCGCGAAAAAACTGCTAGCTTCTTTCTCACAAGACACTCAGAGGTCGACCGCTCTCGCTCACGGCAAAGTTCCAACTCCAACTCTAGCTCAACCAGAGTCAGCACCTCTCCCAGCTCTTGCAATGTACCGATTCTCTCTTTGTCCTCAAGAACATTCTGGAGAAAGCTTTGTCTTTCCGACCATTTACAGAACCATCTAATGGCCCTTTTTGGGTGGTCGCTCGTTATGTATTCAGCTGCGAAATCCTCTCTCCTTTCTTATGGCCGGACGCAGATTTTCAGCATCTTTTGTGTCATGATCGTTCCGTTTCGAGGCAAAATCTTGGATGTGTATTCCCCACGGGTTACGTATGGCCGATACCGCCGTTAGCGTGTTGCCGAGGTCAAATCTCTTCGTGGGAAGCCAAAATGGTACTTCGTCTTTGTCTACATATTTCCATCGAAAAATCTAGAAATGATAATGTTATGGAACCGTAGTTCGCGGTGATCATAACACTAAATGAATAACTTCGTAAATTTTTTTTATCGAAAATAGTGTTGATGTAATGAAACTGCAACACTTTAAAACCATACATTCATGGTCATAATTCTCTTAAAAAATGCCTGGAAACCGAGAAAGACAGAAAAAACAACCCGTCTGTTAAGTGTTAACATGCGAAAATAAACGAAATGTAAAATTGCAAAATGAGACAGCCAGTGTCTTAATAAAGACCGTAGCCAGCAACACAAGATCCATAATGCCACTTCGTGCTTTTTGATGTTTTCTACTAGCTCATTTGGGAATCTTGAACGCTCCTTTTTCAAACTCGTCCACCAATGTTCTTGAAAACTTGAAGGTGGTTGAGCTGGGGTAGCAGTCCTATTTATTGGAGAACATGATCGAATTTACTGGTTATCCACTGCAGCTAACATTTAAAGCCGTCCTTTATTTTTTTTTACCGGATACTGTACGAAAATTCTGAAATTGATTTTAGAATTGAGCCTTAGCCAATAACTTTGGATTTTGGACTTAATGAAAGACAGTTGCTGACGCATTCAAAATCTCGGGTGATCTATTTGCTATTTTACCAGTGCTTAATCTTTTGAATATAAACTTTGGATAGATTGCCATAACTAATAACTTTGCAAGCTCCAAACGTTTGTTTCACAGTCAGGATGGACTTGGTGAGCAACAAGTTTTGAATAATGCCCGGACGTTACCCACCCTTTCAGCAATATCAGAAGATAATTTCGGTATAAACAGAATATATGTACATTGAACATATTCCTGAGTAAAACATAAATAAATAAATAAATAAAAAAGGTGTTAGTCATTTAGATTTCGTTAAATCGGGCTTCTACTGCATAGATTCTCTAAAATCTATATGATGATTTTATAAACAAATACTATAGCACTTTTGCATGCATGTCAAAAAGGGCCGAGAAATCTAACTCTATATCTACTCACTAAATTGACAACACCGCCATGTGCTAGGAGGCGTTAGCAATGTAATTCAGCGATTTTTCACGCACATGCGCAGCAGCTAATTCGCGAGTGTCACCAAACGTCTCGATTATTAAGTTCATCGACGACTCGATTGTTGACGCAATTGCAAATTTGAGCCAATCACGATTCTTTCTATTGCAAGAACATCTCCTAATCGCGTATCACTAATTCATTTACGAACATTTTTCTGGTTTGTTTGTTTGGTTTTACGGCTCAAAGACTACAATGGTCATGCTGCGCCGGGACCTACTGTTTTCCGAGGAATCCGAACCTCTTAAGGCCTAGGGAACCAAACCCCGGACTACAGTGAGCAGTGCGATCTTTATGAGATCTCTGAGTAAGCGTTCTTTTTGCACTGCTGGGAGTCGAACCCGGATTAGCCGCGCAATAGGAGAACGCGTTACCACACTGCGCCACCGCAGGGCCATTTTTTGGTACCTGATGAGTTATAACGTAGAGATAAAATGAAATACAATTATTGGAGAAATATAGGTGAGAAAGAAATAATGAAACTTCATTTACCTGGCTTAAGGATGTCCACAACTTCAGCTGTTATTTCAATAAATCCATTTATTCTTTCAACTTCCTTTGCTATTTCTACTTTCCATACTAAAAATATTATATTTGAATAAAATTTGTTTACGGCATATAATAATATTAAAGCTTACCATTGCATTGAAATAATAAATAACTTTTATACACACGCATTTTACCCTTAACGCGAATTTCGTTTCAATGTAGGTTGTTTCTAGATACATAAAATATTGCTGAATGTAAATTTAAAGTACTATATATTAAATTTATTAACTGTAGTACTGTGTAAAATAGGATAGTATAAAGAGAGTTAGTAATTGTGTTTATACCGATAACGGACTCATTTAGTAGCTTTTGTTTTTAGTAAACAAGGCCTATGGTTACCTTTTGCCATTGAATTCAAAATTGCAGTTAAGAATAATTAAAAAAAAAGGAAAACGCACGCTCTTATATATTTACTATTTAGTATATTGTCCTTGTTCTGCATCTAATATATTTTTATGAAATATAGAGCAGTGGGAAAAATGTCCCAAATATAAAAGGCCTTGCAGAAGGAGGGCATTTGAGGGATAAAACACCCCATTTGAACAATATTAGCTATAAAATAAAATCCCTCATGAGAGAGAATTTTGTTGTTTTCACAAAATTCTTCCCTTTTTTTGCCAAAAGCGCACCTTTAAATTTCTGTGCAGGGATTTTCTAACGTATTATCTAATTTTTAAATTCGTATACAGGGTGTCTCAGAACCAGGTTCACGAACTTCTAGGAGGGGTAGGGTACACCTAGATGACTCGGAATCACATAGCAATGATGGTCGCAAACCACTCACAGCGCTAGTTCTAAAACCGTCCAGCATGCACAAATTGTGACAATCAGTGCGTGAAAAGCGCCAGATAAAACTCAGGTCAGCTGCTCAATTGCATAGATGATTAGGACATCGCATTTTGCGCTTCTCATGCACTGGTTGTCACTATTTGTGCATGCTGGACGGTTTTAGAACTAGCGCTGTGAGTGGTTTGCGACCAGCATTGCTATGTGATTCCGAGCCATCTAGGTGTACCCTATCCCTCCTAGAAGTTTATATCCCTGGTGCTGAAACACCCTGTATATGTGCGCACACGCATATGCATGACCTAAAAATTGCTACTTACATTAAAACCAAAAGGAAATTTTAACAAAACATCCGTGAAGGAAAACCAATCGAGTAAATAATCTGGTATTTCGTCCAGTGATCAACGGTAACAACAGTCAGGCCATCCCATGTTTCGGACAATTAATCTCCTTCGCTTTTAAAGTACTAACCAACACACACTCTATAACAAAAAAATCGATGCACCAAGAAGGAGTTGTCTAGTTGTAATAAAATTTTGTATTCAAAGACATTTTGACCGAACATGCAAGTAATTAAAATTTGGTGTCCAATGAATGAATAGTGGAAACTCCAGCGCATCGGAACTGCGCATTCATCAGGCGTATACAAGGAGCGATTCTCAATATGTAGTGGAAATTTATGTTGCATTTTGACTGCAGATATTTACGTCGACTATAACGATGCATCGCCGAAAGATTCGTGCTCATTACGAGCATATGTCAGAGCTTGAAAGAGGCTGAATCGAAGAATCGCTGGACATGTGATTCGGAGCGATGCGGCTATTGGACGGTGCTGGCAAGAGTGGGTCAACAACGGCAGATGTCAGCGTCGGGATGGCAGTGGTCGACCTAGGGCCACAACAATGGAACGAGAAGACAGAGCAATTGTCAGAGCAGCTGTCACAGCACCGGATTCGTCGTTATCAACTATCTAACATGTGGCCCGCACACATGTGTCTGCAGACGACTGAGAGAGCGGAATTTACGCTCGCGCCGACCGTTACGCCGCTTACCTCTCACGCCTGTACACCGTCATGTTCGATTACAGTAGTGCTGGACTCGATCAACTTGAAAATGCGCTTACTGGGGACGTATGGTTCTTAGTGACAAGTCCAGTTTCCAACAGTGTCCTGACGACAACCGCAGACGTGTCTGTAGACGTCGAGGGCAGCATGGAGATCCCGCCCTTCATATCGCATACTACACATGCCCACAACAGGGCGCTATGGTCTGGGGTGCCATCTCCTTTGATAGCCGAACCCCTTTGGTGGTCATTTCTGGCGCACTTACAGCACATTTGTACGCAGACGACATTCTACGACCGGTTGTGTTATCGCCCCTTTTGCGACACCCTGGACTTACGTTTCAACAAGACAATGCCCGGCCGCACACGGCACGTGTTGCTATGAATTGTCTTCAAGCTTGCCCAATACTTCCTTGGCAATCTAGGTCTCCTGATCTCTCTCATAAAGCACATTTGAGGCGCTATAGGAAGGCTATTGTATCCATACCGGAATATTAACGATTTAGCCCGACAGTTGGAGACAATTTGGCAAGAAATTCCGCAGGACACTATCCGGGATCTTTATCAGTCTATGCCACGCCGGGTGACAGCTTGCATCCAGGCCAGAGGTGGACCAACGCCTTATTGACTTCCTCCCTTTGTAACGGTCAAACTCTGCAATAAATCATTCAATTATTCTGAAATTTTAACCGTTTTTTTTATGAATGTTCTTCACATCCACCAATTTTTATCGCAATCGGACAACTCCTTCTTGATGCGTCGATTTGTTTGTTATTGACTGTATTCCAACACTCAGGAAAAGGTAGTGCAGGCATTTCATTATAAAATATTCCTAAACTTCCCTAGATCCTGTGTAGCAATCACAAGATAACTTTATATAAAAATAAGTCTTTATTAAGTAAATTGAGAAGTGTATTTAATTTAAATGTTTTAAAACGTAATGTACTGGCTGCAAATAAAAATGTTTGCTATTTATCTGCGTTTTGTATCTCTTATATTACGTTATATTTACTGGCTTACTTACTGAGCATGGGAGGGGGGGGGGTTGGAAAGGGCGGCCGCCGAAGGCGACGTTGTAATCCTCGCTGTTAAAGGACGATGCCAGAAGTCTATGGGATTTTGCCTACAGCGTTCCGCAACAATTCAAACGCCATTCGACGCGTTTCACTGAATAAATAAAACGTGTCAATGTGCGCAAAGTTATTAGATCATACAGTCACGAGTTGTAAGTCATAGAAGGTCATCCTGTGAGGAGGATCTCCAATGTTATTAGGATTTTGTCTCTCAACGTTCCACAACAAATCAAATGCCATTCGACGCGCCTCACTGAATAGATAAAAAATGTCAATGGACACAAAGCTGTCAGATCATGCAGTCACGAGTTAGAGGTCATAGAAGGTCACCCTGTGAGGAGGATCTCCAGCGAGTCTGAGTATGTGATGCTCCTCATACGATGACCGTCTATGACCTATAACTCGTGACTGCATGATCTGACAGCTTTGCGCCCATTGACATATTTTATTTACTCTGTGGGACGTGTCGAATGGCATTTGATTTGTTGTGGAACGCCCATGGGCCATTTTTGGCATCCTCCTTTAAGTACTTTATTTTGAAAGCTTTGGACCAGTGAACGTTTGTTAAAAACAAGGAACATATATCAAGTGATCCCGAAAATTGTAATTTAGTGGAAAATGCTATAATGTCATTATTTGTGGGCATTTTAAGTAGGTTGCATTTATATCCTAATGGTGCTCGATACATCGTTTAATACCTATCTCATTATTAAATTATACTTTTATATGTGAGTTCGCAAAATTTAGTATAAAATGCTTTCATTATTTTCGAATGCAAATTTTTTTACTGTAATCGTGCTCTTCACAAGCATATAATATGGCTGCCCTGGAGGAATTAACAAACGGATCTTTTTTTAGGCATCCTCCTCCTAAAAAGATAAATCATAAATTAGCATAGATTATAATTTTAAAACTTGCGTTTCATACTTGATTCAATACATTATGTATATAATAATGTAAGTTATAATTATTTTACTACATAATATTTGTAATGTTATAGAATAAAAAAGGAAAAAAGTGGAATACCTTGAGCGCACAGACAAATTCCATCGTCACATATTTTACGCAACAGTGGACTCCTGTTATAAGGATTGTAAAATATTGTGCAAGATTTCTCTGAAAAAAAACATTTAATAAGTATGAAAGCAAAAGTACACATATTGTTAATTCTTTGTTCTGTAGATTGAACAGATTTTTTATTATCAGCATAGATTTAATGAGTTTTTGTTTACATGTAGAGAACAATTACAAAGACTATTGCGGTTAAAAAGCTTTAATACATCAAAGGGTAATTCGGTAGAAACGTGCTACTTTCTTCAAAATGGAACCGACTCTTTCCACATAATGACAGCCAGCGTTGCCAACTCTCTCATCACAAATTCGTTGGTTGGGAGAGGTTTCGTGTGTGTGATTATTTTAAAATCCATTAATTTTTGAACTCGGGCTTTAATACACTCTTTTTCAAAAAAAAGAGTACCACCATGAAGAAATTGTCTGTTTTTATTGAAATTAAATGTACATCCAGCACATACACGGGTAAGGATATGGTAAACAATTCAAGGCCGTGGGACCCATCAATGTTTAGGAATTGCACATTAAATGTTCAAATCAATAGTTGGTGAAACCCCCCACCTGGCGGCAATGTGTGTTTTTATATGTCTAGGCAAGGAGTAGAGTTGTAAAAAACCCGGGAATTTTGGACACATTGGAAACTTTGATGGGAAGAAACCAAGATAGCTAGAATAAAGGAGGTAGTGCCATCCTCACCTTTCTTCCTATTGGTCGATTGTGTCGAATCGACCAATAGGAAGAAAGGCGCGGACGGGACTACCTCCTTTATTCTAGCTATCTTGGTTTCTATGCTCAAAGTTTACAATGTGCCCAAAATTCCCGAACTTTTTACAACTCTATCAAGGAGTGACAAAGGTTCTTAACGTCATCCTACTACACATTCTGTCACGCATTCTTCACTTGTTGCTCCAGATTTGCGACATTTTGCCATACCCGAATCTGGCGGCCTACCATGTCCCATACATGTTCGATTGGCGAAAGGTCTGGTGATCTTGCTAGCCAACTTGCATCAACAGCATGGAAGCAGCTCACAGATATGCGAACCATATGGGGCCTGGCATTATCTTGTTGGAAAATGGCCCAGTCTGTCGTGCCATGAAGAGTAACGCAAATGCCGTTCTCTTATATACTTGTTTCCTAATGAGCTTCTGCCTTTCTAATTTAGTATTTAAGTGCATTTTACATCTCACCATTCGATGATCACTTCCAGTATTAAATCTGTTCAGTACGCTGCAATCTTCAACAATTGATTTCTTGACCTTCTTATCAGTGGTTAATTTCGTTGTTTCCTCCACTGGGGTGTTTCCATGTGTTTCCGTGCTCATTTCCTTTGTGATTTCTTCTTAAAAATATGAATTTATGATGCTAATATTTTCAGCTTCCGAAAATTCGATGAGTTGATCACCACGTATATTCCTTTCCCCGTATACGTATTTACCAACCGCTACCTCTCCTTGTTCCTGTCTTCTAAACTTCATATCTTCTTTCACCATGGTATATAACTGTTTGCTTTCTTCGTAAAATTTTCAACTTGTCGGTATGGCTTGATGTTGGTGCATATGCTTGTACTATCTGAAGTTGGTATCGCTGGGTTAGTTGAACAACGAGCCTCGCTGCTCGATCTGACGTGCTTTCGACTTCAAGAAGGTAGTCTTTAATTCTTTTGTTGATTAAGAAGCCAACACCACTTGTTCTTCCAGTTTCCGTTCCTCTATAATAAAACAAATGTCCACTTTTAAGTTCCACCAACTCTTCACCTTTTCTTCTAACTTCACTGAGTCCTACAATGTCCCATTTGATCTTGTCAAGTTCTTCCAATTCTTGAAGTTTTGCTTCAGAAGCAAGGGATCGTCCATTAAACGTAGCCAAGGTCAATAACAAACGGCAGCCTGGGCCATTCCAGTGATTCTTAGCACCCCCTGCTTTCATGCCACACTGACCGCTGCCTTGATCAGGAGCACTCCAGCACCTGGAGACTAGGGGCCATGGTTTTTGGTGTATTAGCATATTGGAGGAATTAGCCATCAGTTCACCACGCTGGCTAGACGGGTTGGTGAATTAGCCCTCCCCTTCCGCCTTTCTATCCGTGCAGCAAATATTAATTTGCCACATAAATAGAAAGCCCAGCCTGCACCACTTGAAGGCGGGGTAGGACACTAGGTTACTGGCCCGGCCGGTTCCACACATCGTCACATACGTTCAGCGTGTGGGTCTCCTTCCAGTTAGATACCAGCAACCCTTTCCCAGCCTATATATATATATTCAGTAGAACCTGCCTGAAATGACCATCTTTGGGATTGGATTCCAATAGTCACCATAGACATATAAAAATGATCACATTATTCAGATGGTCAATTTACAAAAGTGATCACTTTTTCAAGTTCCACTATAAACAGGGGTATTTCTCATGCCATGCTCTCTTCGGATAAGAATTCGTCAGTTATTGGACTCCAGATTCGATCTCGGCTCCTCGGAGAAATGAATGTAACTCCACTCGTCACATCCTCAATCACGTTATTCCTCAGTCCAGTTTCTCTGGGCAGTGCGTTGTTTTACGATTATAGACAAATACACCATTAGTCTACGTACCACTGGTGTACGCAGGGGGGGGATGTTGATGGGTTGACTGGTTTTTCGAGCGCGAAAAGCCAGTTACGGCAAAACGCCCTTCCCTCTACTGCAATGGAACAACCCGTCTGCTATATTAGCTAACGGAACCTGGACGCCAATTTCTCGCGAATGGACAGTAAGTCCGTCAGCATCCCAATTGAAGTAAGTCCTTTAATTTTTTCTCATTTTCAAATGAAACTTTTTCTTTTTATTTCTACTCGTTCTTTGTAGCTTGGAATGTCGGGAGGCATGGTAATTTTTTAGCTTAGGCTAATTTCCATACAGAAGCAGTCCATTACTTACGGCCCACGTAGTTAGAGCCTCCCTTGAAAAAGTTCCAACACATGGTGTCCATTTTCCATTTATTGCACTGTTTTCTTCAAATTCACTCCGGTCCTTATCTGAAATTGTTAATTTTAATTATTTGCTGTATTTTTGTGTATCCTGTGAGTTGTTAAGCCGAGTGTTGTATTTATTTTTATTATTTTTTTATTTTTACTGTGTTTCTGCTATCTCTATTTCTGTCAATTTCCTGTCATTTCAATTTTATATAATTTAATTACATTTCTAAAAATACTATTTTCATCATAAAAAATGCAATTGCAGCTTTTGCGCAGTCACCTTTTATGAATTTACCTTTTTTTAATTGCTTATTCTTCTTCCCATCTACTTTTTTAATTTATTTTAATATATATATTTATATTTATTTTTTAATTTGTTTTATTTCTATTTTCTTTTATTATAAAGAAACACTGTATATGCATATACCATATATCATCATCATATTCAACCATTATCTATCCACTGCTGGATGAAGGTCTCTCCAAATGCTTTCCACACAAGTCTATCCTGGGCCATTCGTTTCCACGTCACCCCAACCTGTTTTCTTATTTCATCCACCCATCTAGTTTGAGGACGTTTTCTAGGTCTTCGGTGGTCTCTTGGAATCCAGTTCAGAATTTCTGTTGTCCATCGTTGATCAGTTCTTCTTGCAATATGCCCAGCCCATCGCTATTAGCATTAAATCTGTTCAGTACGCTGCAATCTTCAATAATTGATTTCTTGTTTGCCAGGATATAGTCAATTTCACTAGTTCCCCCATTTGGGTGTTTCCATGTCCATTTTCTTTGCGGTTTCTTCTTAAAAAATGAATTCATGATGCTAAGGTTTTCAGCTTCTGCAAATTCGATGAGTTGATCGCCACGTTCATTCCTTTCCCCATATCCGTATTTACCAACCGATGTCTCTCCTTGTTCCTGTTGTCCAATTCTTGCATTGAAATCCCCCATGATGAGCTTGATATGTTGTTTCCCTTTGGTGTGTAACTCTTTGATTTCTTCATAAAATTCTTCAACCTCTTCGTCGGTATGGCTTGATGTTGGTGCATATACCTGTACTATTTGAAGTTGGTATCGCTGGGTTAGTTGAACAACGAGCCTCGCTGCTCGATCTGATGTACTTTCAACTTCCAGAAGACAGTCTTTAATTCTTTTGTTGATTAAGAAGCCAACACCACTTGTTCTTCCAGTTTCCGTTCCTCTATAATAAAACAAATGTCCGCTTTTAAGTTCCACCAATTCTTCACCTTTTCTTCTGACTTCACTGAGTCCTATAATGTCCCAATTGATCTTTTCAAGTTCCTCTTCCAATTCCTGAAGTTTTGCTTCAGAAGCAAGGGATCGTTTGTTATGCGTAGATATATGTAATACATATCCATATAGTCCCAGAGCTTGAGAGGAAATATATTTTTGAGATGGGCACGCAAGGCTTAATATAGAGTTAAGGAAAATATCAGCAAAGACTGATCCAAAGGTGAAAGCATCGCCCGAGAGCTGCCTTTGTTCCCTGGTTTAAGTGACAAACTGCGTTTTGTCGTCAGGAGAAGCTTTCGGTAGAGCAGAGTAGCATTTATACAATAATTTTTTTGCCACCCACGTTTAAGTAGCTCAAACTAGAGCTTTTTTATATTTGGAGAAAAATGTTCTCGTCCTCATTTCTCTAGTAGGTTAAGACACCGCGGGCTAAACGCGGGGACCCTGGTTCGAGTCCAGGATGAGGACGGCGCCTCTTTTTCTCCAAAAACGAAAAAGCTCTAGTTTGAGCTAAATATACGTGGGTGGCAAAAATTATTGTATAATAAATTCCCCCACGAAAAACTCACAAAAATCTCGCCCCGGAGGCTTTTCTGTGTTGACCATTATTTGGCAATTGTGTTATCCCTGTGAAGGGTAATAATATCTTACATCCTCATATACGGAGAAAAATGCGTTTGTTCTTGTCCTCATTCGTCTAGTAGGTCAAGACACCGCGTGCTCAATGCGGGGACCCTGGTTCGAATCCAGGATGAGGACCGCGCCTCTTTTTCTCCAAATATAAAAAAAGCTCTAGTTTGAGCTATATGAACGTGGGTGGCAAAAATTATTGTATAATAAATTCCCCCATGAAAAACTCACAAATTCTCGCCCCAGAGGCTTTTCTGCGTAGACCATTATTTGGCAATTGTGTTATCCCTGTGAAGGGTAATAATATCTTACAGAGTAGCATTTTGTGGCCTGTTTCGAAGGGCTGATCAATAGCTAAGGATCGTAATTTGCACTAGTTGCTGATGATCGACCTTGATCTTGCTTTCGTTGAACAATTTCCATGTCCTGAAAAGATTCTACAATCGGGAAATCACACTTCATGACGCTGTAATGGATTCGGCAACCATTCGATACATCTGACATGCTTCAAGTTTCCCAACAATCTTTCAAGTTATTGATTCTGGTAAATCATGGAGTTGAGACACCTTTCAAACAGAAGACTAATGAAACGGCTTTTCACGAAAAAGTCGGCAAAATAAGAATCATTTTTCAGAAACGCCTTCGTTTATACCCAGTTCTGTGATTTCCTCATTTTGATGTCACTGACCCTGTCTTGCATATGGAATTTTCTTCTACTTCGCACGCAACACTCGAATTATTTGTTTCACATTTCGGTTTAAGTTCACACGATTGATTTGCATAATATCACGAAAAACCATGCTTCCCTAATATTTTTGCACAGTGTATAAATCATCACACAACATAATATGGGAAATAATTTTGAGATTCTAAAAACTATCAGTTATATTTATTTTCGAATTTCTAACAAAGATGAATCATCATTATCTAAAGGGCACCGCTCGATGTCTCCCTTTTCTTACGTGGAATTTGTACTTGATAAACACACCGAAGGAAATTTTTGAAAACAGAATAGTATTTCCAGCTTAAAAAAGCATGGAAATAATAGCTAATTTCTGCGAAATGATAAATGGGTATATTAAAAAAGTATGCATAATATTAGACTGCATTCGCTGTAACATACCTTGGTTGTAATAATCGTAAGTTTTGATGACACTTGCTTGAGTATTTTCAACAATAAACTCTGCCCTAATTTTGAAAGAAAAACAATATGGTTCCACATGTGGTACCTAAAAAGTCATAAAGCATGCATATTACATACATATACAGGGTGATATTATTTTTCTAAATTGTAGTCGGGATGCACAATTACTGCCTACGGAAACCATAGCAATAATTTTGAATCATCTTATTATTAACATTTATCCAATTTATGTAAAATACACATACACCATCACTGCCGGATTTACGTATAGGCCAAGTTGGCCCGGGGGCCCTTTTCAGTTACCGTGATGGAGCTTGATATTATTTAAGAATAAGATTTACTTTAATCTTGTTCATTTGCAAAGGTCCTAATTTCATAATTGATAAACCAGACTATTATAGACAATGAACTTCAAATAAAAACTTGTGATTTATTTTGGCTGAGTATCGTGGAGGCCTTTAGGGCCCATTCTCCCTTTCCGACCTAGGGCCAATAAAATCCTCAATCCTCCACTGTACATTCCAGTCGCGTATTTTCGTTTAAAGACGGGATATATAAAACGATCACGACTGTACAAATATTGATTAGGAAACAAATGCACTCAAATAATTTAATTCACTTAAATCTTATAAAAATAACGTACGATAAGAGTAAAGATTGGGTTGTCATGGCAGGTAGGGTGATAATTTTATTCCATTAATTATGTATAGCCCTACCTGGTGAATATCCGTTTTAAAATGTTTTATTGATGTATGTATTTTAAAACGCGACTATGGCTATAAGAGTGCTAAGCTCAAACCTGCATTTTTTGAAGAATTCAAACTTCTGTTGCCCAGCTAATCGAACTCCAGGCTACGGATCACTAGGAAGACGGAAAGCATTCCCTACTATTTAAATTCAAACCTCAAGTTTCTGCATGGTATTTTCCTTACCAGTAGATTGCCATTTGACTAAGTCTTAAATTAGTCTTAAACTTCTGAACATATGTATATCATAGGCTACAAGTAACATAGTTTTAAATAGAACAGCAATCATGTGCATGCTTTACATTTTAAAAATTACTTAATCTAAATTGTAGTTTATAGTAAACAAGTAAAATTTTTACCTGTCTCAAATAGAACATCACACCTCTGCCCCATACTTCATATCGATCAATGGGGCTATCTGGACTATTGATTAACTGTGAAAAAAAACAAAAAACGAAAACGATACTGTTTAAAATAAAGTAATTACGTACAAAATTGGACTGACCCAGAAATTTTATTCAAGGTAACATTCCCTCCCCTAATGAAATTGATTGTTCTTTTATATTTTTATTTTCAACGACCACAGTTTTTGGTTATCTAACTATTTCATTGTCTGACAGTTTCATGCCAGGCTTCCAGATAAAAGAGGATATATGTCAATAGTTCGAGGTAGGGGTATGTTAAGCAACGAACATCACCCCATGATATATTTACATTCAACCAAGCTTGCTAGAAAGACGAGCCTAGCCGTAAAGCAGTGAACACGACCACTTAGGGGTGGGGAGGGGGCTAGTGAACTTAATAAAAATTAGTCTTTATTAAAAAAAATTAAAAATCTGTTAGTTCACTACATTTAATAACAAGGGGTTATTGTGAGAAAAATAAAAAAATTTTATTTTTCCCACAGGGCAGAGGGTATTGATTGGGGTCCAAACCCCTCCCTCTTGCCATGAAATTTCAAAAATGCACATATGAATATATGGAGTTGTAGCTCTGTAATCCCCCCCCACCGCCCCATTATAAGCCAGTAACATCGTTCAGGAACTTTCTGCCTACGCCACTGATGTGTGAAAGTGAGAAAACAAAATTCCATTCTTTCAATTTTTTTTTTTTTTAAAGGGTCTTTTTTTTTGTAATTTTGAAAAATGTAACTTTAAGGAACTTTATAACTCTAACGGCAGCGAGTTATTTGTTTTCTACTGTATATAAACTTTCTGCAGTAAAAAAACCTTTGTAAAAACTGTATAAAAACTTTCTGCAGTAAAATAAATAGCGGACATCTCGGGACTTGAATATCTGTTCTATCCGTAGGTGTTCGCTATTTGGGATGGTTAGGGGATAACAAACATTGGGAATAGAAATTTAAATGTGTCCGTTGAGGAATTTAAATGCGTCCGTAAGGTATCCGCTATTTAGAAATGTTCGTTTTTAGGAGTGTCGAAAGTGATGGAAGTTTTCAGAAGTGTCCATGAAAGTTTTTTAAATTATTTGCAAATATTTTTTTTCTCTAGACAGTTGTTACAAACCTTTCCATCCCCTTTTTTACCTCCTCATGTACTAAGGCTATCAGAGGACATAGCCTGAATTTGAATAGTGCAAAGCCTAAAAAGAACGCTTACTCAGAGATCTCATAAAGATCGCACTGCTCACTGTAGTCCGGGGTTTGGTTCCCCAGGCCTTAAGAGGTTCGGATTCCTCGGAAAACAGTAGGTCCCGGCGCAGCATGACCACTGTAGTCTTTGAGCCGTAAAACCAAAAAGAAAGCGAAAGCGAATAGCGCAAAGCATAAACTTACTAACACATCGCATAATTATTTTACAAATAAATTAATTAATTAAAAATTTCTGGTATCCAAACTCTCTAACGACTTCTCTATCTTAATTAGTTGCATAAGTCAACCCATTGCTTCATCCTACCCAATATCACATTTTTTTAAAGGAAGCCATACATATAGATAAAAAATTTCTTTGTTTTATAGCTTGATGAAAATAAAATTACCGTTCTCCCTTATTCATTAAAGACATAAAATAATGTGAAATTGAGACAATCTAACTGGAAACTATGATTTATGGAATACACTACCTAACTGGGGGAGAGCTTCGTAACAAGCTACTGCTTTCTTCTCTCCTCCATTTCAAACCTATGTTACTCTTCTCTAAATCTCAAAAGTATCAATCGTAAGATAAGAATCATATCGAAACAAATGTATCACTGGTAAGTGTATATAGAGTGAAAAAAATTATAGTTTTTCTCATCTCTTTCTTATCTCTTATCTATATTAAGGAGCCTCTACCACTCTTGAATTCAGAGAAATAACACGGTCATGTAATACATACACTTTTGATAACTTGCTCATCAAATTGCGAGTGATTAAATTGAAAGATTTTAATAACTGAAAAGTCAGTAATAAATTTAAATATGTCTTTATGGCTACTCTCTTTTTTTAATTTTATTTACGCCAACTGAAATGACATTTCCGTTTGAATGAATTTTTAATTTAAAAGCACACTGTTACAATAAAACTTTTATAAAAATCTTATGAAAATATTAAGTCTCTTAAGATTTATTATAATCGAAAGACTCAAGGGTTTCCAACTTACTTGCGTTAAATCACTTTCAATTAATTTAAATCCTGCAAATATTCCAACATCTACAATACTCATTTTTGGTTCATCATCCCCAAGGTATCTACAAATATTATTAGAAAGGTTATAAGAAAGAAAATGCATTTGTTTCAAATATAAATGCCAAGTATAATGAAATTTCACAGGCGTCTATTTTTTGTGCTGATATGCTGTACCTTTCTTATAAAGTTTGCAACGGTATAAAAATGGGATTGGCGGAGCCATAACAATTGAAAAGACAGATCGATGTAACAACTACTACGATAAGAAGGATTATTCCTTATGACAACGGTTTCCAAACGTTATGGTCTGTGAGGCCATTTCAAAAGAGAAACTGACCCGGAGTTACCCCTAACTCTTTTATACTTTTTAATATGTATTCTTTAGATAGGGCCTAGCTTCAAGTCAGTTACTAAGCAACAAGCGTGATATTAAGATGGTAATGCAATAATCGCACAGTGTTAAAAAATAATTTTGCAAAAATTAGGGCCATCCATTTTTTTTTTTACTGGACAAGTGAATTAATTTTTCTAAAAGTGGCCTTTCATATTCAATGGTTTCGTGGAGCCCTTGGACAAACATCGCGGAGCCATTGGGGATCTGCGAAGCATAGTTTGCGAACTTCTGCCTTATACTTTTTTATCTGTCAGGAGGATCGTAGTCAGGTGGGAGATAGAGCGCCACCTAGTAGAGTAAACTAGAATAATTGTTATAGAAACAGCTTTTGCAGTACATTGACGTTGGGTACTAAAATTTCCAAGTACATACTTTGTTTATGCCTGGAGTTTCATTTTTGATGTAGGTCAAACGATCCCATTCCGGCACCACTATCTCAAAGGGATAAATATGCACTGTATGTATCAATAAAATGATCTTGAAAATCGTCTGACGTATTTTCCACTGCAATACGCAGTCAACTTGTATGGTAGTTGTTTGAGAGGGGGGGAGATAGCTAGCGCTAGTAATTGTCCGTATTATAATAACGACATGTAAATAAGATGCCGGAAAGGTAAAAAAAGTAGGAAACATAAATGGTCCACACTACTGAATAAATATGGTAACTGCATCAATCTTGTTATTTTGATTAATACGTTAGTAAGCTACATCAATTTGTTTTTGACCTTTATGTTTCACTGTGCAAGAGCAGCTAGATAATGTTCGCAAGGTCCTACAGTTTTCCGAAAAATACGAACTTCCGTCGCATGGATATACCAACCCTGGGCTACAGATCAGCAGAAAAAAAGGTAATCGTTCAGTACAATTTAGATTAAGACCCAGGTTTTCTGAAAGGTAAGCAAACGCGTTAGGGCTGGAGGTAACTCGTTTAGTTGACGAGTTTATACATGTCCACTGTCTACGCTTATTGCCCTACTCCATGTTGGTGACTGAAGTTGTAAGGTTACTTTTAACCTTCACCGGAGTGTTGAAATACTCAATTGCACGAACGAACGTAGAACTTGGCGATTCAATCAGAATGCCATTCACCTTCTGTGCATTAATTAATCTGTATCAGTCTTCCTTAAACTCACGAGCCATGTCAGGAATTCCTTTACTTATTTCGGAGCACCAGGTGGGGGAGGGGAGTTGGGAACTTCCCCCCAGAAAAATTGAAGAATATATTTTCTTCAACTAAAATGGCCAAAATTTAGGTGAAAATGTTAGGCCTTACCAACTACTACCATTCACCAGCTGAGTAATTTTTCTTTATGTGCTTAATAAATACTGAAATCGTCTACTATCAGGTTTTTCATCCTAATTAATATGCATTTTTTGAACTACTTTAGCATACACGAAGATCTCACTATTAGAAATTTCATTGGTCACATCGAAATTTTACTCATTGTGATCAAGCTCCTTTATCGAGCCGCAATGTTAGATAGTTTCATTATTTTTACTTCCAAAATTTCTTGAAGATCTTGTGGATCACTTGATAGTATGCCACACACACATGGACCACATTTTAAGAAATACTAGTCTATATTACTAATATACCGGAATGTCTATAGCCAAACTGTATGTTACATGTGTTAACTAAGTACATCAAGTAAACTAACACAATGAAACACTAACATTAATTCAAAAGTGACTAACCGTAAAACTGAATTCATGTGGTGTTGACGTATTTGGAGTGCTGACCAGTTATGTGATCAACAGTAGAAAATATGTGTGGACTGCGGTTAGAATATTACTGATGAAGTGATATAGAAGCGACAAATATTAGAATTAACAGCCTCCCAATGTACAAAAGTTAATTTCCCATACATAATTCCATAGCATTTCTCTAGTTATCTATTAATAAATTAACGAAATTCCGTCAAGTAAGCAAAAGAAAGCTTGATAAGTTTATTGTTTCAAAGTTAAAATCAAGCAAGGTAACTTTATAAGAGACATTTTAGAAAAGGTCGTAAACAATCCATTTTCCATTACTGTAAGAAAACGTTCTTATCTACCGAGTATATTATTTTATATATCAAATAGATTCGAAAGCTTACTACTTATGATTTACAATAAATACAAAAGTAAATAAAAATAAATTTCTTACTTCACACAGATTTTGATATTTAAAAGAGTGGCGTTGTTTATGTCGTTAATTGCCCGTTTCGCTCGTATTTTCTCCGGGCTTTCTGCAATATAAAATCAACGTTACCATCTTCGACAAACCTTTTAATTGTATTCTTCTAACGGATAGTTAAGACGTGGTAAACTGTCACTAATTTCATTTAAAATAATAAATTAATATCAGTACCATGCTTTTATTAATATTAATTATTAATGATAGTGAAACTATCGAGCTTGAGATTTAAAAATGTAATGCAATGGGACCTTGTTAAGATTAAGTCTCATTGGGGATCAAAATTTGTTCCAAGTTATCAGAGATGGGACTTTATCATGAGAATTATCCCATCAATACTAGCAGAATAAAAATAAAGGAATATGCACGTACATATATTTTTTTAAATTTAAAAATGACACAAATTTAAGAGAAATCTTTCATGGCAAAACAGGAACAAATTTTATCATCCAAGAATTAAATAGTGGCGTTAATTACATTTAAAAATAAGCAGTAATTTCAAACTGTTTATACATGTTGACTGGCACATTGTCGCCAAAGGTCTCTCAATTTATCAGCACTTGCTAAAGTCTTGCTGGAATTTGCAGTTTGCATAACAAAATGGTTCGCAGTTTTTAATCCAGTGAAAGCTTCCATCGTGCTGATATGTATTTGTATATGAAATGCCACTGTTATCTTCCTTTTTCGCTTTGAGAAAGTTTCACATATCAACGTCCAAGTTCTTCAGGCCATTTTTAATTTCTTCGATTATTTCAGCCTCTATTGTAACATCTAGAGTCGTGATGTTATCGGCCATAGAAACGTAAGCATTAAGCACTACGGTAACGTAATGACAGTGCGCTCATCTGTGGTGTCATTAACCTAGGTTCGAGTCCACTAGCAGCGTAGAACGTATGCCGTTTTCCACCCACAGTAATATGGAGTTTGGTCCTAGACAACATAGATTCAGATTTCCCAGAGAACTGCACTGAGCTGTCCTTGCGCCATAAAACACAAGGAACAAACATACGCATTAAACGATACAGTTTCGGGCAAAATACCCCATGCTCATGTTTCTTCCATCATGGCAAATAACTTCGTTTGTGTCCCTTATTCCAGGGAACCAGCTGCCATTGAAGATGGTTCTTTCTTGTCAAGCAACTCCTGTAAGGGACTTTGCACTTACTGAATGCGACTACTCGCTTCCAGCAATCCGCTCGCAAACTGTGTGGTACAGTATAAGAGATTTTATACATTCCAGAGCAGAAAACTAGGCGGATGGTAAGTGGGTTGTTGCCAGACTCTTCCACCACACGTCCGGTCACCAGAGACAGCCCAGGTATTGGCCTAACGCTGCGCCCACTGCCTCATGTGTATGCTAATACACAATTTTTCTTTCACTAAAAAACACATAGGTATATGTAAACTTATTTCGTATATAATATCATTCCTTTAATGATATTTCATGTTTATTATAGGTGAACTACGGTAATAAGGCATTTAAGTACATATACACCCTATAACAAAAAAATCGACGCACCAAGAAGGAATTGTCCGGGATAAAAATTGGTGGATTTGAAGAACATACATAGAAAAAGAAACGATTAAAATTTCAGAACAATTGAATGATTTATTGCAGAGTTTGACCGTTACAAAGGGAGGAAGTCAATAAGGCGTTGGTCCACCTCTGGCCTGGATGCAAGCTGTCACCCGGCGTGGCATAGACTGATAAAGATCCCGGATGGTGTCCTGCGGAATTTCTTGCCAAATTGTCTCCAACTGTCGGGCTAAATCGTCAACATTCCGGGATGGTTGCAATCGCCTTCCCATAGCGTCCCAAATGTGCTCTATGGGAGAGAGATCAGGAGATCTAGCTTGCCAAGGAAGTGTTGGGCAAGCTTGAAGACAATTCAT
Source organism: Dysdera silvatica (assembly GCA_006491805.2). NCBI lineage: Eukaryota > Metazoa > Arthropoda > Arachnida > Araneae > Dysderidae > Dysdera > Dysdera silvatica. The sequence continues at coordinate 181,360,263 of QLNU02015360.1, forward strand.
AGCAACACGTGCCGTGTGCGGCCGGGCATTGTCTTGTTGAAACGTAAGTCCAGGGTGTCGCAAAAGGAACGGTAACACAACCGGTCGTAGAATGTCGTCTACGTACCGCTGTGCTGTAAGTGTGCCAGAAATGACCACCAAAGGGGTCCGGCTATCAAAGGAGATGGCACCCCCTGACCATAACGCCCTGTTGTGGGCATGTGTGGCGTGCGATAGTAAGGGCAGGATCCCCACGCTGCCCTGGACGTCTCCAGACACGTCTGCGGTTGTCGTCAGGACACAGTTGGAAACGGGACTCGTCACTAAAGACTATACGTCCCCAGTCAGCGCAGTTCCAAGTTGATCGAGCCCGGCACCACTGTAATCGGACTTGACGGTGTAAAGGCGTGAGAGGTAAGCGGCGTAACGGTCGGCGCGAGCGTAAATTCCGCTCTCTCAGTCGTCTGCAGAGGGTCATGTTGGACACATGTGTGCGGGCCACACGTTGGATAGTTGATAACGACGAATCCGGTGCTGTGACAGCTGCTCTGACAATCGCTCTGTCTTCCCGTTCTGTTGTGGCCCTAGGTCGACCGCTGCCGTCCCGACGCTGACATCTGCCGTTGTTGACCCACTCTTGCCAGCACCGTCCAATCGCCGCATCGCTTCGACCCACATGTCCAGCGATTCTTCGATTCGTCCAACCAGCCTCTTTCAATCCGATAGCACGACCTCTTTCAAACTCTGACATATGCTCGTAATGAGCACGAATCTTTCGGCGAGGCATTGTTACAGTCGACGTAAGATATCCGCAGTCAAAATGCAACAGAAATTTTGACCACATATTGAGAATCGCTCCTTATATACACCTGCTGAATGCGCAGTTCCGATGCGCTGGAGTTCCCGCTATTCATTCATTGGACACCAAATTTTAATCATTTGCATGTTCGGTCAAAATGTCTTTGCATACGAAATTTCATTACAATCGGACAACCTTCTTGGTGCGTCGATTTTGTTTTGTTATAGAGTGTATGTAGCCATTCATTTGTTTCCCTAGATATTCAAATAGCCCGTTTAATCGAATAATATTTACTAGGATTTTCAATATTCATTTAAGCGTGGCCAACTCTAATGAACATTAAGACTGTTCATGTTAACGAGGGTCAACTCTCATAATAGAAATATTAGCTATGGGACAGAAATCTTATATATTTTTAATGTCGTCTTTAATTGTATAATCATTTTCAAAATTAGAAATACTGAAAGTATATATATATATATATATAAAACAAACCTAAAAATCTTTTCTCTTTTATCAGATCGTCTGGCGAAAGCAATTTCTCTAAATCCCGACCGACCCGTGTACTCACATGCTTTTCATCAGCTTTAGAAACATCAGTAGTAACATCAAACTGTTCAAGATATTGGTATTTAACAAATATGAATTGCATTTACAGGATTCAAAATTAGAGATAAGCAAAAATTAAATAGGCATGCTTAATTCTATTGAAAAAGGTGCCCTGATATATGAACTTGCTTTAGTTAAAAAGAAGAAGGAAAATAGGATGGAAACTTGTATATATTCAATTGTTCAATATAATAAGTAAGTTTCTTGTCACACACTGATCAGTATGCGAAAGACGAGCAAACGCAAATAAGAACAGCATGGTAATATGGAATATTTGAAAATTCGACATCACAAATTCGAAGTAAAGGCCATGAAAATTGTCCCCAGTAGACCAATTTCCAAAACTTTAAGACCGCAATCTGAAGAATGGTCTAGGTCGACAAACTGTGGCTCTTTGGTTACGTACATATAGTTCAAAAGCAAAATGGAAAATAAAACTGTCATAGTTTTATTTATAAAATTTTTAAAGACGTTACATAATGGTGATTTCGTTTGTCTTATAGGTCATGCAAAACTTCGTGGTGCAAACTTGTTCAAAGCATGAAGCCTGGGAAGGGAAAGTAAGCGTAAAAGGGGACATAGAGAGGAACGATAGAGCACATGATAGGTAGGGCGGCTAAACTTTTTACTGTAAGGGCATACCAAAAACTATACTTTATGGTGGACGTTACGTCACAACTGAATTAGCTCAATCTTAAATTAAAAGACAAGAGAAATGCTGCTTTTCAATGGCAGAAGAAGTTATTTTGTTTGAAACGAAACTGATTCTGTTCGCTGAAGATTTAAAGAGGGAAACTTTATGTCATTTCCCAAACTTGCCTCAATATCGCCGAGAAAACAATGCTTTAATGAACAAAGATTATTTTAAGACAGCGGTCTTAAACATGAGACAATCTTTTTTTCCAAAGGTTTCAGGAATTCAGAAATGATAAAGCGACTCTAGCTTTTATTATAAATTCTCTTAATGTCAATGTGAAAGAATTAAAATTTTCTCCCTATTACATTTTTACGGTTAATTTTGAAATACAGTTGCTAGACTTGACAAGCAAAGACTTATGTAGCTCCACATTTGTACGTCTTGGTACTGAAATAGGACAGCTGGAAAAAGAAAAATGCATTCTGATTACACAGAGCAAGCAGACTGCTGTAAAATACTAAAATCAGCAATTTATAAACTCCTGGTTGTCATGAACAAGTTTGTATTGAAACAAATTTTTTCAAATGATTTTTTCAAATTTTTCCAAATTTTTTCAATGAGTATCCTTTTCTGGTTTTAGTCAAGTGTTTTCCTCTATTTTGACGTTTTTTCATCTCCAGAAAACTTAGATAAAGGTCCAGCATCGGCTAGGAAATATTTATGACAAAATAACCCATATTCCTATAACAGATTTATATACTCTAGTCCAGCATATTTACAGTTTCCCCAGTAATGTATTGCTAGTATAGACAACCTTCCTCTACAATCCGAAGTTATTTCTTTTTTGTTTTACAGCTAATCCTTTTGGCCTCGTTTGAGTACCATATATTTTGTGGTATGCCATTTGGAATCGCCCATGTAAACGACCTTCGACGAAACTAAACTTGGCAATTTTATTTGGTACAACCTTGTTATTAGCGTGAAGCTATCTGTATTTTTACGACGCTCCAACAGAATCACATGTAATAGTCAGTCAATGGTCTGTGTGACAAAAGTAGACTAATGTGACTGATAGATAATGTGAAGGCAAACAGGTGACCTACATAATTTAGTCTATATTTGAAATCGTCACCATCGTCTGAGATTTTTTCTGAATCTCTTCTACATGGACAATACGTCACTCCTTTATCCTTAACTTAATTTTTAGGAAAAAAGAAGAATCACAGGAGACTAAGTCTTCAAGCGTGGAGCGTCCTGCGTATTGGTGAGGCTCCTAGAAAAGAGAGCTGGCATATATTCGCCATTTTCTTACCATCGTGTCACGTGATCCTATTCACTGCTGCGTTAAAGTTGAGTGATTTACAAGTGTGTTATTTTTAATAAAATAAGGTGAAATGGGTGAGTGTTCCACTGGGAATTGTTCTAATCATTCGAGGAATAAACATAGAATGTTTGCAGCGTAAAGTTTGTTTTGATTATTTGCATTATAATTTTACATTAATCGGAAACTAAGTTACGGTTGCAAATTGTATTTATTGGCGACATCTTAAAAGTTGCGCCAATGTTTACAATCGTCGGGTAATTGCGAATTGTTGATTATTTTTATGCCAAAATAGCGATCATTGCTCCAAAGCGGAAAACCTTTATCGCCAAGGTAAATGAAACCGGAAGTGTACAGGAAAATGGCGGCCGATGCGCCGAACTATAATTCTACGGGCTCTGCGTACTGGTATTAACCAAAAACTGCGTCAGTTTCAAGGAGACGTAAGTCTCCTTGAAATTGACGATTTCTTCAACGTTATTCGACATCTTGAGGATTTGTGCTGGTGTTCGGTTATCCCAAGAGTACGTTATCGTGAACCGTTATTTGACGGCTCTTGATAAGCGAGTGTCATTTAAAATAATATATACGAATTTTACCACCAAAAGCTTAACGAAACATTTCAAGTGCCTAGGTTGCCGATTTCTCTAATTTAACAAATAGTTTGATGGACACACATGTTGCTCGATTTAATATTATAGAAGATACTTTATTATTATAGAAGAATTTAAAAAACTATGATCTATATTTTGTCTTACACGAGTTTAATGCATGTTTCAAATAAATATTTTAAACTTACTCATCTACTTTGTTTAATTAGTCAAATTTAACGTCTTTATAATAAACAGTAAATTGAATATCTGTACCTTGCAAAGCTCTTCGGGTGGCTTTAGCAGATTATACCTTAACTTTACTGACAAGGTGCAGATACCGTCTCCAGTTGTGTTAATAAATAATGTACCACCCAGTTTGTTAACCTAAATATTTAAAAAAAATAGATAAGGGTCATTTAGAATATACATATAATACTTTCAAAATTGCCAGTATTGAAAACTGAAAGTGATTAAAAAATCATTATAATTAACAAAATTGATAATATATGCCTTATATATAAATTATAAAACAAAAGATATAAAAAGATAACTAATTTGCATTACATGTTATATTTTTTATAATATATTTTTCAAACATTAGCTCTGACTTTATGAAATGTAATTTATTGTTAAGAATTAAATATTTAACTTGTTGTTCACCCTTTTCACGTTACGTAAGATTATTTAACACTTAGGTTGAACACAGCTCCCACCCCCTTTATTCACTAAGTAGAATTTCCTAGATAAATACCAAATAATTACCTACCTAATTCCCTGATGAATACCCAATAATTACCTACATAGTTTCCTGATAAATACCTAATAATTATCTACCTAATTACCTACCTAATTCCCTGATAAATACCTAATAATTACCCACCCAATTCCTTGAAAAATACCTAAATTTTAACGCATTGCAGACAGGGCGATACCTAAAAATTCACACATTTGGAAGAGACGTATAAAAATTAACACCATTGAGTTTTCTAATCTTCTTAGCTCTTGGACGCTGAGCTTCGGTTTCGGCCCCTGTGAGAGCTCTAGAGTATTAAGAAGGTAGTTAGATGCCAAGACAGATCCGAGTTGGTGTTTATATCGGTTCTGCATGTCCGTTTTTTGGTTTTTTTTTAATTATTAAAACAAGGGGTGTTTTTTACCCAAATTCAAACTTTGATTCGTTTGTGTGCAAACCAAGAATCGGCAAGTTTCGAAATTTATTATCGCTTGTTCCTAACATGTTAATCGTAAGATATACACCAAGTTTGAATTTTTAAGGGTTACTGAAATTCAGTTATTTTGAAGGGCAATGTTACCCCGCTATCCGTAGCACTTTTGGGGTGACTTTGCCCAACCGATGAAACTTACTAAATAGTTCAAAAATGTATTATACAACACTAAATGTTGATAAGATGATTATCAAACGACGAAGAGAACACAATGTTGTAAGTAGAACCGATATCGTAATCATTGAAGAAAGAAGATGAAGAGGATTTTTCGGTCCACGGCTCGTCAGGAGGTGAGAGCGAGGAGAATAAAGATTGAATATGAGACCAATGATGACTTGAACAACTCACCTAATATGCAAGTGGCGATTTTGTAATCATTAAACTTTTTGGGGAAAAAAGTGTTAAACACTTTGTTAAAAGTTTTAAACGTTTGCGACGACGGGGACATCGAATTCAGTTTTCTCACAACAAAAGACGAGGAAAAACTTTCACTTTCCCTGATAGGACAGATGAGGCGAGTGTGCCTAAATCTGACGTAGTACAATCCTATTGGGGTGCCTGGCCTACGTCTGCCTTAGGGACGAGCTCATTCTCGCCTGCGGCCGTCTGGGTAACATCTGGGCCACGAGGTCCGGACTTCTCATCTCTGCGGTACTCCACACCTTCCTTTCCAAGATTGGCTGGTTCCTGTAGGGACCGCGGCCGGCCCCGGGGTGTGTTTCCGGTACAGTAGCTGGGGCCGTAGTAGCGGCCACACCGGCAGCCGGTTTCGGTTTACTCTAAATGACGACATCTATGCGAGCGAGCATCTTTGTGTGCTGTGATTGGTCGACATTCGAATACCCCCTTCCCCTCCCCTCCAACTCGCCTTGGCAGTTAGTTGCGCTGTCTGAACGTCCTGCCAGAGATTACAATGCTGTCTCCGGCAGCCATCCTTCCCATTCTAATCTAATCTAACCGATATTCACACACGATAACGTCACCTCCAACAAAGAAGAGAGACCTTTATTAATTTGATGTCGATATTTCGGCGTATTTTTTATCTCGTTTGTGTTAAAATATTATATTATAATCATAAAAAAGCTACATAAATATTTTTTGTCTTTTTTATGTTCGAAATAAAAAAAATTGCGTTAAAACTTTTTTGTTATAATTGGTCCTACTTACCTATTAGAGGTGGTGAGATTGCCCAAAACTGAGTTTCAGGAGGGTTATGAATAAAATATATGGGGTGGACAAATACACACCTACTCTAGATGTGACTTTGTCCACCATGTTTTTAATTTTTAAAAAACGTATAACTCAGCCAAAAAAAAACATTCTCCCACAAAATCAAATCTATAAACCGTCTGCTATAAGTTACTAATTTTTTTAAAGTTTTTTAAAGCATTTAGAAGTGCTAAAAATTTTGACTTAAAGTTGAAATTCGGACAAAGTCACCCCGTTTGACGGTATCGTTACTTAAAGGTGACCGTTGAAGAAGGTTTTACTGGATATAAAAGTTCAAAGTGAAATCAAAATTTGTTTAATTTACAAATTTTGGACGGTAATATTGTACGAATGAGCTCACAATAAAATGCATAAAACGATATAAGCTCTTTACAGATTCAATAGCTTTTTATAAAAACGATTAAAAATAATTATGTAAACAAGTATTTACATGGATTTGTTGCAAAATATGTGCGTTGTTTTTATCAAAGGTAACCGTTTTATCAAAATGTCTGTCATTGCTTGAGACAAGCTTTGAAGTTAAACTAACAGTAGACAGTCTAATAGCGTGTTCCGAAAGAGCATATAATCCAACAATGGTATCCTATAAAGTATGTTAAAAGTATAAATAAACAAACAAAATATAGACAATGAACATACACGAAACACATGGAAACTCATTATATACAGTGTAACCTTGTAAAGTGACCAACTGAATATACTTAGTCATGCTTAGTCCATATGTTAGTCCATATGTTTGTCCACATACTATAGTGACCATTGAAGTCCAGTCCCAAAAGTGGTCTCTTTAGGCAGGTTCTACTGTATGTATAAATATATCTTATACACAAAAATAATACACGCTGTGGCAATATATATTAGAAATATATTAAATACTCGTATTCTTCTAATTTTGTCGAGCAATGAAAGTGGAATTCCTGCTCTGAACCTTATTTCGTAACTTCATGTAACGTTAACTGCAGGATAGGTTAACACTATCTGGCTTCTCAAGAGTAAATTCAAATGAACTCACTCTAGTTTGATGAGCCATACGTTCCTTAGTGCCTTGGATATGGTTATTTTGGCCTGGAAAAGTTATTATTTAATTAAATAACACTGTTTTTATTCATTTACTGAGTTGTTGCCATTGAAATTATGTGAAGACATTATCAAAAAATATAATGGACGATTAATTGCAGATGATGTGACGTTAGTTGAATGACAACAGAAGCATAGTTGTTGAGGAATATTACGTTAAAAGTAGATATTAATTCTCTTAACTTTCCAATATTTTGGCCGGTAAGCTCCCAAAAACAGGGGATACTTACACGTATTTATTCTAATCAAAAGACTAATTCCCTAATAATTTGTAAATAAATAGATCGAGGCATAGTCAGGACTGTCCTGAAGAAAATTATTGAGAGTATGCGGTGCTGTCTTAATTAAAGAGTATTGAAATTGCGGGGTTACTGGACTTGGTGACCTCACAGCGCCGCGCTGACTGGCGTTTGACTGGTCGTCTATCGTCTATCCAAGCCCAAGGTGGCAGTTGCCACTTTCATCAGTTTTTCATTCCTCCCTTGGTCGTACGCAAGATATTATTTTGAGGCTTGGGGGAGTTCAGGATGTTTTTCCTCATTTGTTTCCCTTCAAGTTTGTAAATGACTAGAAAAAAAAAAAAAGCCGAACTTTGTTGAAAGTTGCCCAAAAACCAGCAAATACAAAAACTTTTTTGAGAGTATGCGGCGCGTACTCGATATTTTTCAAAATTTCTTGAGAGTACGCGGTGTACACAGCGCGTACCCTTTGGGGACATCACTGGGCTTAGTCTATGTGGACTATTAGCAACCTCTAATAAAAGAGACGGCAAACTGTCACTGTAGAAGACAACTTTCAACCTCATCACTCGATGGAAAAAGGTTGCAAGAATGATATCTTCTTAGAGAATGCCTTTAAGACAAAAGAAATGCTTGTATCTTTTTTTAATTACTTGTTAAGTCGATAACGCCAAATGTAATCTGGGATGAGATTGTTAGCTTAACAATATTTAAATATCTGCGCATTTGTTTCTAAAGATCCTCGCATTCATAGTTAGCTCCTCAAATGTTGCATATTTTCTCCGTTGTAAGATATTATTACCCTCCTCAGGGATAACACAATTGCCAAATAATGGTCAACACACAAAGCCTCTGGGTGAGTTTTTTCTTGGGGAATTTATTATATGTCATAATTCTGGCACTCACAGTTTTTATCTCAAACTAAATCTTTTTTGGTATAGGAGAAAAAGATGCATCGTCCCCGACCCAGATCCAGATTCGAACCAGGGTCCCTCCGTTTAGCCCGGAGCGCCTTAACCGCTAGGCCATTGAGAACAGGCAAGAAGCTCCTTTTCACCGCTTATATGAGGTTGTGAGATATTAATGACCCTTCTGAGGCTAACACAATTGCTAAATAATAGTCAACACAAAAAGCCTCCGGGGCGAGTTTTTTGTGTTTCTTCACACTCGTGGATTATCGGATAAGTAAAGAAATAATTTACATACAAAAGGTTAAACACTGGTAAAATAGCAAACGAAAAAGATCCCTCAACAGGAGTAATTAATTACTCCTGATGGACTGCTGCTGACACGTCCGAAAGCTTGGGTGATCTTTTTCATTGCTATTTTACCAGTGTTTAACCTTTTGTATGTAAATTTCCTCCCTGGTACCCTGTATTTTATTTCTATTAAAGAAACGATGATTAAAAAAGTAAACCCGAATTTGTTGTGAATTTCTTAAAAAGAGAAAACTTGATCACTTCAATAAATCCAGAAATATGCAAAATAAAAATTAATAATATAATATAAATACAAAAGGAAAAAAAATTTTTGAAAGGCGTTTAAAGACGTAGATGGTAAAAAAGGACAATATTAAATAAATTGATAGGCAAAAATTAGGCGGAAAAGGGGATAATAGATAAATTAAAAACTGAAAATACAATAACATGCCCTGTACAATGTAGATATGAAAAATGAATGAGTAATTGTTTTGCAGAAATTGCAAAGAGAACGATACAGAGGATGGAGAACATGGGCAGATTTAGGAGCTTGCCGCCGCTAGGCACAGGCTTTATTGCCACCCCTTTCTTTTAATTAAAGAAACAAAAGAGAGAGAAAAACAATTACGCATATCATACACTTAACTTTCATCTGTTGAGTTGATTCTCATATAGTTATTGGAAACAAATGATTTTATATAAACTAATAATACAAAATAACCAATCATTTTTAGACTCTCAACTGCCGCTCCAAGGTTTGCAGAAAGAACTATTACATACACTAGATAACAAGCATTTTAAACCTTATATTATGTAAGTTTACGTTACTCTATTCACAAACAATTTTTACGGCATGATCACTAAACTTATATTCATTCTCTATTTGTACTATAAAATATCTTTTGCAACGTTGTCCAGTTTGTAAAATTTTATTTTTGGGCTATCTGCCCTTGCCCACGAACAGATACAGTTTCCAGTCACGTGCTTTATGTGCCTATTTTGGAATCCGGATCGAAGAAAATATAAAACGTATAAGGGAATGTGTATAGAGAATTATTAAATCAATGAATTAGTGGTTAGTACAATATATTAACAATAAATCGATGGCAGATTTCTAAGTAAGCACATAAGGCATATGTCTAGGTGAGGCACTTGTTAGGAGGCGGCAACTTAGAACACAAAAATTAGTTATTAGTCATTATATGTGTATTATATAAAACGATTAGTTGAATTATTAGTTTGAATAACAATGCGAAAAATGCCTTCACTTATAAAAAGTTCATAGAAGTACGATATACGTTATTTTTTTAAACGCATTTCTTTCTTTGTAAGGAAGAAATGAGCCAACTATACACCCTGTATCTAGAGGCGGAGATTTTCTAAATCCGCCGCTGCAATAAATCGAATACTAAATCCACGTTTGTAGAAAAAACAGGTCAAGATGAATTATTAAAGGAATTACAAATATTGACTGCAAAAAAATATAAAAAATGTATTATTAAATATAAAAAGGAGTCGCTAGAATTGAACCTATAATTGTAAAAACTGGTTAGAAGTACTAGTGAAACAATTGATGTGAATTTTTAATGGGAAAATAGAAAATGAAGTCATACCAGCAGAGATAAAGATTACAAAAATCGTACCAATTTGTAAAAAGGAAGAAAGAGAGAGAGAATAAGGAAAATTATAGACTGATATCAACATTGCTCGTCTTTCCAAGGATTTTTAAGAAATTGAGAAAATGAAAAGAAAACAAAACTATTGACATTTAGAAATAAAAATAAAAAATTAACGCAACTTTCTGGAGTTATAGAAATAACAAAATTAAAATAGCTGAAGATGTAGATAAAATTGAATTCTCTTTGGTATAACAATGATGGATAGACTTGGCTAGAATGAGTATGCAAATAAGCTAAGTACAAAAATTATCAAATGAACGGGACTGATAAAAAATGTAACGCAAGTTATACCAAACAAATATATTATAGAACTATCTTATTATTTGTATATGGTCATTTGGGATATTGTAACGCTGTTTGGGAAATTTAGAAAAGGGAAATTGAAAAGTGTTAGAAATGTGTTATAGATATTTCTACAAAAAAAGGGCAAAAGTCATAATCTTGAATAGGAAATTTTGTGAAAAAATTAGGATTTCTACTAGTGGGCACTATCGTCGAATATTACATATTGAACGAAACGTATGAAAGAATGATGAAACAAAGATACATAGAAGTAGCAGAAATTAGAGAGAGATATTGTGGGCAGAGATTGAGAGAAAGGAAGAAATTAAATTTACCTAAAATCAGAACTGAGGAATGACGGAACAACATCGATTATGAAGAATCAAATCTTTCAAACTTATTACCAGAGGCAACATAGAAACTAAGGAATTTTAAAATATCCAAGGAACTAATAAAAAAAACATTGGTAAAGAAGGTGGCAGAGGCTTGAGCGGCTAGAGTAACATATGGAAAATTCTGAGCTGGTTCAATGAAAAAGTAATTGCTTAGGAACTTTTACATGCTTACATCTAATCCTGTGCAAATGTGAAGCATATCCAATTAAATGATACAGGGGTTTTCGAACCGTGTCCCGGTTCTTTGGGCATCGATAGTATGGGACAACGGCGCCATGATGTTGACCAACGTTTTATACAGCTTGTCATGTGAAAGTATTTAACACATGTGATTTGTAGGATTTTGCATATTTGGTAACTATCATGTGTCAGCGAGTTATGGAAGGTAAAAGAAGCCTTGATCAAAAAAATTTAAAAACTCTTCTGTGTAAGATTCTAAGTTTGATTCTGGGGATGCGAGCTGCAGGATGCTGAGTTCGATAACGAACTTGGGTACAAAGGTTTTTTTTTCCTTAAAAAATGTAATTTGTCTTCGTCTAATGAAACGACACATTAAAAAGGGAAAAAATTTCATAAAAAGAAGTATAAGGAAGGGTTAATAACAACGAAACTGGCTTTCCTTATTACGTTCCTTATTTCGATAGCGGACTTAGGAACATCGTCTTTTTTGTTTTATTTTTTCCTTAACATAGCTTGATCAAGCTAAATAAAGCGGCACACAAAAAGAAGGTCAAAAAACGTTTAATAGGTGACAATTTAAGGGACACTCACGAAGAAATTTACTTTTTATTACTGCATAAAGCCCTGAGTTTGATATCGGACTTGAGATCGTCGTATTTTTTTTCCTTTCCTTAGAAAATGTACTTTTACCCTGAGAAGTAAAATAACACACTGAAACGGGGAAATGTTTAGTATCTAGAAACTTGATGGCCATTGACGAAGATACTAGCTTTATCGTCATTGCATTGGGTCCTTAATAGGATACAGAACTTTGCTCCTAAATACATTAGAAGCTTTGAAATTTACAACTCTTGTAAACAGGAATGAACTACAGATTTTGTTGTGTTACAATTTTTTTTCGAAACTATTTTGAAGTTCAGAAAATAAATTAAATATTTTATATCCTTCAACCTTCAACAGATTCTGAAGATTACATTAATGCATTCACTTCTCTGAGTGTTTCCTCAGACCAACGGACAGGAAGCATTTTCCTTGGGAGTTTCGAAGACAGGGTTTGAAATCGAACTGAGAGACTGAAATGCCAAAAAAGAAGAGTTCTCTGAAACTTCAGTTCGATTTTAAATTAAAATAAATTCTTAATAATGATAAAGCCTTAGAAGAAAGATAATCGAGCTGAATTTCTTACTCCGTTGAAGGTCAGAAGGTAAGCAAAACGTGAAATTCTCCCTCGTTCCCAGTCTCCAACATGTTGTCGCTTTTAGAGATAAAATGGTTTCTGATGGTCGCTGAGTAGTGGTAAATTTAGCATTGAGTCTATGGGGAATAAATACGTTTCAAGAAAAAGTGGTCGTTAAGGAAGCTGATCGTTCAGAGAGGTTTCACTGTATACGTATACACCTATTAGCTAAAACATTAAATCCACCTATGGCACACGAATGGGTTTGTAGCTTCGGATATCCATATCCAGGAGCGTACGCTGGACTGGTTCGGACATATTGAGCCCTTCACTACGATTGAAATTATGAGTAATGTCATCAACAGTAGCCTTTCTATCGCTACGGACAGATGTTAGTCTGTGTTGATATCTGGCATCAATAAAGCGTCACCTGTTCACACCTTGTTAACGTCTTTAAATGTCATCTGTTTCGAACGGTCATCGATAAATACTAACTACTGCACAGAATGAGCAGATTACCAGCAATGTTGTTTCAGAGATGCTCTTCCCAAGGCGTCTTGTCATAGATCTGGAATTTGATATAAAGTCAGATAAATCCTTTGCTTTTCCCATGTTGAGACGAAACTAAATACTGATACCAAGGATAGAGTTCGCGTCCTTGACAATGAGATAACTACAAACGCGTTAAGTTGCGTAACGTAAAAGTAGTTTCAACGTTTTGGCTGATCGGTGTATGTGTGTGTAAGTTACCTGTGGCGATTGGAATTTAGTAGAAGACAATTTTTGAAGGTTGAGCCAAGTAACAAAGGCGTTGATTTTCGACGTATTATTGAGCCGTAATTGAGAGAGAAGAGCGTAGCTTGTTGCTTCGACACTTCCACCTTTCTCTAATGTTTCGATATCTAACAAAATTAACAAAAACTGTTTTTAACATATAAAGCAGGATTATGCTTACATTAAAAGTAATATTTTTTTCAAAAACATCGGTATCACTTTTCTAATACTAATGCAATTTTTATCTGAGAAAAACGTTAAGTAATAATCATAAAATAATTATGAATAATTGAACAATTTTAAAATTACGAAACCAGTTTTTGGTTCTATTTTAAATCCTTGAGGGTCGATTATAATATTTTATGCGTTTATAATTTTAGCTTATGAGTTCTTTAAACACAGCCTTTGAGAAAAAGTTTAATCAAACTAAAAAATCATTAAAAACTATCTTATTTCAAGGTAATTTCTTCAAGTACGCAGAAAAACGAGTTTCAAATATTTTAAGCATACAGAACATCAAAAGACATACATGATGCAATATTTAAATATCATTTAACACTCATACATATTTTGTGGAAAATTGAGGTAAAAAAATGCTGTCCCAAAAGTATATGGACATTGTACATTTTGTCTTTTTCAGTTCATATTTTTTGTATCCGTTATTTTGAATAGTTTTACAGATTCGACCAGGCATACCTTCAACTAGTTTTTGAAGAAATGTCTTCAAAGAAGATCAACTTCGTTCTATTTGCTGTTTTAACTCCCCCACTGTCAAAAATTGACGACCATTGTCATATATTTTATGTGATGTATATACCCCCAGTAATACCTCCAGAGGTTTTCTATGGGGATGAGGTCGGGTTTAAGAGCTAGCCACTCCATAACCGTAACATTATTTTTCACAAACCTCTTCTCTTTTGATTTAGAGACATGAATAGAAGCCTCGTCCTGTTGGAACACCCATTGTTCACCACCCAACGTTTTTCCAAAAGCAAGTAAACGACTTTGAAGTACTTCTTGATAATCATTGGAGCACTGTCGACCTTGCATATAAGCGTTTTCTATGGATCTATGGTACCATTAAAATACCGTCCACACCGTGAGAGACGCTTCACCTTGTGGACGACTGAAAAAAATGCGAGGTTCTCGTCGTACGTCATGCCAATAATAAGCTCAACCATCTAAAACATCTGGATTAAATTTTTTTGTCATTAAGTAATAAACATAACCATTCGTCGGTCCAATGCATATGTTTCTTGGCCCACGAAACACGCGCCTGTCTGCAATGTGGTTTTAGCAATGGAGAGCGACGCGTTTTACGATCAATATGAACTATGCTTGCCTGCAAATGCCTATGAATAGTAGATTTGACACAGCAGTAGCTAAATCCTGCGTTATTTGACGTACAGACTTTTCTTGAGTAGAAGCTGATTTTAAAATCTGCCTGTCTTTTCGGTCACTCGTCTTTTCGATTGTCCACACCGTTGTTTTTTTGGGGTTTTTTTTTTTCAGTCACATCGTCACTTTTTGATAAAACTAGGTAGATACCAGATCTACTTCGTCGCATTTGTTTAGAAATATCACCAATTTTCAATCCTTGGGCTTTAAAACGCCATATTTTGCTCACCTCAGCTTGAGAAAAACATAAAATATGTGGCATTTTTTTTCAACTAACAAAAGTAAAGACATTTGCTACGAAATTACATAGAAACATGATTGAATCATAAAGCAACCAGAGTAATACGCAAATTTTGAAATTTAGTGCATTAAAACGATGTTTTAATTTGCTGTTGCCATACTTTTGTGACAGCATTTTTTTATTTAATTTTTCCACAAAATACGTGTGAGTGTTAAATGACATTTAAATATTGCATCATGTGTGTCTTTTGATATGCTGTATGCATAAAATACTTTGAATTCGTTTCTTTATGCATTTCATCTGATATTTAAAAAAAATGGTTGTCCATATACTTTTACTTTTCTAATACCATGAAATTCTCTTACCTGTGGAAAACTTTCCATAGGAGAGAATTTTATTGTTTGCTATATACTTCATCTTGCTATTAGATATAGTTAGTGCGTAAGCAACAAGAGCTATCGTCGAGGGACCTTCGACGGTGCCTAAAATGTTTTCCAGATACTCAACGGCCCTTGCTTTAGAAATGGTCGTCTTTAGGTAAGAAGAAACAAAAATATTGCTTTTTGTTCGGTTATGTTTCAAAGTCAATAATATCTTTTAATAAAATTTGCATAAATATAATCATAGTGTATTTATTATATCAATATAAATCACTTGAAACATAATTTGGTTGAGTAACTCACAGCTATAATTTTCAGACTCGCTACAAAGCTGTCCTGATAATGAATCAAAAAAGTTTGGACTTCATTGTGAATATGAAATGGGTTTCATAAACACTTAACAATTCCGCATTGTGTAGTTCTATTTATCATTTAATAAAAGAAGACGTTTCACTGAATGTCAGTAGATAGATTACTAGCATTAAATTTCGTATTAGGTTTAAACTGGGCATGTATATTTCATAAACGATATGCATAATAAAGGTGGAGAAATTATAGTTTGGAGGATATTTTTAATTTGGGGAGTAATTTAGTAAACGTAAAGAGAGCTGGAGGGTGCATAATTTAATAAAATTGAAGGTAATTGGAAGGTGTATAATTTAAAAAATGAAGGATATTACATGGTTTTTCCAGAGGTGTAGCTAGTCTCATATTCCACGATGAGGGTTACAGCCTCAACTACATGTTCGGCACATAGCATTCATTCTTAATTTTTGTTTTTATAAGGTTAGCTAAATTTTTTTCTAGGAATCAAAGCCACACCTAGCTTCTCCTTTAATTATACCGTGGAATTTTACTATTGATTTGTTTTAAAAGAGTACTCTCTCTCTCTCTCTCGAAGTGGTTAAAGATACGACCTAGCGTTACCTTGTCAAGTAGGTTTCCATTGAATCCAATTTTTAAAATATTGCTCAAACTATTTTGAAGCCGTTCGTGTTTCACTTTGATAAATATCATAAGAAAAATTTAAATTTCTGGGCGGTGAATTAAAAACAAAATTCAGTGTGAGAAATTAAAAATATAAATTTATATAAAACATATCAGAGCGTTAATTACATTGGCACAAATCAAAATTTCATTACGGGGAAACTAAATTTGAGCAATACTAATAAATAAAGTATTAAAAAATATTTAACGAAAAGTAACTGGGAAAAAAAAACGTACATTAATATCACATTGGCAAGCTTCAAGTGTAAGCAAAACATAGGCAGTTAGGGATCCTGTTCCAACTACTTCACCCTACAAAAAGTTAACACAATAAATTTGGTTTCTGGAAAATACGCTAAACACTTTACCAACGAATAATAATAAAGTTAAGCAATTTGTCATGAAATATTTACCAGCTACATGCATTAAAATCAACAATATTAAAAGATTAAATACTTTTTGTAGTTACGTAAATATCAATAACTTTGGTTTTTTACAAAGTTAGAATTTTTTTCCTTCTCTTTCTCTCACTTGCTGAAATCAATAGAATGAAGCTAAACAATCTTTCACTGAAAAATATTTTGTGTAATAAGGGAGACAAAATTATTAAATATTTTCGATAAATTTGTTTTGTCACCGAAAATTGATTTATTGGCGACACACTGCCCTAATCCATTGGAAGTAATAATTACACAAAATTTATTTGGTGCAGGTACATTAATAAAAGCATTATTATAGCAGCTGGTTCGATAGCCAAGAACTCTGTTATCATCAGATTATGACCTCTGACGATGATTGCACGTGGCTATCCAAACAGCTGTTCGCAACGCTTTTATTAATGAAACTGCATCAAATAATTCTTGTGCAGTTATTTTTTCCATTGTTTAGTCGCATCATTAATAAACACTTTGACAAAAAAAAATCTATATACCTCGAAAAGTTAATCTAGTAGTAACAAAACTTTATGTACAAAATGAATATGTAAAGGATAAAAAATTCCTACCCAATGTAAATAAATAGCGGCAATTACAGCACATTGGAGCTGCATATCTCGTGGTGGTGGTGGTGTATATCAAAAGCGATCCGCGCTTTTTCACGGACAAAACCAGGGGCGGTTCGAGGTTGATTTTGAACCCAGGCAGCCTGGCGCGGATTGCTTTTTGGCACCCCCTTCTCCGGCGAAAACAGGAGATTTTCACAGATGCACAGTAAGCTATGTAACATATAAAAGCGGCCAAAAGTCTCTGAAAGAATTTCTCTAAAATGTCTCTAAAATTTTCCCTTTTTAGAGAGATTTTCTACCGTTGGGTAAATTAAAAAAAAAAATTGAACTTTAGTTTGGTGCCCTCATCCAAAAGGGGACCCGGGCGGTCGCCCGGTTCTCCTGGCCCTTAAGCCGCCCCTGGACAGAACTTCCACTGCGGATTTTGCTTGCGTTTATCTTCAGCGACTTTAATAATGCCTCGATTACCAATTCGCGCATACTACGAACAAATGACGGAGTTTGAATAAGAATGTATGATTGTACTGAAAGAGGGGGAGGAGGATGGCCAAATCACTGATGGTAGAGTATTCACAGGACTATCAAAAGACATGGATACATAATTCGCCCAATGGTACTCTATTATGTATATTTTACTATCTTGTAAAAATCGAACATGTGGGCTAAATTGTGATTCTACAGTAAACACCTGCCAATTACTTTTTCATATCATTGTATTTCTATCAACATTGTATCATTGTATTTAAATCAGCATCGTATCATTTTATTTCAATTAACATTGTATCATTGTATTTCAATCGCATTTATTCTCAAATTTATTATGCCAATTGAAAGTCGAAGTACTACTGTAAAAATGTAAGGAATTGTCAAATAGAGTTGTTACTTAAATATAACTGCGCAGTTACTATTTTAAAGGCAATGTTCAGTTAGAAAAAAATACCACTAATATTAACAAATTACGCCATGTTCCAATTTCGCAATTAACTTATTAAAAGATGTTTCTCCTAAGACAAAATGTAAGTTCTGGCGCAATAAATAGGAATAGAACGACATACCATTATTTTCGTGTAAGTCACTGGATTATCTTCAATAAACGAACCATCGCCGCTGTTCTGCTTACTCACTAACCATGCTACTCCTTGGCATGTTACACTAAAATCAACCTCAACCAACTCACTTGCGTCACAAAACGTTCTGATCACGAATGCAGTGAGCCTTAAATAATGTATAATTGTGAATTAAAAAACGTTAAAAAGAAAATTTAGTTTCAATAGAAATACTTTCCTAAAATTGATTAATATGCTATTATTAATATGCGAAAATTGGTGAATATTATCGAGTAAACTTACAGATTAATTAAAATTATTTTTATTAATAGTAAAAACCTTAAATTGATTTGTTCAAAATAATATGCTACGTATTTCAACACGAAAATAAAGAAAGCAAGAAGTAGTTTTGGTAAGAAAAGCAGATGAAATAAAAGCTGTATACCTTAGAAATTTCAGAAATCGAATTCATGTACATTAAATCAAAAAATTGAAATATGTCTACCGAGAAAATACATATGACAATAGAAGAGTGAAAAAATTTCATAGAACGTTTATTTTGCATGCAGTTACGGCATGGTACTAAATGGTAGAGCACGATTTTTAAAGAATGGAGCACAGTGCATGAAATTATTCAAAATAGTGAACTATTAAAGATGTAAAAATTTAATTCTCCTTCTTGATTTAAAGACATAAGAAAAGTTCTTATTCATGTGTATTGGGTTTTAAATAACATTTTGTAAGAATATGATGCTTTCACTTTTACCTTAACGTGAAAATCAAATCCTTGAATCGAACATGCATGAAAGTGTATTGTTTATTTTTATTCCAATCTGCATTGAAAAATTAATATTTAATAGATTTATCTCCATAGAATACAAGTTAAGTCATTATGCATGATGATATTTGTTCGAAAAAAGGCGGAGCAATGTGTTTCTTATCATTAGTTCTCGAGATTTTCCATAAATTAGAACATCAATTAAAATTAATAAAAAATACTCTTTTAATTAGCGCAAAGGAATTCTGTTGAAGTTTTGAGAAATCATTTGATACTTATTTACTCAGTTTTACCCTTAATACATTTATTTCCTCGTGAAGTTGTAGAATGAACCATCTCTAAGAGAGAACTGATGACTTATTGTTGAAGGGATCACTAAAGCGCAATACATTTACAGATAACCGTGCCTTGTCTTTCATGTGAGACTATATTCCTCATAGATTCTTGTTTTAATTTTGCCTACTGCGCCATTGGAGTTGTTGCATATGAGTATATAATAGTCTCTTCCATTCGGAGAATGAATGCAAAACCACGGGTAAGTGGAGTAAGATACATAACTGGCGGTGAGCCCACTTTGAATTTATATTTGTAAAATTATATAAGTAAAATTAACAAGCAAAAATGTTTATATTAACAATATTTTTATAATTAATTTAATATTGAAACACACGATGTATTTTGAAGAAAACTTCGAAATTTTAATTCCTTATTCATTTGTGCTTACTTGCTTGCGGTATCTTATAAAAATAGTTCTCTGAAAAACTATATTCATGTTATAATATTCAATTATGAACACACATAGTTAAACATGCGTATTGTTAAACTTATATTGCAAACAGTTTATTGCCTTATGAATCGGAGGGAATTTTGTTCATACAGATTTTAGGAATAACAAGTACTCACCAAACACTAGACGATGTCCTAACATATGCCCCAAAAGACCCGTCTCCTTTCATAAATTGCAATTGATGACCATATCCTGAAACGGATGTTTCGAATATAATCGTTGATATGAGATATTGAGAATCATTTGACAAATAGTTAGCATGATGTTATGGATTTTATGTTATAAAAACCAATTTCTTCAAGTGACTTCTGTAATTCGGAGGTTGAAGGCTAATATGTACCACAGTTTCCTGTTTCTGCTCGCATGGATAATGCCTTCCGTGCTTAGTCCGGTCTAAGCCTTTAAATCAGTTGTTCCCAACCTGGGGGTCGTGAACAGGTTTCTGGAGAATGGCCGAAACTATTTTTTGTTGCAATTATTTTTATAAAGAATTTCATACCAAATGTTTCCAACGCTTTTGTACTTCAACATGGCTACACACATTGCAATATTTTACTAATGGTTGTTAACTTTATATCTGTAATATAAATATATAAAATATTTAGTAATATATTTTTATATTTAATGTGTTTTCTTTACTTTGTTAAAAATGCTTTTATTATGCAAATGTGTCGGCGGCGGACAGAGGGGTCGCAGATCTTTTGGTTACTATAAAAGGGGGTCGCGGATTACTTGGTTACTATAAAAGTGGGTCGCGGCTTGAAAAAGTTGGGAACCACTGCTTTAATCATCTATCCTCTTTTCTGCTTCCAGGTCTCTTCCCTTTAACGTTTCCCTCTAGCGCTACTTGGGGTAGATTGTATTTTTCTCCTCTCACTATGTGCCCGTAATATGATTAAACTTTCTTCTCAGTAGAAATTGTAGTTATAATAGCTTTTTCGTACTGAATTTTGTTCAGAAGTTTTTGATTGGGTATCTTGTCGGTTCATTTTATTTTCATGGACCTTCTAAAGTCCACGCTTTGAAAACTTCAATTTTGTTCCTGGCTTATTTGTTTTTATAATCAAGCTCTGAGAACGATAATAGCATTTTAGAATTAAGTTTCTACGTTGAAGATTTAATTTTCTTCCGCACAGAACTTTTTGCATGTCGTTGAATTTTGTTTTGGCCAATTCGGCGTCCAATTCCTTTCGTTTGATCATTATTGTGACTAAAATGTTTTCTTAAATAGAAAAGAAGTTACTTGTTCTATAGTCTTGTTTCTACAATGAGCAATGATGCTAATGTTTTTTCTACTAATACGCATGATTTTCGTTTTTGTTTACACAATAGCCCCATTTCTTCACAGTTTGCATCAGTTTCATTAATGAATACCTGTAAATATTTATTTTATCATCTCTTATCTATTCTTACCATATTCTTTTACCCATATTTATTATACATTCATATTATTATCCATATATCCAATTTATTATATATTCATGTCATTATCCATATTTATTATATAATCATATCTTTATCCATATTTATTATATATTCTTTTATCTATTTTGCCATCTCTTCAGCACATCTCTCATTGTTTATAAATTTTCTATTTATCTTTAAACTGTCCTTCCTTCTTTTCATTCATGACTTCTATTATTACTTCTTCTGAGTAAAGATTATGGAGGATAGGAGAAATAGAACGCACCTGTGTCTGACTCATCATTTTATTTTCACCCATTTTGTTTCATCGTTATCCATTTTTTTTCTCCAAAAGGCTGCTTTTATAATATAGATATCTTTGGTATCTAGTCCTATTCTGAAGAGTATTTCGATTAACTAGTCATGTTTTATCCTTGCAAAAATAGTTTTCGTGTGCAAACTGGGTGAAGATATTAACGGAGTTAAATTACTCAAAGAAACTTGACGCTTTGGTTCGTCTTTTTCGAAACTTCGTCTGAAGTAGTCTCAGTCGTTGGTGAAAGTCGACTTTCATCGGTGACTTAGAGCACTTCAGAAGAAGGTTCGTAAAAGACGAACCGAAGCCAGTAGCGCACCCAGAATATTCCCAGGGGGGAGGAGGCCAGATGAAAAAAATTGTCAGAGGCCATATCAATTACTATTGTCCTTCAAGCGTGGATTCGAGGGGGGGGGGGAGATTGCCCCACCAGAGCTGGGATTATATCATGGAAAATAATATGAAAAATACCGGACACTTGGCTAAAAATAGGAATCGGAAACAAATCCCGCCCTTTGAAAGATTTCGGGATCCACCCTTGTTATTCTTTTGTATCATTATTAAATTACTAATAATTCTACAGTGCAAGATACTTAAATCATTAGAAGTAGTACTAGATTATGTTCGTAAAATTTTACAATGGCCAGCCCTTGTCCTCCATAAAAAATTACCGTTTTGATAATAGGTTTAAGAATAACCCTATTCTGCAAAACTTGCTTTTGCTTGCCCTCTGTCCATTACTTCATCCACAGAAGCATTTTTCTCTTCCACGACCCTTAAAAAATCATCGCCTATGAAAACCGAATCCGTGTGATAAATAAAAGATTCACGTTGGTTGAACTTCTCCGAGGTCTTTCAATTATTAAATCCTTTTGAAACAAATTGATCCTTGGCTTGTGTCGATCTTAAATCTACTTCATGGAGTGAAAAGAAAACACAAAATTTTCAATAAGCACTGTCTTCTACCTTTGAGTAAGCTATATACTTATGCTTACTCAGTCAAGGTAAGCAGAAATTTCGCCTGTGGTGAGGTTTTCCTTGACTTAATGCAGCACCAGTGATAGTCGTGGGAAAATTTCAATTTGCATATGGTTCCCAAAGATTTTCAGCATTGTTATCCTACCTTCTTCAGTGAGGTTAGATTTCTTCACATAAGTAAAAATATCTGCAGTCAGAATTTCCACTTCAACTGTGTTTGATATTAGGTTTTGCTCTACCTTTACCTCTTACAAAGTTGTTTGAAGACAGTCGCGGGCCACTGCTGTTGCTTTTCTCAAGAGCAGTCTCATCAATATCACAAGAATTCATGAAAATGTCGTTGGGATCGTCACTATTTTCAGTCTTACTTTAAAAGAAAAAAAAATGACCAGTGTCTGTTTGCGTAATAATTTTTCGCTTTGTTAGTCCGGGTAAAGCCCTCGGCCCCGTACGTGGGTGCGCCATTGACCGAAGCGTCAAGTTTCTTTAAGTAATTTTACTCTGTTAATATTTTCACATAGTCTGTACTCGAAAACTCTGCCTCTGTCTTACAACTTTAAAATGCGCTGTGAAAATCTTCGTGAAACCATTCTTTATCCTATCAAAAGCTTTCTCACAATTCGCAAAGCACAGAAAGAGAGGAATACCCATTTTAATTGCCTTTTCTGCCAATTGAGATAGTGTGATTGCTTCTCTTGTACCAAAACCAGTCCTAAATCCAGAATGTGGATTACCAATTCTTTCATCAATTTTTTCTAAATTCTCTTGTATGTGATTTTTAACAATATTTTGCTTGTATAATTAAGAAGGATAAGCATGCTACGAGTATATTCTGTGTACTTGATGGTTTTAGTTTTCTCGGGAATTGGAATTGTTATTGATTCGTTTAGTTCTTCTGAATTTATACCAGATTTACTGTCTAACGCTGAGGAGTTGATACCCAAAAATTGTTACACTAGTTTAACTTGGCACAGTTGATTAATCAAAATAGGGTACGAGTAGCAACACGGGGACCTTCGTTTCATCAAGCTTGAGCAGAAATCGCCTTTGCTGTTACATTTGGAAGCAATCGCTAAAAAACCAATTATCCATCGCGTAACCTTATCATCTCCTTCGCAAAAATATCTACCTGCTTTAATTGACAGTTTCGTTAGAGCTCATCTGCTCAGCATTAGATTATATAAATATTTTTAAGAAGTTTCGTAAGCTGTTTTATTCCTGTGGCCCCTCTATATTTGATTAGTTCGATGAGAATTTCATCCCAGTTGCTTTCCCTCCTTCGTGTATCTTATTGCATATAATTTCCTCTTATGTTATGTCTGGTCCTCCTGTTGCTTTACCAGTTTTGGTCTTACTATTTTAATCATCGTATAATTTTTGAATGTATTCTTCCTAGATTCGCAAGGAGAGGATTTACAACTTTAAAATGCGCTGTGAAAACAGGCCCCTGTACAGTTTAGCAGATCGTGCCCCAGCCCCCAATCAATTATATTTAGTAACAAATTATATTTGTTATATTATCAAAGTTTCTGGCCTGGTCCCTTAAGGTCTCTGATCCCTCTGCGTTTGCCCACTTTGCCCCCGGCCTTTCAGATTCGCTTCCTCTCATCAATGTCAGTTGTAGTTTTCCCATTTTTGTACTTAAATTTGACTTTTTCTGATATATTTCCTGCTATTTCACTTGTCTATATAATAATATTTAGTCAATCCAGTTCGATACATTTTGTGTGGTTAATGTTGTAAGTAAGATAAGATGTGAATATAAAAGAAGAAATACATTATCGTTTATGTTTGAAGATTTAGGTTATAATTGGAAGAGAATATAAAAGGGAAGCTTGTTGAGAAATTCTCTTTCAGAATTGAGGATATACTATGTAGAAAGAGTAGATTCTTTCTGTAGTCTTAACTGTATCTTCGTTAAGATTTTTTGTTTTCTTACATATTTCAGACGTAGAACCAGTATAGAAAGGACTTTGCAAATTGTATTACTGTAATTGAATGATTCAGTCCTGAGTATAAAATTTGCAAATAATAAATGCAATTACAGTAGAACTCTGATTATCCGAACTTCCCTTAACCGAAATCCAGGTTAACCAAAGCGGGCCCTGTTTCACTTATTACTTTTTAGCGGAAACTTGTTTAAAACTTTTTTTCAATAAAACCGCTCATATTTATTTTCTAGTTTACTCCGGCCTTAAGAGGGAAAATATGATAAATTGTAGATATCGGACTATTTCCAAAACAGTTAATGTAGTAATTAACACATGCATACACTTTATGACATTAACTACCAATAAGTTTAACTACTAATAAGTTTAACTACTAATAAGTTTAGCAGTATGTAATTAAACGTATTTGTGAATACAGGTCGTTTAGTTTCCTATATACCTTTATATTGAAAATTTTATTTCCGGATTACTCGAAATCGAGCCCATTTCTTTTATTTCAGATAATCGAGGTTCTGCTGTACATATTAATCCTGGAGCTGATCCTGTTTTATTAATTGTGTAAATTTATTTTAATTTCAGTTGTATCGCTTTAGATAAAAACTTTTGTATTTTAAATTTATTGCTTCGGTTTTCAAACTTTTAAATGAAGCAAACTAGGATTACATCGACCTGAATTTTTAACATCGACATTATTTAATCATCATTTATTAAACATTATTAAACATCATTAAAAAACGACATTATTTAACATCGACATTATTTAATGGAATTTTGTACATTAGCTCCAGAGAAAAATCACATTAAAACAATAGAAGCATTTCTTCAATTCGTGATTATTAACAAACCCATTCTTCATTCACTCTTTGTGTTTTTCAATGAAACAGCTGAATAAAAATCAAATATGCTTTTAAATATTTTAAATTAGAGTAATGGATAAAATGTGGGGTATATATCATTCACGTAAGAAAATTATTTTGTTCCTTATATAAATACGCAAAAATATTAAATAGGTGTAAAAGTAACCTCCTTACCAATAATTTTACCGTTTAATAATTTCGATATATATTGCGTTATACTAATTGTGGATTAAATATATTTTATGACACACGGTACTAAAACTTCTCCATAATTTAATTACCTTCTCTAATAAATTCAAGTCCTTTCTTTTCTATTTCGGCAGAGAGTTTTCCAATAGACTTCAAATACCGGATTGCGTACGTAGTAGAAGCAAAGTGAATCATGTTTAGCTCTCCATTTCCACTGGGACCTGACAAAATGCTTTCAGGATTTTCGACATGAGTTTCAACAGCTGTTGGTGCAAAGTTACTTCCTAAATATGAAAAATGGAGGAATATACATCTGACGAAAGCTAGTAAAAAGCTATACTGATATCTTATTTTCCATAATATGAGATTTTAAGGACAGGAGTTGACATTGGGCAAACTCAGCAAGTGTAGAATAGAAAACAAAAATATTTTAAAACAGGCATTAAATAAAACGAAAGCAATATATTTATCTTGAATATGGGGAAAATGACCAGTTTACTAATATATCAATTTAGTTGTTGTAGCTGTTGTTAGTTACCAACAGTTGTATTATCTTCTTCTATGGAGATACAAGAAACGTTCCGTAAAACAAAATTAAAAACCATAAAGCATTTGAAATATGGCAAGGGTCCATTTGTAACCTCAAACAAAGGATAACAAGGACTACAGGTGCTGTATATTCACCTGCCCAGAACGAAGGATAGAGCCATATCGCCAATGCATCAATCCGTTGGAACGATATACAGGATATCCATAATTAAACGTAACATATTTAAGACCCGTAACATGAAACTGTTGGGCAAGTCTGAGCTAAACCAAGTATACATAAAAAAACAGATTGGAGAAAAAATGTTTGTTAAAGAAATTAGTTACGAAAATTTTAGCCAGTCGAATATAAACAAGGAAGTGAAAGAAAATCGCCCAAGATCGATATTTAAATTTAGCGGGTTTCAATTAACATTAATTCGCAACTCTCTAATCCGCAATTCTCCAATCCGCAACTCTCTAATTCGCCACTTTCTAATCCGCAACTGTCTAATCCACCACCCCTAATTCGCCATTCCCTAATTCGCCACCCTCTAAATCACCACTCTCCAAATCGCCACTCTCTAATTCAACACTCTAATAAACCGCCATCTAATTCACCACTATCTAATTCACCACTCTCTAATTCGCCACGCTCTAATTCACCATTCTCTAATTCGCCACTCTCTAATTCACCACTCCCTAATCCCCCACTTTCTAAATCACCATTCTTTAATTCGCAACACTCTAAATCGCACTCTCTCTCTCTAATTCGCAACTCTAATTCTCAAGTAACTCGGTAGATTTGTAACGTTAACAATAGCCATCATTATTGCATTTACGGAAGACCTTTACCTTGTCCTTTTCATTGCGTATAGACAGACAGACAGAGACAGAAAGCCAAAAGCAATAGCGGGTTCAATATCTATTGAAACCCGCTAAAGACGCTATTCTCACATTTAAAAATGCATGCAAAATAGTTTTTGTAACAGTTTTGTCGTTGTTGTTCCTTTTTGCTATATGAAACGATAATGTGAAGAAAAAAGTAATTCAAAATGACTTTAAGTTTGGAAGATCACGTTTTGCTTGTTGAATTGTTCTGTCAGCCTGATAGCAAGGCTTTGCTTTACTACTTTTTTTTTTAACTTTGCTTTTACTTTTTTGTTCTTATGCAATTTCCTTCCCCCCGATCTTTTTTCTATGTAGACCTATACCAAGTTTAGCACAGATCTGCCCAATATATATATATATATATATGTATTTTTTTATGGTGTCTGGAATAGGTTACGTTTAATTATTGCTAGCTTGTACAATGATTTTATTTATTTATCTTGTTTTCGTTGCAGAAACTTCGACTATATCTAGATACAACTTGTCTGAATTTTCCAATGATCTGCCGGCCATAGTGTGACACTGATGAACGAGAAACTACATAAATACACAGTAACGTAGGTTGAGGGATTATATATATATATATATATATATATATGTGTGTGTGTGTGTGTCTAATACGTATGATGCTTGAAACGGATCGTTTATCACTTGTAACTATCCTGTCTGACTGTGCAAATTACGTTTAATTATCGGTAATCTTTACACCAAATATTAAAAGTATCTTAATTGACAATTTTCGGAAGATCGGTATCCATTCTCTTATATCTGCTTCAAATCAACATTAACAACATTGCACCGCATAAATTTTACTCCAATAACTGTAAAATCTAACAATATATTCTTTATAAACCATAAATAAACTAAAAGTTCAGAATTCAGATTGTTTTACTTCAACGTACCTATTATAGATACAACGCAACTTCCCGTTCCGGGTACAGCATCCTCCGGTACTTTTAAGTTTATTGCAGTTATTTGCGTCTTTATGTTCTCACCGATTGTATCTAAATGAAGGTCAATTAAAAACATAACTAAATCATACGAATGTAGAAAATTAATTAATATTTAAATCCACTTGGTTTGGATCAGATCGCACCCTTTTCCCCACAGGGATGGAAGCAATTTGAACAGAAAATTATAATAAAATGCTGCAAATCATATAAAAATTCACCAAATCAATAGGAGACATTGTACATCCATTTCTATACTTGTCCAAAGTATTTCGCTCTAAGCGTAACCACTCAACAAACAGTGAGTAGGTGGCGCCACTTCCGACGGAAAAGAAAGCTTACTCCCGTCTTGCCCCGATTCCCTTACATATATACTACCAGTAAATGAAAAAAGAACACCAAGAAGGAATTGCTGGATGGTTATGAAATTTGCATATGTTAATGGGGTGGAGCACAAGTAGGCGTGATCTTAATTTCAGGATCAACCGGTTAACGCTTACGCCAAAACATGCTATAATATGCAAATTATAGTCAGTGGTATTTAAGGAGAAAGTCAAAGTGGACGTAATATGTCGTCAACTTAGAGACACTTGCGAAGACTCTGAAGAAGCTACAATCTCTGGACGTGGAAGACGTGTAAAATTTCAGCAGTTATCGAACTTTGAGAGAGGTCGTCTAGTGGGACTCCGTGAGGCCGGTTGGTCGTTGTCCCATACAATTCCACACGTGCTCAATGGGAGCATATCCAGTGAACATGCAGGCCATGAATGTTGTCTCACACCTTGAAGTGCACGTTGCGTTGCAGGTGCCGTGTGTGGGTGGGCATTGCCATGCTGAATTACATCATTATGAACCAACCTTACAAATGACACAACAATTGGCTGAATGATACTTCGGATATACCGAGTGCTGTTTAATGTGCCCGGTACAAACACTAGTTCTGTATGGGAGTGATAGCTGATCGCTCCCCATACGAGAAGACCAGGTGTGTGTCGATGGCGGATGTAAGAAGGGTGGAGATGCTCCCCTGTGCGTCTGCGAACACGCATACGGCCATCTGAGGCTCCCAAACAGAATGCTTTAATCACTAAAAAGGACAGATCGCCATTGAGCTCTCCAGTGCAGACATTGGCTGCACCACTGCAGCCGTTCCCGACGGTACACAGTGTGATATTTTAGCAATCTGGGTGGAAAAAATTATTAAACCACACATAAAGTATTTTAATTCTTTTTTGGAGGCTGTTACGTGTAAAATACATAAAAAGGTATATATTCTTCACATGTTAAGGCATTTTAAAAATAATAATAATAATAATAACAATTTCAAATCATTTTCCGGCTCCGTGGTACAGAAAAATTAAATTATTGGACTAATAAGATATTAATACTTTACACGCAGTTTTGTAATAAAAAACGTTAATAATTATTACATGAACATCAAATATGCTCTATTTTTCTAAAAAGACATAAAATTTTATGCTACATAAACAATAACATAACACAAAAGTGCTGGGAATCACTACTGTCAGTATAGTCTTCTAATAGATCCTGTGATGTGACTGATGCATAATCACCCTCTACTGAATACTACCCTCTACTTACTGAATTCAAATCTCCTGAGGGTTTCAATAATACCAAGATTTCTGAATTAATTTTTCCAGGCTTTGTATGAGTAGAAGCAAGTAAACTTACACTGAGGTGACAAGCAATCTATTAAGTAAATCTGTGTTTGTGTCAATCCTTGATGTTTTCCTCGTAAAAAAGTTCTTTGTATTTCTTATTGTGTTTATTTCTCGCCTCTTGAGCTTTTTTCGGAAAACTGACTTATCCGAAGGATACGAGAGGCAATAATACTTCTTCCGTGAAATAGTATTTTATGTATGCTTACGGGCATTAAATACCAAGAATATTCACTAATGAACAGGTCCCGCGTGTGCTTTGCATACGTATCAAATTTATCCGAATTTATTTTGAATCCACAATTTAAGCATTCTAAAGTGATGTGAAATCGTTTGATCAGCTCCACATTGACCCTAGTTACTTCGGCAGACATCCGCATTCTACAAAATTTATGAACCGTATTGTCATTATTAGTGTTTCCTGCTTGCTGTTTAGACATGTTTATCAACAAACCCAACTTACTTTTAAACTTTTCTTGAACATTTTTTATTTTTTTGAGCAGTTTTGTTTTTATTTTCGGTGCCTCGAATTTGCCATGCTTTTAATTCTAAGCGATACGAAATGTGGAGTAGTCATTCAAATAAACGTATCCACGAATGTAGAGACGATATTCCAAAGGTAAGAAAGTCTTTGTTTACCTCCTTTTTTGGAAGTACATTTAGATCGTTCATTTCACTAGGTTTTGCTCTACACAAATAACACGTCTGTGAATTTCAATTAGAAAGTTGTAGAGCACACCTTCAGTTTGTAAGAAAAGACATACGGCTTACATGCACTATGTACACGTACTGCCACAAAGTAAGGTGTTCCGAAAGTTTCAATGCATCGCTTTCTGTTAATGCTTTCTGATGTTTTAAAAGTTGAGTCGAAGTTCGTATAGGGGGAAGATCACGGTTTCTTTCCTTTAAGAACTTCTATTCAACCTGTAAAGAACTAAAAAGCATTAACTGAAAGCTATGCATTGAAACTTACGCAACACCTCACTTTGTGGCAATACGTGTCATACTGCATATGAACCGTATGCATTTTCTTACAAACTGAAGGATGCTCTACAACTTTCTAACTGAAAATATTTCGCTATCTTTATTATTTTTCCAAATAAATTTTTGAACTTCCTCAATTCGCCCCCCGGAGCGCTGATGTTCATGTCATTTGATAGTGCATAGTAGTAATTTTACTGTATATATATATATTATATACAGTAAAATTACTACTATGTAATATATATATATATATCATCATCATCATATTCAACCATTATCTATCCACTGCTGGATGAAGGTCTCTCCAAATGCTTTCCACACAAGTCTATCCTGGGCCATTCGTTTCCACGTCACCCCAACCTGTTTTCTTATTTCATCCACCCATCTAGTTTGAGGACGTTTTCTAGGTCTTCGGTGGTCTCTTGGAATCCAGTTCAGAATTTCTGTTGTCCATCGTTGATCAGTTCTTCTTGCAATATGCCCAGCCCATCGCCATTTCAGCCCTTTTACTTTAACAATGATGTCCTCTACTCTAGTTTGCTCTCTCACCCAAGTGTTTCTTTTTCGATCTCTCCTAGTTATTCCAAGCATGCACCTCTCCATGCTCCTTTGCGTTGTCTGTAACTTTCGTATTGCTCCAACTGTTAGACTCCATGTCTCTGATCCATAAGAGAGGACTGGCAATACACACTGGTTGAAGACCTTTCTTTTTAGACACAAAGGCAATTTCCCCTTCAGGATAAAACTGTTTCTTCCAAATGCACTCCAGCCAAGTTTAATACGTCTGTTGAGTTCTTTCATAATGTTGCCATCCATTGAAATCAGCTGGCCAAGGTAAATATATGAATCAGCAATTTCTAGCTCAATGTTGTCAACTTGTATTTTTGTTTCCTCTACAAAATTATTGAACATGATCTTAGTTTTTTGTAGGTTCATCTTGAGTCCAACTTCTTTACTTCTAGTTGAGAGCTCCTGTACCATGTCTTGGAGTTCTGATGGGTTCGTTGAAAAAATAACAATGTCATCAGCAAACCGCAAATGATTTAAATATTCACCATTTATTTTTATTCCCTTGTTATTCCAATTTATCAGCTGAAAAATCATCTGTAAAGCTGAAGTAAAAAGTTTTGGAGAAATGGTATCTCCCTGCCTCACCCCTTTGCCAAGTTTGATAGTTTTGGTATCTTTATGTAACCGAAATTTTGCACTTGCATTTTTATACACACGTTTCACCATGTCAATGTACACATCCTCAATGTCTGTTGATCTTAAAGAGTTGATGACTGCTGATGTTTTTATAGAGTCAAAGGCCTTCTCATAGTCAATAAATGCAACACACAATGGAAGTTCATATTCATGTGTTCTTTCAATTAATTCTCTTAATACTTGAATATGGTCCACTGTACTGAATCCACTTCGAAATCCAGCTTGTTCTCTTGGTTGAGCTGCATCTAATTTTTTCTGCAGGCGATGTGTTAGCACTTTTGTGAAGATTTTATAAATAGCAGGTAACAAGCTAATTGGTCGGTAATTTTTCAAATCCTCTTTATCACCTTTTTTATGCAAAAGAATTACTGTTGCAGAATCCCATTGGTTTGGTATGTTACCGCTGTTAAGACATTTGGTAAAGAATTTTGCAAGTATGTCTTCTACATATTCTCCAGCTTCTTTTAGGATATCTAATGTAATACCATCATCACCAGGGGCTCTTCCTTTCTTCATACTTTTTATTGCAAATGAAACTTCTTCTTTTAAGATTTTAGGAGCTGTTCCTTCGAGAAAACGAACTCTGAAATCCTTGAAATATCATCTAAATCTATAAATTAAACAAAAAAACTGCAAGGCGTCATCACGAACACCCCTGTTACAACAATGAAGAAATAATTTAGCTAAGAAATTTAATTTAAAACAAACCTGAATACATAGGGGTTATTATTGACATTCTTAGACGACTTTTCCGGTTAGAAGGATCCAGGCTAAGAAGAATGTCTTGTTCGATCGGGTATCCTTCAAACTAGAATTACAAAATACCTTTTATAGAAATAGTTGTTTTTGAATAATATAATTAAGAGAAAAACGATACAGAAAATTATAAGAAATGTTATCCTAGCCTATTCTATCATAATGCATTTAAATTTTTTAGTTTGTTTTAGAAAAATTTTGAAACTTCGATACTAGAGCAAAATAAATAAATTGTAAGATAGTTATTAATATGTGAGCATTCTGACACCCACGTTTATTACATAGCTTAAGCTAGAGCTTTTTAGCGTCTTGACTGATAGGCCATTAAGAACGGGGAACGAAGCTCTTTTCTTCATCATATATATATATATATATAAAAGTTTTCCTCGCCCATTCTTGGCGGAAACAGGCTTTGGGACGGGCAGAGCGCCATGTTCCCAAGCCTCTTTTTACATCACTTCTTAATGTGCCATGTCTAGAAACTTCCTGACAATGTGACACGTGTTTAGGATTGTGGCTTTTTGTATTTCAATGTAGGTGTTTGGGTCAATGTTGAGTATTCCCAAATTCGTCGCAAGCGTTTTTGGTACTATCCCTGTTGCTGAGATGACTAACGGGATGATGAGGATCTTTTCCATACCCCATATATCTCGTACTTCATGTCTGAGATCTTGGTACTTGGTGATTTTCGTTGTGTAGGTTGTCTGTATGTTATTGGTGTTGGGTACTGCTATGTCGATTAAGTACGTGGTCTTATTCGATTTATCGACGAGGGTTATGTCAGGACGGTTATGTGGGACTGTCTTGTCTGTTATGATTGCTCTATCCCAGTAAAGCTTGTGTGTTTCGTTCTCATGCACGGTCTCTGGCTCATATTTGTAGTACGGGCATTTTTCTGTCAGAAAGCCAGCATTCGCTGCCAATTTCTGGTGGACTATTTTCGCTACTTGATCGTGTCTATGTTTGTAGTCTGACTGCGCAAGGATCTTGCATCCTGCCATCACGTGTTGGATTGTCTCCGATGCCGCATGACAGTGTCTGCATTTGTCGCTTTCTATGTCTTTTCTCTGGATGAATTTCTGATTGTTCCTTGTTGCGATCACTTGGTCTTGGATGGCTAGCATGAATCCTTCTGTCTCTGGCTGGAGAGTGCCTTTGGCCAGCCAAGAATTTGATGCCTTTTTGTCAACGTGTGGTTGTTGCAGGTCATTGTAGTGCCTGCCATGTAATGGTTTTCCGGCCCAAGTTCTCAGTTTCTGTTCGTTGGCTGTTTCGAGGACACGCTCTTCGGTACTACACAGGTTTAGTGGCGTGTAATTTGCATCTGCTTGTATTATGGCTTGGATGAGTGGCGATCGGGGACTCTTCAACTGGAAGTATTGCCTCATGCTCTGGATCTGCTTGTCATGTAAGTCTTTGAGGTCCGCTTGTCCGCGTCCTCCTTCTTCCCGGGGTAGTGTTTGCCGTTCAATTGCCGTTGCAGGGTGTAGTTGTCCGGCTCTTCTCTGGATGGTTCTCATTTTCCGCTGGAGTTGTTCTAGTTCAGTGTTGGACCATTTGATGATCCCGAAGGAGTAGGTGAGCACTGGTACCGCATATGCGTTAATGGCTTGCGTGGTGTTCTTCCCGCTCAGTTTCGTCTTCACAATGCTTCTAAGTCTTTCTTGGAATGCTTGCGTGAGCTGGACTTTGACTTTCTTGTGCTCCTGCTGCCGTTTTTGCATTATCCCTAGGTATTTGTAGGTTTCGCCCTCGTCCAAGGTCTTCAGTAGTCTCCCGTCTTCGAGTTCGATGCCTGGTAAATCTTCTTTGCTATTCTTCTGTATTTTGCACTTATCGAGGCCGAATTCCATTCCTATGTCCTTGGAGAATGTCTCTGTTATACTGATGAGTTGTCGGAGTTGGGTGATTGTTATATATATATATAGTTTATAAGATATTATTACCCTTCTCACACACAGGAATAACACAATAGCCACGTAATGGTCAACACAGAAAAGCCCCCGAGGCGAGGTTTTCGTGGGGAATAATAATGCAAAATTAAATATCTGTAACTTTTTTAATCTGTAATTTTGTAATCGATTATACGAGCATTAAAAATGTGTATCGCATAGTTTAAGTTAGACTCACTAATATTTGCATTTTTAATAGTTTATAAAACGAAGTTTGTGTGTGTATGCATATACGTATGTACAGGAAAATTATATTTAATTTTCACATTTGAAATCCTTCTAAAAAGTAAATCACTAGCCGTAATCTCCAAACTTTTTAATATAGTGAAATAGGCGGCAGAATTTACGTTGCTACTTTAATTATTATTATTATTAATGTTATTATTAGTTCATGCAATCACCAGCAGGTGAAAAAATAGAGCTTTACGCTAAGTTCATAACGACTATTTACTTATCCAGCGCTAGTCTCTATATGCGAATAGCACTAGGCAGTTATGTAAAACTTACATGAAAAATCCTGCATGCGCGACAAAAAAAACCTTTACAAAGTTTTGTCGCACAGGATAAAAGTCTTGACAATCTCTTCACACCCCAAAACTAGTTTTAATGCAAACTACAACACGGTGATTCCCAATATCACATAATCGTGTTCTTTAGTGGAGACATCAAAGTATTTTGCTGCAAAACAAATATGAACTACAAGTTATTGACAATGGAAACATCATCAAAGCGTAAAAGCCACTTTCCTGCTGTTTACATAGAAAGATTGCATCTTATTTTTAATGTATCTTTTTACATACAAAAGGTTAAACACTGGTAAAATAGCAATGAATAACATTACTCCTGATGAAGGACTGCTGCTGATGCGTCCGAAAGCTTGAGTGATCTTTTTCATTGCTATTTT
>QLNU02015360.1:181395918-181433493 GCA_006491805.2 Dysdera silvatica
CAAAATTTCGAATTTAGCAATACAGATCCTGATGCAAGCTAGTAATTTTATGTTATTTATTGTAAATAATCAATTTGTGTTTCTTTCAAATATATATATTTGTAATATAATTTGTTACTCAGAACTCAGTTTTTATTCTTTTTTAAAACCCTTTCATTTGGCCACACTGTGCTTCACAGATCTTCTTACCCAAGGAACTCAGTTTTTCTTTTCATTGACGGAAATTCTTATTTAAATTTGGGCGAAATTGATAATTTTTGAGGGCACTACAGTATTATGACATTCTTAAACACAAACATCCCTAAAACATGTTACGAGTAATTTGCATTTTCGCTAGCTGTGATGGCACAAATGATTTGATTGTCTTGAAATTCACAAAAATTATAGCTAGATAATAATTTTAAATGTTTGTGAAGTTTGGTGGCGATTGAGTGAATTAAACGGCTTATATGGATTTTGGTCCAAATTTGTAAAAATCGGCCGCATTGTGGGCGGGCCAGAAAATATGAAAACGAAATTTTTTTACGCGCTCTATCGGCATTGGGCTGGGCCTTATACTCACTAGAAATTTTCTGATTCAATGAAATAGCATTGAGGTAAGAGCTTTAGCCGCCCCCTAGAAAAATTAACCCTATAGAAGAAAATTAGCGCCCCCCCCCAAAAAAAAATCCAGTTTCTTATCTTCTGTAGCAGGGCCGGAACTGGCCCACGAGCCGCCTATTTGGAAACACTGATATAGACCCTATTGATAACAAAGCTTAACGTTAAAATGTCGAGAGCAATTCGATTAATATTATTTAATAGTTTAGTACCAGGGCCGGTTCGAGAGAATTTATTGTAGATGCGAGATGACGATTTGCTCCTCCCTCTCCCTACCATTTCAAAGATTTGCCGTATTGTTTCCTTCCCCTTACAATAGTCTACTGTAAAATTAATTTATTTCATTGCTCATAATGTGTATTTTACACTGCCAAATTATTTTTATGTTAGACCTTCATGAGCTAATGGATTTTATAATATTACAATTACACACATTCGTTTCACCTAAAAATAGTTATGCCATAGTAATTGGATTACAAAAAAAGTCAATGGTACTTCTTCATTTCGAAATCATTTAATACAGTAAAATCAATATTACATTTTCATTGCAGCATAATATGTAAAATATATATTAGTATTTCAGAAAATGAATACCAAATCATTCAATTATTAGTGAAAATAAAATAAGCTGAAAAATATTCTTTTTATCCTATGAAACACTTGTTCAACACTGATGAAGGAAGAACTACAAAAATAGAAACATCAAAAGCGTATTTTTCTGTCCTTTTGCTTTGCAAAATCTCTTAAGATTGTGTCTGTATCGATGGTACTGAGCATCTCATTTTCTATAGCCAAGGTCGCTAATCCGCTCAGACGCTCTTGGGAAAATGGTCCACCTCAGATAATTTTTAATTAGTTTCAATTTGCTAAAACTTCTCTCCCCATGAGCAACTGACATAGGAATGGCAAGTGAGATTCTTAAACTCACAAAGCCTTTGGGAAACGTATCTATGAAACAATTAGTGGTTACATACCATAAAGTCTTTTCAGGGCAGCTCTTTTGTGGAGCATCGGTGCTAAAAGTAAGACCTCAGGAAGCAACTCATTTCCATCTACATCACATTCGTTTTTTTCAAACTGACTGTAGATTTACACAGCGCCCTCTCAGTTCATTTTTTCCCCTTTGCAGAAGGCTACGAACGTCATAGAGTAATTTGAAGTTACCACTATGCTTCTGCATTTAATCAAACCTCTCTGA
This sequence comes from Dysdera silvatica, assembly GCA_006491805.2. Lineage (NCBI taxonomy): Eukaryota > Metazoa > Arthropoda > Arachnida > Araneae > Dysderidae > Dysdera > Dysdera silvatica. Next base: position 181,397,717 of record QLNU02015360.1, read on the forward strand.
CAAAGAACTGATTTCTTGATATAAAACCACATAGAAGAAGTTTACTTAGAAAGAAATCTTTCCTGCCGCAAGAGGTTGATCTTCACCTTCCTAAAAAAATTGTTTCTTTATTTTACTTGACTTGATATGAGTTTCAGTTGAGAACTCTGGACTGATCTCCAATTTCTCTGCCAGCTCTTTCGCATAAGTTATGACACTATTCATACCATTCTCCGATCTCATACTTTCTAAGAAAGTCCTGATGTTTTCAATCAGGTCGAAAGCACTCTGTAAGTTGTCATTTTCCCTCTGAAGCTCTTTACTCACAAGATTTACTCTAAATAATATGCTGTACCATGCGACCAAGATGCACAACAACCTTAAATCTTTCAGTTTCTTTGCCACACGAGAAGCAGTTTCTTTTTCCAAAAGAATCAACTTTAAGGTCAGTTGCTGCCTCGTATATTGCATCATACACTTCTTCTATGTTGGATCGCAAAGGTTGGAGAGCATCTATTCTGCTTTCCCAACGAGCATCATTCAGAGGTTTAACCGTTAAACTGGTTACGTCGTTAGTCAAAATGCTCCACCTATGAGGGGAAGCTGAGAAAAAAATATAGATTTTTTGTACATTGCTAAAAAATTGCATAGCCATCGGGCATGCTAGAGCTGCTTCGTTTACCATGAGATTTAAAGAGTACCTTCTAGTGATCGTGGATTGAGATTATTGATTCTTTTTTTTGGATACCCACATTTTCTCCTTCGTATTTGAACCACTACCCTGGCCAAGCATATTTTTCAGGGGTATTTCGCTTTTTTTGTGATCAGGGGGAGTTTGGAAGGGTGGCCGCCGGGGGCGGCGCTATAATCCCAGACAGGACGCTCATACAACCATAAAAGGAAAGTTGAGGGGGAGGGGGAAAGTCGATAATGCACGGCACAGAAAGATGCCCTCTCGCATGATTATCTACACTCAACATAAACCGAAACGAACCGCCACCAGGACCGCCGCGGAGGGCGGCCCAAGCCTCCTAACTGGGAACACACCCGCAGGTCGACAGGTATCCCTAAAGGGACCGGCCGATACCCGCTAAGAATATGTGAAGCGCTGCATAGCGGGGTGGGGGGATGCGAAAGGATGCAAGAGGTCGGGCAGACCCGGGGGTGTGGGCGTGACCAAGACGACTGCGGATAAGAATGAGCTCTGCCCTTACGTAGTAGTATGCTGAGCAACGAAGAAAGGTGTGCTCCAGAGTTTCATCAGTACCTTCCTAACACTCTAAGCACACAGAGGGTGGATGGTGCCTGATCCTGTGAAGGAGCTAATTGGTGAATGCACAGCATAGTCCGAAACGATGCAGACTGGTCTGTTCCCTCCTGTGGAAGTTGTCAGAGAGGAAGAACGGGGTCTTCCGTACTTCGCCTGATAATCGAAAGTGCCCCGATATGTCCTCCTTGAGAAATTTCACCATGCCCTGTTAAAAGGTGTCCTTCAGACTCCTGATACGGCAGGAAAGGGAGGGGTTGTGCGGTAAAGGCCTGTTATTGTAGATGCCGTTTGCGTCTCTGGGTATTTCCCTTTTTGCAAAATCATTTAACAAACAATCTGCCAATACCTCACCTGTTCTATCTGTTACTTCGACGAATCCAAGGAAGTGTTCTTTCACTATCATTTCTTGGCCTGCCTCTGCATGAACAAACCTTACCATTCTCATTTGCTCGGAATGACGGACGTCGGGTGTACAGTCAAGGATAATTAAATAATAGGTTGCTTCGTTGAGTTCATGAAGTATATGTTCATTCATTATAATAAAAAGTAAACAGATAAACTCATTTTGTATCCTTTTACATAGATAATGAACGTATGTTTCTTGGGCAGATATTCTTCTCAAATGCTCGGCCAATACAACGTTGAACTTTGAAATGTGTTCTACTAATTTCAAGAAGTTTCCATTATTTTCTTTAAAAATTTTATCGAATCACGAAATGCCATCCCTTGAGTGCCCAAAAACTGCGTTACACAAAAAAGTATTTTCAAAAGCTCATGCCAGTGTTGATTTTCAGCTTGAATGAATCTTTGATTTTTGTCATCTATGATTTTACCTAAACGTAATCTTTGAGAGAATTACTGTCAACTCTGGAAAGATTTTATGTCCCAAGGTGATTTTTCGTGCCGGGATAAAAACTTTGACAGGTTTTGCAAAAAGAAAACCCGCGAGTTCCAGAAAAAGATATTCTGCCATAGCAAAATAGTATACAGCAAAAACAAAATATTGCATCTTTTGATACCGAATAAATAAGCCATTCCCTACAAACTCCTCCATTCCGCAATTTTTTTTCAGAATTGGCAGAGGTGAATCTCCTCCCTCTTTTATCCACAGGTAAATTAATGTCAGTGACTTATGTAGTGTCTTTCTCGTAGAGTACTTGACGAATGTGATCAGTAATCTTGACCGGCCATTTCCCTCAGTCCTTTGACGTGGTTATGTTTTCCAATGCTGATGAAACGTCCACGGCTTCCTCCAAACCCTGACATAATAATAATAATAATAATAATAATGACTGAATTAACGTTTACAATACATATTGTTTGTGTCGCGGTTTCAAGAACGCAGAATTTTGAGTTACAAAAAGCAAAATCTATTATTGCAAATTATGAAAAAACGCACATCAATGTTTTGTATAGTCTTAATAATTACAGCATTATTGGACCTCAGGGCCTGGCCTTCAATGTAATTCGCCGAACAACAAATAACTCCTCATTCGTCTAGCGGTCCAAGACACTCCGGGCTAAACGGAGGGACCCTGGTTCGAATCCAGGATGGGGACGGCCTCTCTTTTTCTCCTAAAGCAAAAAAACTCTAGCTTGAGCTACTTATACGCAGGTGCCGAAAATTATTATACAACAACAAATAACGTTAAAAATGCATCCAAACTAGTTTGTACTTACAAGGAGATTCTCGGAAGTCGATTTGTTTTCAGTCATTGCACTACCATTACCAGTAGGCCTAGATAAACCGGAGTCGGGGGTGGGGGGGGGGACTGTTGAACTGTCATCGCTTGCTTTATTTTCTCGTTCTAGTTGCGCCTTTCGCTTTATAAAAATCACCTGTTTCTTTTTCAAGCATTAAATTGATATTAATTAAACGTTTAGGACGATTCTTTGCACACACGCACACAGCTGGCATAAGTGCTACTGAAATAATAACGGCCCAATAACAACGAGACAGGACACTACTAACAGCTCTTTTTAAATGAGTCATATCTAAGGCGCATGCGCGTCGTCGTAGGGCGAGTCTATTTTTGTTTTGTTTTCGCGAAGGGAAGTGGTCTCTGTGGTGGTAGGTGATGGGAGTAAGATCGTGTTTGGCGTTCTACTACCCTCTCCTTTATAAAACTTTCCTAAGGAACCATACGGAATATCGATATCACTTTTTAAGACACTTGCTTTAAATTTATATTTAAAAGAAACTATAAATTGGCTTTTTGAATATTTTTAGTGTGAAATTTCGTTGGGGCATGATATCGAAATCAAATGAGAGGGCTGATTGGGTTTGGACGTTCTAGTCCTTGATATCGTTTGATATTTTAAGGGCGGGAGGGAGGGATCTTAAGAATGCGAAAAATTGATATCGATATATATGAATAGCCCTTAAAGGTAATCAGCTGTTGTTGTTGTTTTTTGTTTTTTTTTGTAATAACTTTTAACAAATGTTCAACGTCTTCGCTCTTACAGTGAAAATAAAACGGGTGTACGGGTGGGGGGGCACCGGCTAGGCCGGCGCCCTTCCCATCTTGGCGCCCGGTGGGACCGCAACTGTCGCATGGGACTCGTCTCGGACCTGCTCCATTTAATACTAAATTAAGACTAAATCAGACATTATTTTATTTATTATTTCACCACTGTTGTTTCTTTATTTACCTCCACGAAGCAATTTTTTTTTTTTTAATTAGTCATGTTGAAATTCGCCAATCCTGCTATATTCAATAACTGACTACCTTCAATTAATCCTGATGGTTCGCGAAACTTAGGAGCAGTTCCAAGAAAATTAAATTGCAATACTATGCAGTAGTAAGATATTATTACCCTTCACAGGGATAACACAATTGCCAAATAATGGTCAACACAGAAAAGCCTCCGGGGCGAGATTTTTGTGTTTTTTTGTGAGAGAATGATTATACGTGAAAATTTCGACATCCACGTTTATTAGCTCATAGTAGAGCTTTTATTTTTTAGGAGAAAAAGGAGATCGTCTCATTCTGGATTCGAACCAGATTCCCTCGTTGAAAAAGCACAAAACTCACTTGGAAGCTTTTCTGTGTTGACCACTGCGTGGCAGTTGTGTTATCCTTGTGAGAAAGGTAATAATATCTCTTAAAACCTTATGGGAAAGAGAACGTTTTCCTGTCCTCATTCGTCTAGCGGTCCAAGACACTCCGGGCTAAACGGAGGGACCCTGGTTCGAATCCAGGATGAGGACGGCGTCTTTTCCTCCTAAAACTACAAAGCTCTAATACGAGCTAATAAACGTGGGTGTCGGAATTTTCATGTATAACTATACAGTAGCTAAAGCAAAAGCGGACAATTATAAAATGATGGATATATCAAAATATGTGTTTATAAGCAAAGCAAGAATCAATTACAGTGACATAGCTTTATAGTAAGAATGAATGGATTGATTTTTCAAGATGTAGTAGAGTGGTACAAAGACATTACATAACGCCATTCAACTAAATAATGGATCAGTCACGTGATGCAATGCTTGGTAAAAAGTAGCAGGAAGAAGTTGGTGAAAAATAAAGCCCAAAATAGATGGATATGATATATTCAATTATAAAATGAAATGTGCTTATGATGGTATTTGAATCATGTTAACTATTACTCAAATCGGATTATCCTATTCTTAAAATGCGACGTACATGATTCGAGTTCATTTATTTGTAATTCTTATTTTAATTACAATTTTCAAATTCAGATATTAAATAGTAGCCTTACCTAGGGAACCCCTTTCGCTGTTCACTGCACTTTGAGATCAGACCTATGGAAGATGATAGTGCTTGACTTCCTGATCACGAATGTGAATTATCTGTCTTCTAAAATGATATCACAATTTTTGATGAATATTTGAATTCCAAAAATGACACTTTTACGCCAGGTTTGATATTTTTTAATCGCACTGTATGTGAGCAAAAACAGGTTTGAAGTCGGTAAGATTATGAAGGATCATCGTATTTAACGGATAAAAATAAAAAATTATGTCTCAGCTAATTTAAACAGTATAAAAAAATTAATATGAAAAATGAACTTTTAGCATAGATATTTGGCGAATTTGACGACAATTTTGAAGAGTTGGCGGGACATTTAAGTTTCGCATTCCACTAGCTATATAAACTTATACGCAAGTGTAACGTCAATATAGTTGTACGAGTTTCCGATTGTGAGAAAATGAAAAATATAGTGAACATAATTCACTCACTGCGGTGGCGCAGTGTGGTAACGCGTTCTCCTATTGCGCGGCTAATCCGGGTTCGACTCCCAGCAGTGCAAAAAGAACGCTTACTCAGAGATCTCATAAAGATCGCACTGCTCACTGTAGTCCGGGGTTTGGTTCCCTAGGCCTTAAGAGGTTCGGATTCCTCGGAAAACAGTAGGTCCCGGCGCAGCATGACCACTGTAGTCTTTGAGCCGTAAAACCACAAAAGAATATAATTCAATCTGTTTTGAATTTGGTTGTTAATAAATACGACACGCTTCCGTCGTTAATAACTGACCAAGAACTTAAGGAAAGTCGGGAAGTATTGTCGAAAATCGAAAACATAATTTTTAATAACAATGTCAGTGAAAATATCAGTTTAGATTTTGAAGACAATTGTGATTTCCGTATCGACGAAGAAAGTGATATTAGTATAGTCGGTGACGAATATTATAACTGTACTGTAAAGGGCGATCAATTGGCAAATGAATTCAGTTTAGAAAATATGCAAACAATTGTTCAGTATTTTGACAGTTGTCAAAAAAATAAATTCCAGAAAACAAACAGGAGATATCCAACAGTAAAATACCCTACTTATATTTCGAGGTTTAGAAAATATATATCAAATATGGGCACAAATATAGAAAAGTATAAAATAATAAAAAATGAAATGTTAGCCAGATTTACAAAAGCTAGGGAAAATTATTTACCTGTTCATGATATAGATTTGAAAAGATGGGCGATCCTGAAATCCCAAGAGTTAGGATTTGAGGATTTTAAATGTTCCGATAATTTTATAGATAATTTTAAGAGCCAAAACAAAATAGTTGCGCGGAAAGTAACAAAATATATCACTCAAATATACACCCAGAATATGGGTAATATAGAAGATAGTGCCATAGAATTTATTTTGATAACGAGAAATGTTACTGCTAATATTATCCCCCAACAAATTTTTAACTCTGATCAAAGTGGTTTTAATTATTTTCTTCCAAATTAAAGGCAGCTATCGCATAAAGGTGAAAAACAGACATTTTCTTTAATAGGGTCTGATTTTGGCAGAACACATTCATATACAATAATGCCAATAATATCAATGAATGGGGAACTGACAGGGAAAATGTTACTTTGTTTAAGAGAAGCTGCGGAAACATTTGGCCCGACTGTTCAACGATTAACAACGTTTCAAAACGAATTTATTTCAACCTTCAAACTTATATATTACATGCTCCAAGTCGGAAAAAATGGACAAAATCAAAATGAGAAAGTGGGTAGAATGTTGTATGAAACCCATCATGTCTCCTCCTTCCTGTGTTTTACTAAACTCATGGACAGGTAGTACAGACCCAAACACTTATTAAGATTTTCCGGAAAATTGTATATCCTTGCAAATACCCCCCAAAGCAACATCCCTCATACAACTGCTGGATGTTTATTTCTTTCGACAATATAAAAAATTTGTACAAAAAAATAATCAACAGAATAGCAATCGATGAAATGGATATTGACATACGACATCGAAATGAGATAATAAAAATGCATTCTTTGGTTCACAATCAATTACAGTCTAAAAAATATCGCTTTATATTACAATATGCTTGGTTTAGGTGCTGTTATAGCAATCATAATTCCAGAAAATTCAAAAATGTTGAGGAAATTTCTTTTGAAATTGAATACAACAATTGTAGCCGAGATAATTGCAAAAATCTGTCATTCTTAAAATGTTCCCACTGTGATCAATTGCTTTGCTTCACTCTTTTCTTTTTTTGTACTGTAACACTTTTACGACATTCCTGAGATGTACACAGTTTAATTTTTCTCATTTTTAAATAAAGAGCATAATTCAACAATTAATCCACAATTTATGGTTACATAACTTCATGAAATAAAATACATTTCATGAAATTTTGTTCACATTTTTTCTAATTACAATAAATGCATTTTCAAATAGCCTACTATTAAGTTTTGTTCACAATTTTTTTAAATTCCATGGTTGCAACAGCATGTGATATGCAATGACCACATCCAGGTTGGGTAAATATAGCAGCTTTTCATTATTCATACACGTCATTTATTCATACTCATATATCCATACCTCTCATATATATGGATACACATATATTCATACATTTCATTTATTCATACTCATATATTAATACATCTCATATATTCATACATTTCATTTATTCTTACTCACATATTCACACATCTTGTATATGAATACTCATATATTCATTCATTCATACATTTCATTTATTCATACTCATGTATGCATGCTTATATGTATTCATGTGCTTCTTTTCCTTATGAGATAATATTTTGGAAAAAGAAATGTAGAAGAAACTTGACATGGGCTGCGATAATACGAAATAACTACTTCAAACGACAATCTGGCGTAGCCTCCAAAATTTTCGCCAAATATTTATGCTAAGAGTTTATTTTTCATATTAATTTTTTTACACGGTTTGAATTAGCTGAGATATCATTTTTTATTTTTATCCGTTAAATACGATGATTCTTCATAATTTTAGAGACTTCAAACCTGTTTTTACTCACATACAGTGCGATTAAAAAATATCAAACCTGGCGAAAAAAGTAATTTTTGGACTTCAAATATTCATAAAAAATTGCCATGTCATTTTTGCAGACAAATGATTACATATTCGTAATCAAGAAGTCAAGCACTACCATCTCCTGTAGATATTATCTCTAAGTGCAGTGTACAGCTAAAGGGGTTCCCTTGTTAAAACAAAAAAGTATTGCGAATGGGTAAGCGACTCGACAAATAGGAGATAAATAGGCTGGATAGATCCTAAATAGGTCGATTGGTTGGAACGAGAGAAACGTTAACGATAAAGTTAATTAAATTTTTTCAAAAATAATTTCTTAAGCAAGTTCGACTCGTCTACACAAGGGCATTGTTTCCTTTAATTAAACACCTAAATCAGTTAAAATATATTTAGTTTGATAACGAAATTATAAGATTTAGAAAAATAAATCATATTGAGAATCTATTATGCTAGTTCAAATACAGATAACAGATCAGACCTAAACAAAATACTTTCGTACATAGATGAAAATGAATAAATTATCTAATCCTAGATGAAAATAATAAACAAGAAGAAAAACACTTACTACAACATTAAGTTTTCTAATGACAATATCACTGCCTTCAATACTAAGAGCAGAAACCTTTATATTGAAGTGTCCTTCCTTCAAAGGACTACTAAGAAAAGAAACACTTTGAGCAGAATCAGCATCCACGTATGCCAATTTTCTTTCACTTTTTTCACCTTCACTTATGTCGGAGCATATATCTTTCTCATCAGCATGCATATAAACGCTAACCTGCAAAAATATGTAACAAATAATTGAAAATTTTAATGTTTGGTTTTTTTTGACACATTTCAGTTCAATATTAATAGATGAAAAAATTAACGTAAACATGATTGTCATAATCATTATGTTCAACCATTATATATCCACTGCTAGATGAAATTCTTTCCAATTACTTTTACCACACAAGTCTATTTCGAGCAATTCATTTCCATGTCACACCAACCAGATTTCTTATTTCATGCACCCATCCAATCTGAGGACGTTACTAAGGTCTTTTATGGTCCTTTGGAATCCAATTGACAATTTCAGTTGTCCATCGTTGGTCGCTCCTTTTTGCAAAATGCCCAGCTCATGGCTATTTCAGCTTTTTGACCTTAATAATGATGTCACCTACCCTTTTTGATCTCTCACCCTATTTATTTTCCGATCCTTTCTACTTATTCCAAACATAATCCGTGCAGTCTCACAGATGAGGCGGGGTCTGGGGCAGAAGCAATTTTGGCGCCCCTTACTACTAAATATGAGTTTTATAATGTAACGAGTAAATATTTTATTTCATTTTTACAGTGTACACATTTCAAATTTTTTTGCAAAAAGATCCTTCGACCCTCTTCCACGATGATTAGGCCCGGCCACGGCCCCACCGGTGCGACCGCCTATGATTCCAAACATGTACGTCTTATGCTCCTTTAAGTTGTATGCAATTTTCGTATTGCTACTTTTTATAGACTCCATACCTCTGATCCATAAGAAATAACTGATAATATACACTGGTTGAAAATCTTTCTTTTAAACCACAAAGGAAATCACACCTTCAGGAGTAAACGGCATTTTTATAGGTATCCTTAAGCATTGTCGTCACCGAGAATCTTCTAACATTGCAATGACGTTAAAAGGGTCCTTCAGTGGTAATTTGTTCCCCTAACGTCTGGTTATCCTGGGTAGGGAACTGCGACAGAACAAGAATGCTTACGAAAGTATTCTGTGGAAACAACGCAAAGTTCAATAAAAGAACATTTTAAACAAGTTATTTATGCGTATAAAACGAAAATTTAATCATACAATGCATATTTCAACCAGTTTTAGCTGGTCTTCTTCAGGAAGTTGTAAACAAAGCCGTGTTGCCACTTCTTGGGAACGCTGTTACCTAGACGGGGCATCTGCTGAGGTGGATGAATAAAAGGCGGCAGTATTGGGTAGAAGGATAGACTAAACTCGGCTGAAAAACGGCATACTATTTTGGTCATTCACAATGTTAAATTTCAAAGCTTTTATGTGGAAAGCTTCTAAAAATCAAGTTCAAGTGGAGATTTTGGCTGGGAAATGATGGTAGGCTCCAGAGGAAATTAAATTTATTGCCATTTTTCAAGCAGTGCACAGCTATGGATGACTTTTGAAACTCCGCCCGTTCAATATACACCCTATAACAAAAAAATCGACGCACCAAGAAGGAGTTGTCCGATTGCGATAAAAATTGGTGGATTTGAAGAACATACATAGAAAAAGAAACGATTAAAATTTCAGAATAATTGAATGATTTATTGCAGAGTTTGACCGTTACAAATGGAGGAGGTCAAAAAGGCGTTGGTCCACCTCTGGCCTGGATGCAAGTTGTCACACGACGTGGCATAGATTGATAAAGATCCCGGTTGGTGTCCTGCGGAATTTCTTGCCAAATTGTCTCCAACTGTTGGGCTAAATCGTCAACATTCCGGGATGGTTGCAATCGCCTTCCCATAGCATCCCAAATGTGCTCTATGGGAGAGAGATCAGGAGATCTGGCTTGCCAAGGAAGTCTTGGGCAAGCTTGAAGACAATTTATAGCAACACTATAAATATAATATATGCCGTGTGTGGCCGGGCATTGTCTTGTTGAAACGCAAGTCCAGGGTGTTGCAAAAGGAGCGGTAACACAACCGATCGTAGAATGTCGTCTCGTACCGCTGTGCTGTAAGTGTGCCAGAAATGACCACCAAAGGGTTCTGGCTATCAAAGGAGGTGGCACTCCAAATCATAACGCAGTGTTGTGGGCATGTGTGGCGTGCGATAGTAAGGGCAGGATCCCCACGCTGCCCTGGACGTCTCCAGACACGTCTGCAGTTGTCGTCAGGACACAGTTGGAAACGGGACTCGTCACTAAAGACTATACGTCCCCAGTCAGCGCAGTTCCAAGTTGATCGAGCCCGGCACCACTGTAATCGGACTTGACGGTGCAAAGGCGTGAGAGGTAAGCGGCGTAACGGTCGGCGCGAGCGTAAATTCCGCTCTCTCAGTCGTCTGCAGAGGGTCATGTTGGACACATGTGTGCGGGCCACACGTTGGATAGTTGATAACGACGAATCCGGTGCTGTGACAGCTGCTCTGACAATCGCTCTGTCTTCCCGTTCTGTTGTGGCCCTAGGTCGACCGCTGCCATCCCTACGCTGACATCTGCCGTTGTTGACCCACTCTTGCCAGCACCGTCCAATCGCCGCATCGCTTCGACCCACATGTCCAGCGATTCTTCGATTCGTCCAACCAGCCTCTTTCAATCCGATAGCACGACCTCTTTCAAACTCTGACATATGCTCGTAATGAGCACGAATCTTTCGGCGAGGCATTGTTACAGTCGACGTAAGATATCCGCAGTCAAAATGCAACAGAAATTTTGACCACATATTGAGAATCGCTCCTTATATACACCTGCTGAATGCGCAGTTCCGATGCGCTGGAGTTCCCGCTATTCATTCATTGGACACCAAATTTTAATCATTTGCATGTTTTGTCAAAATGTCTTTGCATACGAAATTTCATTACAATCGGACAACTCCTTCTTGGTGCATCGATTTTTTTGTTATAGAGTGTATCTTTGGTGCTCTTTTAACCTATGTTTTGAAGCTCTTTTTTTTCTTTCTTTTTTTTTTTTTTGGTCTAATGTACGAACGTCCGCACTAACAAAAAACTTGATAAATTCCCCAGCGTTGGGTGAGATGAAATTTATCTTTAAGGTTAGATTTAGGAATTTTGTTGGAAGAGAAGAAGGCGACATGGAAATTAGCCTTTTTTTTTTAATTTTTTCTATGGCGTACCCGAGTTTCCGCGAGAAGGGTAAAGTTACGGTTGTAAGGAATTCTTTTGTGGAATGGTTCACCAAAGTTGCAGAGGAGTGGGGTTTAATGAATTTTGCCACCGCAAGATCAATAATATTGCAACTGTAGCCCCTATTTAATGCAACAGATTTTCAAACTTTAGTTCTTTGGAAAGAGCTTCTGGTGTACCGCGCGTTAAAGATCTGCTCAACACAAGAAGCACTTTCCAAAGGACTAAAGTTTTTAAAAAAAGGCGTGTTGCCATCCTTTGGAACTGTTCCAAAGGATGGCAATACGCTTCGTGTTTATAGTGTTGTTTATCTCCAGATAAAGACCAGCGTGTGACTGGTTGAAAGGCGATTGAGTTCCTTTTTGAGTTTTTATTTATATTGTACGGAATAAATACGTTGAAAATTGCAATTTATTTTTAATTTCGAATTTTGCGTAGTATGTCAACAAACATATTTTCATAGCCACACAATATTTCAAAAATGTTCTTTTGTTTTAAAGATTTCTAACCATTTATTACATAATTTAAATTCAAGAAGAAAATCAACTCATGGTAATATTAAAAATAAATTGGATGTATTATTGAAGAGTGTCGTTCTAAAATTCCCCCGCGATTAAAATCTGATTTACGTAAAGGACGATTACGAACTCTGAAGTGGTTGATCTTTTGGTGCCTGTTACATTGGCGACCAAAATTGCGTAGCAAACCTATAAGTGATGGCATCGTTAGCCAATCAGATTGTTTAAATCGGTCCTAATGCTAAAAGTGTTATGGAAATTCAAATCTCGCCTCCGGCCCTATAACACCTATATTTATGGCCATTCTGAAAAATGACCGAATACGTGTCTAATAATTTTTTGAGAGCTTTCAAATGAGCCTAATGTCATTAAAATCCGCGTCGTCCACCCTCCGCCCTTCCCTTGTTAGTGACCTTCAGACAATCTCATATGGAATGCCGGTTCGACGTGAAAGTTTACGAGCACTTGATTTTCTATCTGCTAGTGACGCCGATGGAGTGCCCGATTTTTTGCAACCGTAACCGCAGCTGAAACAGATTTCGCTGGATTCCCACTTCATGTGAGATTTTGCTAAAAACAAATTCTCAAAATTCTCAACTATGTTCTTCAATCTGGTAACCGTCATCGGTTCTTAACTACTTTTCATATTCTTAAGTTAGTGAGGTGATCGTAAATATGTAACTGCTGTTTCAAAATTAATACAGCAATGTTTCTCTTATCGGCAATGCGTTATCAGGTAATGACAACATGACAGCTATTAGCTCTTTTTATCCTTGCAAGTCCTTTCCCAGCAATAGTGTCATTGACATTATTCCTATAACAAAGCCATCTGGCGGACGTAAATATAACTAAAAATTTACATTAAAGATCCGTTTCCGTGAAAACTGCGTTACCAAGTATTAAACATTACCCGAAATACAGATTCAAATGTTTACTGACTTTTGGATCACCCTGTATAATTTTTAAAGCTTTGTAACTAGATGGTGTATCACCGTGCACCTTCTTTATGATGATAGACAGGCATCACATGGCTGCCAATAAAAGTTATGGGGTTCGTGTTTTTTGTGGTCGACTGAATTATGAATTTATCGGAAATGATTTCTACATATTGGAATACAGTGTGACTTTTCTGTCTCCACCGAACCACATATTTAAATTTAAATAGGCTTATATTTTCTCTTGTACAAACATCGCAACGTCTAAACGAGTCTCAAGCAACATGGATGCTCAATTCAAGACAAGAGTACAAGAATACAATACTAGTTTTTTAAGATCAAGAGATATATGTATACTAGCTTACAGGCAGAAAAATTTTAAACCCACGTCTGATTGTATAACAATGCATTGAAATGAGTATAGACTGATTATATATATATTGTAAATATTGTAAGATTTTGTTTCTGTGTAGCAAATAAAAATTTATATTATTAAAATAATAATAACTCGTGTTATCTTTAAAACTTTGAGGGATTATAAAACCTTGCTGAAATATGAAAAATAACGAAAGGAAGTTTAAGAACCCAGGTATTTTTTTTCTCTATATGTATTTATATTTTAGTGAAAATATGTTTAACACATACCGCAATATTTCTTCTTCCGTAATTGAAAACTGTAGCCTGTACTTCAATGTGCTCATTCCTTGCTACAGAATAAGGTAAATTTAGCTGAACAAACACCCTCGAGATTACTCGAAATTCTATCTGATCAATTATACACATGCCACTATTAGGAGATATTGATACGGCTTGAACCCACCACGTTGTTATGCTATGTGGTATATTCACAAAATACTCAGCTACACCATCTGGTCTAAAAAAAGTGAACCACAAAATTTTTAAATATTATTTTTAATTGATAAATAAAAAAGTTTATAATATTTGAATATTCATTAGTTTTCAGCGTAGTGAGAAACTCACCCAATCATGATATCGGAAAATATCCAAGTCTCACGAAAATCCTGTCTCGTGACCACTCTTAATTCAAATTCTTTTTCTATTTCAGGTTCCAATATATCTGAATAATCACCTCCTAAAACATGAATTTAAATACCTAGTTTACACATTTTGTTCGAATTGTTCACATACAAAAGGTTAAACGTGATAAAATTGCAAACAAGACAGATCACCCAAGCTTTCGAACACGTCAGCAGCTTCACTACTACTTCTTTCGCTGCAGTTCCTGAAAGACGTAGACCTCCTCAGGCCTGTAGCCAAGCCGGAGACAGCAGGGCCGTGGCCCCAGTTGCCCCATGCTTTTGCCTCTGTTGCCCCCATCGAGCTATTTATATATATAAAACAATCCCAGGGTGCCCATATGTCCTTTGCCTTTCCCTAGTTGCCCTTTCATCCTGGCTACAGGCCTAGGTCTCCTTAACGATTATCGCACACTCTCCCTCTGTCCAAAGCTTCCCTTCGCCATTCTCTCACTGCCATTCTTTTTAAATCTTCTACTCCATCCAACCGTCTTTTTCTGGTGTATCCCACTTTTCTTCCTTCTGGGTTGGTTGTCATTATCTCCATAGGTGTAGCGTTATCTTGGTCCGTGGGGCCCGAATCTCCTCCTCTCTTCTACCAATTTTTAAAAAATGAAATTTTACATATACTGTAATGTATAAATATATACAGGGTTCCTAGGAAAGTTTTAATGCCGCCAATAAAATTTGAACCAAGACAGATATTGCAACCAAAGTTAGGTATTGGTATAGTAAAATGACTATACACTATCAGACATGATAGACAGCAGCGCCCCTGGTGGCGAATTGAGGAAGTTAAAAATTTTATTTCGAAAAATAATGAAGATGAGGAAATATTTTCAATTAGAAAGTTGTAGAGCGTCTTTCAGTTAGTAAGGAAAGATGTACGGGTCACATGCAACACATATACATACTGCCACAAAGTGAGGTGTTCCAGAAGTTTCAATGCGTCAATCTCAGTTGATGCTTTATTATGTTTATAAAGCCGAGTTGAAGTTCTTATAGGAGAGGGACCACATAGTTTTGCTCTCTTTTTCTTATAAAAACTTCAACTCAACCTCTAAGACGCTAAAAAGCAATAACTGAAAGCTGTGCATTAAAACTTCCGGAGCATCTCACTTTGTGGTAGTACATGTACATATTGAATGTGAGCTGTATATCTTTTCCTACTAACTGAAGAATGCTCTACAATTTCCTAATAGAAAATATTTACCTAGCTTCATTATTTTTAGAAATAAAATTTTTAACTTCCTCAATTCGCCACCAGGGGAGCTGCTGTTCATCTCATCTGATAGTGCATAGTCATTTTGTTATACTGATGCCTCACTTTTGTTGCAAGATCTGTCTTCATTCAAAAATGATTGGCCGCATTCGAACTCTCATAGGAACCCTGTATAATATACGCTTGGGGTCCCCCAACAATTTAGAAAATTCTAGGCTGCTGACTGTCTTCTTAACTATCTTAGCTTCTCTCATTCTTTTGTCATATCGAATTCCTCTCTTTTTAATTACCTTTGTCACACTGTCACAAACCCTTGGTACTCATAGAGATAGTATATTTCCCTGCTGTTTCTAATTCGCCATTTACATTAACCGTCCTCTATACTTTTCGAAATATTTTTCGTTCCCATAACTTAAACACTTTCTTGTCTCTAATCGTCAATATCCATATCTTGACTCCATTTAAAACTACAGGTCCCACCCACTATTGTTTTATAAATGATAAGCATTAGCTTTCATGAGATAATCTTGGAACTAAGTATCTTCTCGAATGCAAAGTAGCATCTACTTCTTGCTACTATCCTAGTTTTAATCTCGGTACTAATCTAGCAGCCTTCCGCAAGCGCAGATCCAAGGGGAGTTATGGGGTGATCGCCCTCCCTCTTGAGGTGGAGTTATATCATGGAAAATGAAATCAAAGGTACCGGACACTTGGCCAAAAATAGGTACTAGAAACAATCTTTCCCCCTTGAAAAATTTCTGGATCCGCCCTTGGTCTTGGGGTTGGCTTGGAATGGCTCCTGAACGTTTAAACTGCTCTACTCATATAAAATTTCTTTCTATTTCTTCTCTTCCCAAGACTTTCACATTCTGGTGCTTCTTTCATCCCGCTTATTGATCATTTATTGAGATTTGCCCATATTATTTGCAATTTGGACAAATAAAAAAGTGTGCCCAGTACAGAATCTTTGTTGTCAATGGCAAAGTAAATAAAATCAGTGGCAGATAATAAAGCCCGTTTAGTGGACCTATTTTTTTAAAGCCAAACTGGTTATCGTTACTTGTTTTATAGTAGTAAAAAAAATCGAAAAGTCTATTACAGAGTAGTTTTTCGAAAATTTTGAAGAAAAAAGAAAGTATTGCTATGGGACGATAATTACTAATTTCATTTTTTGAACCCTTTTTAAAAATGGGGATAACTTTGGCTAGTTTAAAGTCAGGTGGAACAACACGAGTTTCAAATATGAGATCATAAACGTGAGTGATCGGCAAGAGTATTTCGTTAATTGAAAACTTCACTGCAATGAGATGAATATTATCATGACTAGGACCTTTGTTCTTATTAAGCATGCTAACCAGCTTCAGAAACTCATTGGGGGTAACTTCATTTAAGTAAAATGAATTCGAGACAGTTAAGAGAAACATCTTTAATATTATTGCAATAGGATGATAGAGTAAAGGAGTAGTTAATGAAATAATTATTGCAGGCTTCACAAATTTGATCAGCATTTGTAATGGTATTGTTTTTCAATGTTAGTTTATCAATTGTGTGATGATGGGTGTTTCTTCCCATTAGTTCGTTGATCTTAGACTTTTTTTTTTTTTTTTGATTAAGTGAATTGCAAAGTTGATGAAAATGAGACTGCTGTGAGAGTTTGATTTTTTTGTTAAACTTATGGCGAAAGGTTTTAAATGTATGAAAGTTACGAGTAGTTTTATTTTTAATAAAATTGAAAAAGAGTTTGTTTTTTAATTTAATTTCTTTTAGTAAAGAATTGTTTATCCAGGGTTTTCTTGTGCGTTTGTTATGAGATGTCATTTTTATGGGAAAACGTAAATCATAGTGATATTTAAAAATCAAATAGAATAAGTTATATGAACGATTGGCATTATTCGATGTTAAAACAGCGCTCCAGTTTAAGTTTATAAGTTTAGTTCTGAATAGTAACAACTTGTTATCAGAAAAATTAGAAGAGTATTTTTTGTGATTTGAAAGTTTTCTAATTGAGTTAGAAGTATTAATGGCAGAAAAAATTGGTAAATGGTCACTGATATGATGCGAAAGAACACCGCAATGTGGGTTGATTATATTTGTAATACGATGATCAAATTAGTGTTTGAGTATTACGAGTTATTCTGGTTGGGCTATTAATATAGTTACCGAAACCATAAGAATTAATCATGTCTATAAATAGTTTAAAATAAGTATTGTGAGTATTTGTTGTGCCATCATCGTTGAGATCAATGTTAAGGTCTCAAAGTATGACCAATTTAAATCCGTTAATTGATATGAAGGACAGAAGACCGCCCAAATAATCATTAAAATCACAAATACTACTATTAGGCGGACGGTATACAGCCGAAACGAAGGTGTTGCCAGTGGAGACTGTCACAATCTCGATGGCCTAGAAAACTCCTGTCCAACTGGGCATAGGAATTAATTTTAACGGAGAAGCAACATATATAATAACCCCTCCACCTTTTCTGATATTCTTGCCTATAGAAACCTGCTGGTAGTCTAATAATAGCAGACAATAATGGTCAGGCCACCAAGTTACTGTTATACATCAAATGCCGGCCAAAGGACCAGTTTCAGTTAAAAAGTTTTCAATCAATGGAATCTTATTTGTTAAACTCTGAGCCTTGACATGAAGTAATAATTTTTCACTCATATCAATTAAATCGAATAAGTTAGAAATACAGATGTATCGAAATCCGGAGTTGTTAGGTAAATCAAAGACATCTTCTAGGTTATTAAAGAGAATACCATTCTCATTCATATAATTGCTAATTTTAAAGCAATGTAATTGGGCGGTGGTGTCTATATTTCAAGTACAATAAATGAAAGAGAAAAGAGTCTTGATTAATACAAAATGACGATTTAAAAAAAAAAAGGCAAAAAAAAATCGTGAAGAATAAACGAGAGAGCTAGCCAGAGTGTCCCGATATGATTAGCTTCAATACAAATGGCCAGGCAAACTCAAATATAAAGAAGTAGGTTTGGGGTATACATTAGTAAGTACACTATATGCCCAAAATATCCGCACACTTCCGATTTTTTAATTTTTTTCGAATTTCTAAAAACTACTCTGCCAATTATTCTTTGACTTTGAAGATATATAGAAGGTGCTTGAATGCACACTTTCCAATAAAGTTTCGGTGACTTGTGCATTTAGGGGACCAACAAAATACTGACAAAACAAAAAAATGTATTTGATCACCCTGTATTATAAAAAGCCGAAAATTATTTGTAACTTTCAAAAAATATTTAGTCAGCTATGCTTAATGCTTGTGTGCATTTTTGTAAAATAGACATGTATATTTATGAAGATAAAAACGTTTCTTTAAGAAAACCCAAATTTTGTCACATGTTTTTTGCTTATAATATCCACAATTTTCAGTCAAATTTCACAAAACTTACAGAACATTTGTCAACGTACAAGAAAAATATTATACTTAAATTAGAAATTAATATATTGAATACACGATGAGATATGAGCATTTGAAGAAAATAATTTTTTACTGTGTATGCGCGAAAAATATGAATAACTGTCTTTCATAATTTTGTAGTCAATAGTATAGAGCAACTTAAAAAAAATACCAGTGGGATATCTTGAAAATTCAGAAAGTTATCGACGATATAGTGAGCCGTATTTCTCTAATTCTCTGAAAGTAGCTAGATGATAAGGGTTTTTTCCACAAATTGTCATATTCCAAATTACCAAACACCCCTGTTCTGAAAATGAAATATTCCAGATTTATGCAAATAAGGATCAAAAGTATTCGAGTACCTGCATGTTTTGCTTCTCCTTTACAGAAGTCAAAAACCTTGCTTGGTGCAGAATGACCATTGTTGTCCTTGCGCCATAAAAATACAACAAACCAACAAGAAGTCAAAAATTAGTATGAAGTGGGACCACCTTTTGTTGCAGTGATGACTGCCACTCTATCTGGGAGGCTATCTACTAGTTTCTGGAATTTTTCAGTGGGAATTGCATGCCATTCTTGCAAAAGAATATTAATCAGCTCTTGCGCCAATGTGGGCCATTTTGGCCTAGCTCGTAGTCGACGTTCTAATGCATTCCATAGGTGTTCTATGGGATTTAGGTCTGGGCTCAGAGCATGCCAGTCCAATTCCTTAACATCCATGTCAGCAAACCAGCTCTGTACAGCCTGTGCTGTGTGGATAAGAGCATGATCTTGTTGAAACAAGAATGAACCTACTCCAAACTGTTGTCACAATGTAGACAACATGGAACTGCCTAAAATGTCGAGATAGCCTCCCGTCTTCAGAGTTCCCTTCAAAGGAATTAAAGTGCCAAGCTCGAACCATGAGAAACATCCCCAAACCATTATGCTTCCACCATCAAACTTAACTTGCGGCACAATACAGTCAAGTAAAAAGCGTTTACCCAGCATTCTCCACATCCAGTCTCTACCATCTGATTGCCAAATAGTTTACCGTAGTTCATCGCTCCATAACACTTGACACCACTGCTGCAGGCTCCATGTTTTGCACACTTTGAATCATTGTAAGCGACGCTTGACATTGGTTGCGGTAATGCTTGGTTTATATGCAGCTGCTCGGCCATGAAAACCAACACTTCCCAGCTCCCGACGAACTGTCTTTGTGCTGACGTTGCATCCAGAGGCATCTTGAAAATCCGCACGAACTTTTTCCGCCGATTTCATGCGGTTCACTTTCACAACTCTTTTCATCACTCTGCGTTCCCTGTCTACTAGACGAAGTGGTCGACCAGGTCGTGGATGCACCGTTGTAGTCCCCGTATGTTCCCACTTTACGATAACATCATTAACGGTGGAACGGGGCACTCGTAACATCACAGAAATCTCACGAACAGATTTTCCAGAGCGGTGACAACCAATGACTTCACCACGTTCAAAATCATTTAGCTCGCCCTTTCCTCCCATTTTACTTTTCTAGTTTTGAAATTATAATTGTTAACTCGTCAGACTTCTTTTATACTTGTCTGAGAGCTAGAAATTTGACGTCACTAACAGAATCCACCACGTAGAGGGGTGTCCGAATACTTTTGATCCTTATTTGCATAAATCTGGAATATTTCATTTTCAGAACAGGAGTGTTTGGTAATTTGGAACATGACAATTTGTGAAAACCCCTTTATCATCTAGCTACTTTCAGAGAATTAGAGAAATACGGCTCACTATATCATCAATAACTTTCTGAATTTTCAAGATATCCCACTGGTATTTTTTTTTAAGTTGCCCTATACTATTGACTACAAAATTATGAAAGAAAGTTATTCATATCTTTCGCGCATGAGAAGTAAAAATTATTTTCTTCAAATGCTCATATCTCATCGTGTATTCAATATATTAATTTCTAATTTAAGTATAATATTTTTCTTGTACCTTGACAAACGTTCTGTAAGTTCCGTGAAATTTGACTGAAACTTGTGGATATTATAAGCAAAATACTTGTGACAAAATTTGGGTTTTCTTAAAGGAACGTTTCTATCTTCTTGGATATATATGTTTGTTTTAAGAAAATGCACAGGCATTAAGCATAGCTGGTTAAATATTTTATTAAAGTTACAAATAATTTCCAGCTTTTTATGATACAAAGTGATCAATACGTTTTTTCACTTTGTCAATATGTGCGTGGTCCCCTAACTGCATAAGTCACTGAAACTGTATTGGAAAGTGTGCATTCAAGCATGTTCTATATATCTCCAAAGTTAGAGAACAATTGGCTGAGCAGTTTTTTAGAAATTCAAAAAAATTAAAAAATCCAAAGTGTCCGGATACTTTTGGGCATATAGTGTAGTAATAATGTGAGTAGCGTGAGTCAACCGGTTAATTATGGATTTAAGTAAACCAAATACATGAGTATGCGGCGTAATAAATGATAACAAATAAAAATACATGAACATTGCCAGAACCACTTTCTGTTCAAATGTTTTTCCATGGCCATTATCCTGCATATACAACGCACAACAGTAACAAAATCTATCACGCCAGTCATCAGCTAAAGAAACGAAAATTCTGAATATACAACAGTACATTATATCAAGTAAACTACTACATGTAAAAATGTTCTCCCATATAGAAATAATAAGGATTTTTTTTCGTCCAGCACTTACATAAGTTCTCAAACTTCCATCGCGACGTTTTGAATTTTGATTTCGCTAAATTTCAATAACAGAAGTTTTAAATATTTAATTAAAAGATACTCACTTTCAACAGAAACTGCCTCTCTCTTCTTCCGGTTAACTTTATATGATGATTCTGGTAAAAATATAAAGAAAAAATATCAGAAGTAATTTTTTGAAAAATAAAAGCAGAAGGCATGCATATCTATTCTAAAGTCTATTAGCGCTTGTATCCAACAGGAACGTACTCAAAGTATATAGCGGGCTTTACAAAAAGCGTTCGGAAAAAGTGCAAAATAATCATGAAAATTCCAGTCTCCAACTCCCTGAGTTTGCTCGATTTAATCGTTGAGAGGAAATCATACTCGACCCAGTTCTCTGAATATGATTTCTTGCAACATCAGAAATGCTTCAAATGAAACTACTACATCCTAATGCGCTTTAAAGTTCTGCATTGTGTATTTCTTGATTTTAACTTCCAAACAATGAAATAAAAAATGACACAAAAAATAGCATATACAAACTTTGCAAATTGGGGGCCCCTGATTGGTTCCGGGCCATGGACTCCCGCCCAGTTGGGCCATCCATTAAAATAGCACTGCTTATATTATATGTGCAACAGTCCAGGAAAGTTTCAGAACACTCCTCTACTTCTTTCTTCATGTGCATCTTTGCCAAAACCAGTCTGTGTGTACACGTTTTTCCATGGCCATCATCCTGCATACCCAAAGCACAACAGTAACGAAATCTATCATGCCAGTCATCAACTAAAGAAACGAAAATTATGAATATACAACAGTGCATTATATCAAGTAAGCTACTACATGTAAAAATGCTTGCCCGTATAGTATAATACACTCTATAACAAAAACATTGACGCACCAAGAAGGGGTTATCCGATTGTAATGAAATTTCGTATGCAAAGACATTTTGACCGAACATGCAAATGATTAAAATTTGGTGTCCAATGAACGAATAGCGGGAACTCCAGTGCATCGGAACTGCGCATTCAGCAGGTGTATATAAGGAGCGATTCTCAATATGTGGTCAAAATTTCTGTTGCATTTTGACTGCGGATATCTTACGTCGACTGTAACAATACCTCGACGAAAGATTCGCGCTCATTACGAGCATATGTCAGAGTTTGAAAGAGGTCGTACTATCGGATTGAAAGAGGCTGGTTGGACGAATCGAAGTATCGCTGGACATGTGGGTCGAAGCGATGCGGCGATTGGAGGGTGCTGGCAAGAGTGGGTCAACAACGGCAGATATCGGAGTTCGGTCTCAGCTCTGGTGGCGTGCGGATGTCTGTCCGGGCTGGCGGGTGTTGGTTCCAGCTCGCTTAAGACGGAGTGCTTGGGATATTCACTTTGGCCGCCGGGCGGAGTTGGATGGATGCCTGCTTCTGCTATTCTGGGACCGGACTCCGCCCTCCCTCGTAATTCGGACTTCGTCGCTGGGGTCGTGCTTGGCCTTCTGTCCATGACGGGCGTTCGCCATTGTCTTCGTCCGCTGCGATCGCTTGGGGGCCAGCTTTCGCAAACAGTGGATGATAATTTGGTATGTAATGCCTGTCCGGACTATGCTGGTCTCGCGCGCCCTGGTTGCGGGGAATGTTTTACGCCTGTTCGCTGCCGCTCGCGGCACCTCACCCACTCAACGGTGTCCGGTGGTCTCCTGTAGGAGTACCGGCCGGCCCGGGGTGTTCTTCCGCGCCATCCATCTATTTCGGCCGCTCTTCGGGGCGGACTGATCGTGGGTGGTCTCCGGTCGACGTTGAATGACGACAATCATGTGAGCTGTGCGTCTCTGTACGCCTGTTTCGATCGACAATCCCCTGCAATGCCCCCTCCCCCCCAGTGTCCCTTCTCGGTCCACTGGTCGTCATTTTATGTGACAAAAGCCAGTCTGGGAATACAGCGCTGCCCCATTCGGCGGCCACCTTTCCCATTACACTTCTTGCGAAAGAACACACACATGTGTCCAACATGACCCTCTGCAGACGACTGAGAGAGCGGAATTTACGCTCGCGCCGACCGTTACGCCGCTTACTTCTCACGCCTTTACACCGTCAAGTCCGATTACAGTGGTGCCGGGCTCGATCAACTTGGAACTGCGCTGACTGGGGACGTATAGTCTTTAGTGACGAGTCCCGTTTCCAACTGTGTCCTGACGACAACCGCAGACGTGTCTGGAGACGTCCAGGGCAGCGTGGGGATCCTGCCCTTACTATCGCACGCCACACATGCCCACAACAGGGCGTTATGGTCTGGGGTGCCATCTCCTTTGATAGCCGGACCCCTTTGGTGGTCATTTCTGGCACACTTACAGCACAGCGGTACGTAGACGACATTCTACGACCGGTTGTGTTACCGTTCCTTTTGCGACACCCTGGACTTACGTTTCAACAAGACAATGCCCGGCCGCACACGGCACGTGTTGCTATGAATTGTCTTCAAGCTTGCCCAACACTTCCTTGGCAAGCTAGGTCTCCTGATCTCTCTCCCATAGAGCACATTTGGGACGCTATGGGAAGGCGATTGCAACCATCCAGGAATGTTGACGATTTAGCCCGACAGTTGGAGACAATTTGGCAAGAAATTCCGCAGGACACCATCCGGGATCTTTATCAGTCTATGCCACGCCGGGTGACAGCTTGCATCCAGGCCAGAGGTGGACCAACGCCTTATTGACTTCCTCCCTTTGTAACGGTCAAACTCTGCAATAAATCATTCAATTGTTCTGAAATGTTAATGATTTCTTTTTCTATGTATGTTCACCAATTTTTATCGCAATCGGAAAACTTCTCGGTGCGTCGATTTTTTTTTGTTATAGAGTGTGATGGGCATTTCTTTCGTCCAGTACTTACAAAAGTTCTCAAGACTCCATCGCAACGTTTTACATTTTTTATTTCGATAAATTTCAATAACAGAAGTTTTAAATTTTTAATTAAAAGATACTCACGCTTAACAGAAACTGCCTCTCTCTTTTTCCGATTTACTTTGCATGAAAATTCTGATAAGAATATAAAGAAAAATATCAGAAGCAATTTTTTGAAAAATGAAAACGGAAGGCATGCATATCAATTCTAATGTCTATTAGCGCTTGTATCCAACAGGAACATATTCAAAGTATGTAGCGGGCTTTACAAAAATCGTTCGGCTTTCAAACGAAAAACTAAATTTTCGCTCAAATGACACAATTATATATTTTTAGCGGGTTTCAAAAAATATTGAACTCGCTATTGCTTTTGGTTTTCTGTCTGTCTGGCCACAATAAAGGGGTAAGGTAAAGGTCTTCTGTAAATGCAATAATGATAGCTATTGTTAACATTGAAAACCTACCGAGTTACTTGAGAATTAGAGAGTTGCGAATTAGAGAGTTGCGAATTAGAGGGCCGATAATTAGAGAGCCGGTAATTAATAGGCCGGTAATCAGAGAGCCGGTAATTAGTAGGCCGCAAAGTAGAGGGTCGCGAATTAGAGGGTCGCGAATTAGAGGGTCGCGAATTAGAGGGTCGCGAATTAGAGGGCCGCCAATAAGAGGGTCGCGAATTCGAGGGTCGGGAAATAAAGGGCCGTGAATGAGAGGGCCGCCAATTAATGTTAATTGAAACCCGCTAAATTTAAATATCGACCTTAGGCGATTTTCTTTCACTTGCTTGTTTCATTTACTCTCTCAGTAGCCCATGTTCATTTATACTAACGAGGGAAACCTCCGAAGTGCCTGTCGCACTTCAAGTCGAGACTTGTATAGTATGAGAGACGCACATGAGTAATGATCAAAATCGAAAAAAAAATTCTGTAAAACTCAACTTCTGATTTTTTTATGAATTTTTTAAATTTTCATAATTACACTAAAACGCAGCTTAGCGCTTAACTGCACAGCCGTAAAGTGAAGTCTTCAGTTAGGGGTAGTTTTACATTCATTTGGAGTGCTTGGCAAAAAATAACAGTAAGTTGTCTGCTGAACAAGCTTTAACTAAAGTATCTCCTTATGCGTGTTTAAATACCCCCTTTCATCCCAACCATGTAACATTCTTCTTAATCAGTTGTTCTTATTATTTCTCACAGATATTAGTCAATAAGACTATTTTTTATTTCACTTCTCCGCTGTTAAAAAATGTTCTGTGTAGGGACTTTCAAGTATTAGGTAAGGATCTTTGTGGGGACGGGGATTTAAGACTTTCTTATTTTTTCTGACAACCACAAGGGAGGGGGAATCTGAACTCTACTTATGTAAGACACAGAAAATAATAAAACTAACACATACAGTGGAGGCCAAAATTTCGGGCCACAACGTTTTTTAAGTTATTGGGAAATGAATGGGTTGTACAAAAATGATAGATAAGACATGAAATAATTTCTTTTTTATTTCATATAAATCGGTATAAATTGCACATTTGTACCATATATTTTCAATCTCTAAACATAAATATAAGATATTACTTTGGCCAAAAATATCGGGTCACAAACACACGTACTGCTATATAAATACTTGATATCTAACACAAAATAATCTTTCAAACTGCACCTCCTTGCTTGTAGTTCATGCCCTTGCTGGCAATCACTACAGTATACAGACGAGGCATTGATTTGATCAAACACGTAGTACATGCTTTAGGGACATTGGCCCATTTTTCTTTCACCTACCCCATTAATTAGACTTCATTGGAGTGTTTCTTCTTTCCCACACGTCGCCAGAGTTCATCACACAGGTGCTCAATTAGTTTGAGGTCTGGAGACACTGCTTTCCAGGGAAAAACGCGACTTCTTTTCGCAGCAATGAAGTATTTTACATGACCTGATAAGTATTTGGGGTCATTATCATGTTGAAATATCCACCCTCAGGGCATGTTTCTCCTGTCATATGGTAGCATATTCTTCACTAAGATATTCTTGTACATGAAGCGGTCTATGGTGCCATTGATCTCCAGCAATCGATCAACTCCTTGAAGTGAGAAAGCAACCCTACCATCACTCCACCTCCGTGTTTAATAGTCGGAAATTTGTATCTGGAATGATTTCTAGCACCCAATGGACGTCGATCATATTTCCTCCCATCACTACCGAATATTTTAAACTTGGATTCATCGGAAAAAGTACTTTTTCCCATTCGCATATAGTCCAATGTTTATGTTCTTTAGCAAACTCTCGCCTGGCCTTCTGATCCTTCTTACTTATTAGAGGCCTTTTGACTCCGACACGTCCAAAAGGCCCCACATCAGTTAACCGTCGAGCTACAGTCCTACGACATACAAGGTGTGATCCAAAAATGCGGTGAGTGAATTTTTATACCAGCAACTGCTGACGCTACATCCTTTTGAAGTAATAAGTCCAATAGTTTGATCTGTTGAGACAGTCAGTGGCAAGTTTGAACAAGTTGGGTCAGTCAGCTTCCAGAGCTGGAAGAGTGAGGTCGTGTTTACCGTGTCTGTCGCACATCATGGATTTCGAACAACGTGTTAACATTAAGTTTTGTTTTAAGTTGCAAAAAAGTGCCAAAGAAGCTCATGAAATGTTAAAATCAGTGTATGGCAATAATGTGGTGGCTCTGAAGACTGTTTACAAGTGGTATGGGTGATTTAAAAGCAGAAATGAGTCGGTTGAATACGAGTAACGGTCAGGACGTCCTTCGACCTCAAAAACAGACGAAAACGTTCAAAAAGTGGAAAAAATGATTTGTTCAAACAGGTGATTGACTATTCGAGAGCTTACATAAGAACTGAACATCTCGTACGGGTCCAGTACAAAGCATTTTAGCTGATAATTTGCAAATGAGATGGGTGAGTATGAAATTTGTTCCCGGACTTTTGACTGGCGAACAAAAGGAAAATCGTGTGTCAGTTTGCACGGAATTGAAGGTTCGTCTTGATGAAGATCCGGACTTCATGACCAAAATTATAACCGGAGATGAAAGGTCGGTGTGCGGCTATGACCCTGAGACGAAAATTCAGAGTTCCCAATGGAAAACGAGTGGCTCCCCTCGCCCTAAGAAGGCACGCCAGTCAAAGTTGAACGTCAAGTTCATGTTATTGTTTGTTTTTTTGGATAGTGAGGGCACAGTGCGATCAGAGTTCGCTCCAAGGGGAACAACTGTAAACTTCGAATATTACAAGGGCTTACTGCAACGTTTGCGAAAGGATGTGCGGAGAAGGAAACCAGAAAAATGTGCCAATGGCTTCCTCCTTCATCGCGAGAACACGCCATGCAACACCTCGCTTCTGGTCCACAATTTTTTGGCCGAAAAAAAGGTTCCTGTCTGTCCACATCCGCCTTACTCACCGGATTTAGCACCATGCTACTTCTGTCTCTTTCTGAAAATAACAACCTTGCTAAAAGGAAAACGTTTTGACACCATTTACGATATTGAGAGGGACACGACGGAGCAGCTGAAAGCCCTTCCTAAGCCTTCCAGAAATGCTTCCAATCAT
Organism: Dysdera silvatica; assembly: GCA_006491805.2. Taxonomy (NCBI): domain Eukaryota; kingdom Metazoa; phylum Arthropoda; class Arachnida; order Araneae; family Dysderidae; genus Dysdera; species Dysdera silvatica. The sequence goes on from QLNU02015360.1 coordinate 181,425,865, forward strand.
GGAATCAACGTTGGAATAAGTGCATCGCTAGCCAAGGAGAGTAATTTGAAGGGGATTAATTCAAATTTGATGTAAGCTTATTACTTTGTTCGTAATAAAATTATTCACTATAATTTTTGATCACACTTCGTACATCTGCAGGATTTTCATGGAGAAGTTCCTGTGCAATGTCACTTGCTGTCTTCTTTACATCCGTCACAGATTTTCTTTTAATTACTTTACCGACACGTTACGACGTTTTCCGTGGTATCCCATTTCATGGCCGATAAGTTAACCATCCACTTGCTTTATATTTAGCAATTACATTATATACCGTTGTTTTTCCAACTGATAATAACTCGGCGATCTCCCGATGCCTTTTCCTTGCTTGGAAAGGTTTATAATCGCCTCTCGCAACTGCAGCGTTATATTTCGCGGCCTTGTGTCTTTCAACTGACCTAGGAAATGAATACGAACTGCTACACAGCAGAGCCCTACACCTATAATGTCGTCAACAAGCATCGATAGACGTTCTTAGAAATCAATTGGCCCGATACTTTTAACCAAGGTAATATCTTACGTTTATGTTCACAGATTGCAAATGTATGATACAAACGTGTAATATATACCAAGTTGTAGGAAATAAAAGATACTTTATTTCATGCCTGATCCATCTTTTTCGCACAACCCATCCATTTCCTAATAACTTCAAAAAAAGTTATGACCCGAGATTTTTTGCCGCGACTGTAGTCACAAAATGACAACCGCCCTGACAGAACTGCAATACTTGGATATAAGTCATACGCGAGTAGAAGATATAAAATACACGTAATTGCACCTAATATTTTATTATTTAAACCAATCGCTCTCAAAATGTTTTCGCTGGAGGCCCCTTTCTAGGTTACCCATGCCCCCTCCCTTACATTTTTAAATTATAATGAACGTATTATTTTTATTTAAATGCATTATATCAAATTTACGTCTTGTATATTATATACTATTTGCTTAAAATATTGAATTTATTTTTCGTTTTAATTAAAACACAAACTTGTAAATGTACTTGAGTTTATGTAACGCTGCGTAGAAATATATAGCGAGAATAAGCGCAGCAAGTTATCGCAGGTAAAAATACCTTAGTAATACGCTGTTAATAGTTGATGCACGGTTCTGATGATAGTGGCATGTGGCCACCAAAATAGCTATATAAAGCTTTATAATAGCTGCGTAAAACAACAAAACAGTGTATTAAAACTTTTTAAATGCGATAATTTGTTGTGATTACTCTCTATTTATAAATAAGCATTTAATATTATAGCGAACTTATAAATAAGTGCTCAATATTACAATAAAAATGTAAATAAGTATTATAATTTGCATCACACGTTGCATTCTTATTTCAAAAACATATACCAAAAAATTAGATAACCGAAATCTCTTACGTAAATATGAAGTGTAGAGGGGGAGGGCATTTGCTTATTTTTTCTTACAAGGGGGAGGGAGGGAGGATTATAAAATGGCCAAAAATTTGCTTACATAATATTTGAACGTCCACATACAAAAAAATTGGATACATTTTAGATAATTTATGAATTTAACTATAATGTTCAATATAAAACCCTCTGGATATACATTTCGTATGACACAGTAATACTTAAATTAGTTAAGTTCTCATTTTACTAACGCTTATTTTAATTTATAAACAGAGCTCGTAATTGTACTCGTAAAGTAACTTACCTGAAGCCCATGGTAAGGAATGGTATGTAGATAGTATTACTAAGCCAGCGTTCCCTAAAACTTCGTCTGTTGTCATACCACCTCTGTCGCAGCCCAAATCACGATTTGCCAGAGCATCAAACATCTTTGCGAAAATAGGATTTAAACTTATTTTAATGAATTATATGTCGGGAAGACATTTAACAATCGATTTACATTTTATACTTTTATAACATAAATAATTAATATTACTAAAATTGTTCACTGAAAATTCATCTTTTAGTAAAAGCAAAATAACAATAAACAGATAAAAATAGGAAGAAATTTATTAAAGTAGAACAATTCTTATCACATCCGATGATGTGGTAGTATTAGATGGTGAATTACTCCCAAAGAGATGATTTATCGCCCCTTGTGAAATACGAATCCACAATCTCTAAATTGCCGGTAAAGTGCTTTACCATTTAGCTACAGACATCAGGCATTCTTTCTCTTGCGAGGGTATATAATTCTCTAAAGAGTAAATAATATACTCTCGCAAGGGAAGGGATGTCTGATGCCTGTAGCTTATTAATAAAGCACTTAAATGGCAATGAATGGAGTTGGGGGGGGGGTCGTGTCCCAACAGAGGACGATAAATCATTTCTTTTCTTTGCGAATAATTCTTCTTTTAATGGGAAGAAAGTTTGGATAAATGTCTAGATATTTCGCAAAGAATGTACAGGCACAAAATATTCCCAAGATTGCACATGCGAGAAAGAAAATTAAGGAATCGTGTATAAGGATGAGTTCTTTGAAGTCTCAAGCCATTAAAATTTAGAATAAAATTTAAATTTTCTAACTGATGATCTGCAAGGTTATTTTAAGTGTGTGCTTCCTGTAATGATTAGTAATTTCTATATCACTAAATTTAAATAAATAAATATATATATATGTAACATAGTAGACAAGTAGTAGTAGTAACGTCGGCCTAGATCCCCATCTGGCGGGAAATCTTCTAAGGAAACGCATTAAGCTCTCAGTGGTTCTGCTTGGCGCTAAACCCCTTGTTAAGGATGCTGAACACAAGTAAATACGGATACATGCTGAAGAAAGACAAGAGAAACCTACATAAAGTCTCCCACCTCATGTACGTAGATGACATCAAGCTATACGCGCCAACAATCACCCAACTCCGACAACTCATCAGTATAACAGAGACATTCTCCAAGGATATAGAAATGGAATTCGGCCTCGATAAGTGAAAAAATACAGAAGAATAGAAAAGAAGATTTACCAGGCATCGAATTCGAAGGCGAAAGACTACTGAAGACCTTGGACGAGGGCAAAACCTACAAATACCTAGGGGTAATGCAAACACGGCAGCAGGAGCACAAGAAAGTCAAGGCCCAGCTCACGCAAGCATTCCAAGAACGACTCAGAAGCATTGTGAAGACGAAATTGAGCGGGAAGAACATCACGCAAGCAATTAACGCATACGCAATACCAGTGCTCAGCTACTATTTTGGGATCATCAAATGGACCAACACTGAACTAGAACAGCTCCAACGGAAAATGAGAACCATCCAAAGAAGAGCCGCGGAATTACACCCTGCAACGGTAATTGAACGGAAAACACTACCCCGGGAGGAGGGAGGACGAGGAAAAGTGGACCTCAAAGATCTACATGGTAAGCAAATCCAGAGCATGAGGCAATACTTCCAATTCAAAAGTCCGCGGTCACCATTCATCCAAGCCACAGTACTAGCAGATGCAAATTATACGCCACTCAACCTGTGTAATACCGAAGAGCGTGTCCTGGAGGAAGCCAATGAACAGAAACTAAGCTCTTGGGACGGAAAACCATTACATGTCAGGCACTACAATGACCTATAACAATCACACGTTGACAAAAGGCATCAAATGCTTGGCTGTCCAAAGCAACTCCCCAGCCAGGGGCAGATGGATTCATGCTAGCCACCCAAAACCAAGTGATCGCAACAACGAACAAGCAGAAATTCATCCAGAAGAAAAGACATAGAAAGCGACAAATGCAGACACTTTCATATGACATCGGAAACAATTCAACACATGATGGCAGGATGCAAAATCGTCGCGCAGTCAGACTACAAACATAGACATGACCAAGTGGCAAAAATAGTCCACCAGAAATTGGCAGCGAATGCTGGCTTTCTGACAGAGAAATGCCCATATTACAAATATGAGTCAGAGACCGTGCTTGAGAACAAAACACATAAACTTTACTGGGATAGAGCAATCATAACAGATAAGACAGTCCCACAAAACCGTCCACCACCGACAGACACCATGGTTTGAAGTGCTATCAACACCAACAGCCGCTCTTCTTTCTTATGCATTATGAGAATAACCGTATGTCGCTCTGTTGGTGTGGTGCTGTTGATCATGACACTACTACATTTGCAAGGCGTCCCTAACGCCATTTTGCAAAAAGGATAAAGTCGGCCACATACAGTTCAGATCAGCCTAAATATTTTATATGGTGTTCAGATGTGCTTCATTGGCAAGTCCGATCTTCCGATCTCTCGCCAATCCAGAATTTGTGAGATACGATTGAACGTTGGTTAAATGCCATCACACTACCATCGGCGTCGGCAGCATAGGGCAAGAGTGTTCACTTACCCCCTGGTATAAGCGCCTGCCTTCTAACCTGAAGGTGTGCTATAGACGTAGGTTCGACTCCCAATACGGACAAAAATTAAGGAGCTGAAAAATTACTCAACACAAAGCACAATGGTATCTGTCTAGTGCAACTTGAAAAATTAAAAAAAAAACATGAGAAATACATATATAAGCAATGATGCACCTCTGGCTCCATCTAGTGATCGGAAAAGTACTATTAACTAATGAAAAATACCACTGGGCTAATAAAAACCGGATTTGTAGCCTGCTGACGTCAAGTTCGGGCTTTAAGCAGAGGGGCCAGTTCGAAAAATATGCAACAGTCTCTCCTTGGAGGTGTCGGCGGTTGTAGCGGCGCCTCCAACTGTACGGCTACTAGAACCAACACAGCCCAAAGTGCTTTGCAGCCTAGTATAGGTGCAACCACTAGGGCTGAAAGACCACGCCAGCGCATGTCATGGACAATAGATATGAACACCTACATCATGCGCACCTACTATACGATTACAAAGCTGGAAACAGACATGACAAATTACAGACCCACACTTCACGCCAAATTCGCACAACAGTACCCACACCTGGACATCAGTATAGAAAGGATAACAACCCAACGCAGGAACATAATAACCAGAAACCTCCTAGCAGAGCCCATACTACAAAGGTTAAGAGATGAAGTCGCCAATAATCTAGCAAACACGTCAACCAGTGAGGTCAACCCAGAAGCACCAACTAGCGTAAGAGAGCTGCCCAGGCAAGTGAAACTGCAAAAAAAAAAAGAATAGAAGAGCTCCGCAGCAGCATAGGGCGAATAACCCAGTACATGCAGGGAAATAGGAGTAAGAAATTAGTGAGGAAAGTGAAGATGGCCCTTAAGAGAAATAGGATTCATACAAGACACGAAGAGCCCAATAAACACATCAGCGAATATCTGGATACCCTCAAACAAAAACTGGGTGTATACGCCAGAAGACTCCGAAGATACAAAGACTATACCAACAAAAAACAACAGAACATGCAATTCCAAGCAAACCAGAAGGCCTTCTACAGGAAGCTTCGAGAGACCCCAGCGAACAAAGACAAGTACGAAGCCCCAAAGCCAGCAGAAATAGAGACCTTCTGGAAGACACTATGGTCCAATGAAGTACAGCACAAAAGCGCCCCCTGGATTCAGCAAGAAATGGAGGCTACGAGAGGAATAGAGGAGATGGAGTACACGGGCATCACGATAGAGGAACTCCAGCAGGTAATCCAACGTACGCACAACTGGAAAGCACCCGGTATTGACGGCATACACAACTTCTGGTACAAGAAATTTACCAGCGCCCATGGCCCATTAGCCAAGGAACTTACGGCGATAATTGAAGACCCCAGCAAAATGCCTGAATTCCTCTGCAAGGGAATAACTTACCTCCTACCGAAGGACCAGGATACCAGTAACCCAGCGAAATACCGACCCATTACGTGCCTGAACACCCTGTACAAGATACTTACAGGGTACAATAACCTAATGACGGAAGAACAAAAGGGATGCCAGAAAGGGACTCTGGGATGTAAAGAGCAGCTTACCATCGACTCAGTTATCCTGGAACAAGCAAGAAAACAAAAGCGAAAACTCAACACCGCATACATAGACTACAAGAAGGCTTTCGACTCTGTTCCGCACTCGTGGCTCCTTGAAATACTCAGCATATACAAAGTGCATCCCTCAATCATCCGATTCCTACAGAGCAGCATGAAACAATGGAGAACCCGGTTACAGCTAAACACGCCAGACAGTAAAATAGAAACGGCCGAGATCCCCATCCGCCGCGGAATCTTTCAAGGAGACGCACTAAGCCCCCAGTGGTTCTGCTTGGCGTTAAACCCCTTGTCAAGGATGCTGAACACAAGTAAATACGGATACATGCTGAAGAAAGACAAGAGAAACCTACATAAAGTCTCCCACCTCATGTACGTAGATGACATCAAGCTATACGCGCCAACAATCACCCAACTCCGACAACTCATCAGTATAACAGAGACATTCTCCAAGGACATAGGAATGGAATTCGGCCTCGATAAGTGCAAAATACAGAAGAATAGCAAAGAAGATTTACCGGGCATCGAACTCGAAGACTGAAGACTACTGAAGGCCTTGGACAAGTTCAACACCTACAAATACCTAGCGGTAATACAAACATGGCAGCAGGAGCACAATAAAATCAAGGCCCAGTTCACCCAAGCCTTGCAAGGACGACTCCGAAGCATTATGGAGACGAAACTGAGCGAGAAGAACATCACGCAAGCAATTAACGCATATGCAGTACCAGTGCTCACCTACTCCTTCTGGATCATAGAATGGACCAACACAGAACTAAAACAGGTCCAGCGGAAAATGAGAACCATCCAAAAAAGATCCGGGTAACTACACCATGCAACGGCAATTGAACGGCAAACACTACCAATGGAGGAGGGAGGACGTGGACAAGCGGATTTCAAAGATCTACATGACTAGCAGATCCAGAGCATGAGGCAATACCTCCAGTTAAAAAGCCCCCGATCACCACTCATCTAAGCCACAGTACTAGCAGATGTAAAGTACACGCCACTAAACCTGTATAATCTCGAAGAGCGTGTCCTGGAGGCAGCCAATGAGCAGAAACTAAGAACTTGAGCGGGAAAACCATTACATAGCAGGCACTACAATGACCTACAAAAATCACACGTTGACAAAAAGTCATCAAATGCTTAGCTGGCCAAAGCAACTCCCCAGCCAGGGGCAGATGGATTCACGCTAGCCTGTCATGCGGTATCGGAAACAATTCAACACGTGATGGCAGGATGCAAGATCCTCGCGCAGTCAGACTACAAACATAGACACGACCAAGTGACAAAAATTGTTCACCAGAAATTGTCAGCGAATACTGACTTTCTGACCGAGAATTGCCCATACTACACATATGAACCAGAGAATATGCTTGAGAACGAAACACACAATCTTTACTGGGATAGAGCAATCATAACAGGCAAGACAGTCACACATAACCGTCCTGACATAACCCTCGTTAATACATCGGATAAGATCAAGTACCTAATCTAGATAGCAGTACCTAACACCAATAACATACAGACAAACTACACAACGAAAATCACCAGGACCTCAGAAATGAAGTACGGGACGTATGGGGTATAGAAAAGATCTTCGTTATCACGTTAGTCATTTCAGCAGCAGGGATAGTACCAAAGACGCTTGGACGAATTTGGAAATACTCAACATTGACTCAAACACCTGCATAGAACTGCAAAAAGCCACAATCT
>QLNU02015360.1:181433593-181445299 GCA_006491805.2 Dysdera silvatica
GACTACAAACATAGACACCATCAAGTAGCGAAAATAGTCCACCAGAAATTGGCAGCGAATGCTGGCTTTCTGACAGAAAAATGCCCGTACTACAAATATGAGCCAGAGACCGTGCATGAGAACGAAACACACAAGCTTTACTGGGATAGAGCAATCATAACAGACAAGACAGTCCCACATAACCGTCCTGACATAACCCTCGTCGATAAATCGAATAAGACCACGTACTTAATCGACATAGCAGTACCCAACACCAATAACATACAGACAACCTACACAACGAAAATCACCAAGTACCAAGATCTCAGACATGAAGTACGAGATATATGGGGTATGGAAAAGATCTTCATCATCCCGTTAGTCATCTCAGCAACAGGGATAGTACCAAAAACGCTTGCGACGAATTTGGAGATACTCAACATTGACCCAAACACCTACATTGAAATACAAAAAGCCACAATCCTAAACACGTGTCACATTGTCAGGAAGTTTCTAGACATGGCACATTAAGAAGTGATGTAAAAAGAGGCTTGGGAACATGGCGCTCTGCCCGTCCCAAAGCCTGTTTCCGCCAAGAATGGGCGAGGAAAACCTTATATATATATATATATATTACAATAACCAAAACGATAATTTACAATGTAATAAATAAATTGCCTTATTGTTCTACAAAAAAGTGTTTTTTTGAGATTACTTGGCGGTTCGCAATTTTCCTTCTCGGCAGCCATTGCACTTCACTATAAAATACTCACATTGGATAAATTATTAAATTACAAAATTGCTATTCTTATGTATAACCATTTTAAAAATAATATTACACTTGATATCTCCTTTTTCGATCAATATAACCATGAATATCACACTAGATTGCTAGGAGAACTGACACCAAACTCTGCTCGAACGAATATTTTGCTTTCACGCATTGGGGCGTCTAGTATCAGAGTGTGGAACACATTGCCTACAAACGTGTTGCTCACTATCCATCTTCAAAAAATTATTGCGCACACACTTCATTAACCAACAGATTTTTTTTGTTAATTCTTACTTTTATTTATTTCTCTTACTTTTTTATTTTTATTTTATTTATTTATTTTATGTTTGTTTGTTTATTTACTTGAACAGCTTTTGCTTGCTCTTCTGTGCCTTCTCATTTGCATCTGGGCGGCATGGCTTTGTCAGGCTTAAGTCTTTTTCCATTGCTGCCTAGGCAAATTGTTGAAGCCTTCCAATGGAATGGGATTATGTTTTGGTGTATTCCTTTGTACGTCACTTAATTTTTGTTATTATGATATTATAATAGACGTTAATACGATAAATGTACTATTTCCCGTTTTGCGTAGATACTTATATGCTTATATATATTTCATATCCATCTATTGTATCCTTCAACTCTTTGTCTAAAAAAATAAACTAAAAGAAACGACACTTTTAAAATCATATAAACGTGAGATAAGTATTTAATTGGCATACTATTTTATTACTATGTTTTATTTAGCTGCGGCAGTGAAAGTTGTCGATCGATCTGTATTTTGCTCGGTCTAGAAGTGCATTAACGAAGATAGACAAAGGGAATCAGAAAGAAGGCAAGCAAAGAAGGCGCGTAAATGCTGGTTTGAGTGTAGCGTTTGAAAACTGGTCTGCTCAGTTTTCTGCGTCAGGCTCTCAAAACAAAGCATTTTTTCTCTGAATGCAAATAATCAATGTTGACTATACAAAGCGCTGTTATTCTGCAAGCCTTTGTTTGTTGTTTGGGTGTAAAGCTTTATGGTAAGTTCCCAGTATAATTTAAGTTGAACTTCTGTGCAGTTTAATTTGAAATTAGTGTGTGCTCTTCTACAATACGATACGGGCTTCCGTTTTGGCCCTCGCCAAACCACTCGCCACTTACCTACATTTTTCTCTCCTCAAACAGCAGATAAATAAAAGGAAAGGTGAACTAACTCAAAAGCAAATGTTATGTTTTAATGAGTATTGTAAACTAGTGGCGAATTTTCTCCAATCATTTCAGTTTCAAAATATTTGCGGATTAACGAAAATGATGACACTACAGATGAATCCCCTGTTTTGTCGCCAACTCATCTCCAGAAGTGATTGTATACTCTTAAAATGGAGGGAAAGTTTTGTGAATCGTTAAAAATGTGCGTGGTAGTTGTAGTATCATAGCATCCATTCGTGGCGGTGGTGGTTTCTAGCGATAGGATGAGCGACCATTTAAATGTATTTATTTTTGTAACAGATTGGAATTGATGGTATGTTTAGAATTTAGCAGGGGTATGGGGAGAAGAGGTATGGAGGGAAAAAGGGGAGATGTGGGGAATGTGGAGTATCACAATGTCGGCGATGAAAAGCTATTGGACTCAATACTCCGCAGAGTATACAGTGAATGCCATAAGTATTCGTACACCTGCAGTGTGTTCTATTTAAGAAGCTGCTGTATAATAACTATTAGATGTACGTAGACAGGACAAACGCCATCATGATTGCCATGAAAATATAATTTATTTTCAACTAAAAAACTTAAAACTATGTATATAATACTGCAAATTACAATAAATTAGCATCAAAATTATTCACAGTTCACGTGTCAAAAGCATTCGTACATGCAAAAGTCTGTCCTAAAATGATAGAACTGCAATGTTGTTTGTGCACCCGAAGCAATCTGCGGGAAATGCACCGATTTCATTTAAAAGCCAATGAACAATAAACCCGTTTACTATCATTTCTGCAGAAAGTATGCGAAAATGAATCGTAGAAATAAAGAAACAAGTGTAGCGGAACAAAAGCCCATAATGAGGCTCCTTAACCAGTATAAATCTTTACGAGAGATTGCATAGCTCGTCGGCAGACCTCGTTCTACAGTCCAGTCCATAACTGACCGGCATTGTCAAAGAAATACGATTCAAAATATGCCGGGAAGCGGACGTCCACAAAAACTGACTGAAAAGCACAAACGTTTAATTGTTAGATTAATTAAGAAAAATCCAAAATTAAGTGCTCCAAAGATAAGAAAAGAGCTGCTGAATCAAGGTGTGTCACTGTCAGAAAGCATGGTGCGCCGCATTTTCAAAAATGCAGGGTACAATGGACGTGTAGCTCGTAAAAAGTTTTTCGTGTCAAAGGTAAACAGAAAGAAGCTTTTGCAATTCGCAAAAAAACATGTTGATAAAGGTCCTGACTTTTGGAATAGAGTTATATTCTCTGACGAGAGCAAATTTAATATATTTGGATCAGCTAGCAGGCAAATGGTATGGCGTAAAAATAACACCGAGCTTCAACCGACGAACCTGTGTCCAACAATCAAACACGGAGGTGGAAGTATGCAAGTTTGGGGCTGTATGAGTGCAGAGGGAGTGGGAAAATTGCACATTATCGACGGAATCATGGACCACAGAATGTATATTAACATTCTGAAGGAAAATTTGGGTCCTAGTCCTGCTCAAACGGGTCTTCAAAATAACTTTATCTTTCAGCAAGATAACGACCCGAAACATACTGCGTATAATACAAAGCTGTGGCTCCTTTACAATACTCCCAAACAGCTAAATACCCCTCCACAATCACCTGACATTAACGCTATAGAACATTTATGGAGCATTCTGGACTCGCGGATGAGAAAACGACGCATATCAAATAAAAATGATTTGAAAATTGCGCTTCTCGAGGAATGGGCATCCATTTCAACGGATGTCACCAAAAACTTAGTGGATTCGTTGCCAAAACGCATGAAAGCTGTGATTAAAGCCAAAGGGAACCCAACGAAATATTAAGAATGAATTATTATTTTATTAATGAATTTTCTGACCAAAAAACAATTAGTGTACGAATATTTTTGACACATGAGCTATGTGTAAGTTTGTTCATTTTTTATTGTTATTTGCAGTGCACGTATATTTTTTTTTTTACTTTTTTTATGAAGTAAATACAAAAATTTATATTAATTGTGGTGACATTTGTCTCATATCTCTACATCTAATAATTATTATACAGTAGTTTCTTAAATAGAACACACTGCAGGTGTACGAATACTTATGGCATTCACTGTATGTGGAGGAAATGATTCCAAAAGCCATAAAAGATCAATGCTTAAAGACAGAAGTTTTTTTGGTTAAAAAAATCTGAAAAGAGTATAATAAGCAGTAAACAGTATAACAGGTAATTACTCCTTAAAAAAGTATGGCGGCCGGGAAGCGAGCGCACGATGACGTAATCCGGAAAGGAGGTTGCCGCGACAGGGTTGCCACGTCTTGACGACAAATCGCACAGGAGACACGTGTAGTGTAGCCACGAAAATTACTTTTCAAAATGGCAGAATTGTGATGGGCATATATGTTCGTTATGACGTTGAGTTCAGAAAAGTCATACGAAGTTGAATTTAAAGTAGAGAAATAATATTGAACGTAAATTAGAGAAAAAATTAAATTAAATTTAGAGAAAAACAAACTTGAATTTAAATTAGAAAAAGAAAAACGAAGTTGTATTCAAATTAAGAGGGCCAGGACCTCGCTGGTGCTCCGCTGCTCTGTGGTTATTCTTTAAATCAAAAGCAATCACTTAACTGCGAAATTGGGAATTACAAACGGTTGCCATAAAGAGGACCTGATCACCACAAAGGCATCCAAAGCTTGGGCTTTGGGACTAGATTCTAGCGGGAGTGGCTGTACACTGCACAGTGAACAATCCTTCTGCACATGTGCATGGTCAACGTATATGTGCAGAATAGAATTTAGTCCCAAAGCCTGGGCTTTGGATGCCTTTGTGGTGATCAGGCCCTGGCCATAAAGGACAGAGAAGTGGATTACCATATTGTTTTGGTGCCCATACCGGATTGTAAAAGAGCGCCAAATAGTGAAAGTGCATAACAATCCCAACACTCCAAGTTCCTTCCGTCCCCGAAACTCAAGCTATACTCTTAAAATTAGTCTGAGAATTTTCTATGCGTAGTCCATCTGTGTACTGCATTTGCACATCCTAGCTTTCCCATTGGAACGTTGGCAAAGTGGAATAATGTTGTTGACTATGGAATAATATTTCACAGACACTTTTCCTGACCTAGTAATTTTCTGAATCAGCAAGGGGTCACTCCAAATCAAATCAATGCAAAAAAACAAGGGTTTCATCACCCTCCAACTCGAATTTTGATGAAACTTAGCATACACCCTTCCCTTATGGTGTAAAGAAACTCTTTTAAATTTTTTCCCCTCTATCTCAAATGGTTTTAATTTTATAACACTTTAAAGTTTTGTTAAATCTGCATTGTCTATCTTACTTGGGACCCTTGGCACAAAATACCATTGCATACATTTTTTTTTCTCCATAGCCAATAACCAGATCTCTTTGAAATTTTACACAGAGCTCAATGAAATGATGAGGATTTCAAGAAAAAATACACCAGCACTCTAAAGATTTTATAAATGCCTAAAAAAAATGTATAAATGTACTTGTAGCCTAGTTTTTTGTTTTTTTTTGTGGAAAAATTAGGTTTAGAAAAGCAGAACTTTCAGAGTGAGTGCAGGATGTAACCAAAAGTTTTTGGTGTTGAAAATTATTTCAAAGATATGCTCTTTCTCTACAAAGAATTAAATTTATGATTTTATTATTCCTTATAACAAAAATTTTACTTTTTTTTAACTTTGTGGGGGAAAAAATGGGTACTGGGTTGTCATTTTGCACAACTTTCCTACAATCCACAACTGTAAATAGAAAAAATTAAGGTACTTCCTTATTATAGGGTCGTTCAATCTTATTTGGCAACTTTTAAATTACACCAAGATTGCATCTATAATATGTCAACCGATGATATTGCTCCGTATTTGTATCCCCGCTAATATAGTATTTTGATTATGAATTAGTACTTTTATAAATAAATCAGTACTTACCTGAATCACAGAGACCGAACTGGGGGGAGATCTCCCAGACCCCCCTCCCCGTTGCTTCGCAACTCATGCCGTTTCGATCATATTCGATGTGCACTTCCTGAATCAGTATCTTCATGCACAGTGTATTTCATAAATTAAGGATTGTTAACCGCATATTTCCGAAGAAACAAATAATAATTTAAAAAAAGCAATACAAATTCGAAACTCTTAATAAACAAGTCTTGGCAACATTTTGGCAAGATTTCTACAAAAATTACCCACTATCTTGGCGATATATCTCGGATGCCACTATAATACGGAAGTACCAAAATTAATAAAAAAATTGTTCATCTTAAAAATTAACATAATATTGCTTATTGTAAGTTTTTCCGAAAGTGCAGATTTGTTTTTAGTTTAGGGGTATTTGAATTTGAAGTTACGGAAATTGGCTATAGGGAATAAAGCAAAAAAAATTACAATGAGTAACATTATACGCTGACATGTAAGGAAGTAAGACCTAACTAGAAAATATTCCAAAAATTAAAAATTAAGTATTGTATACAAATATGAGTAAGTCAAATTGGGCTTTAAAAATTATTAAAAAAATAATTATTCATTTCAGAAATATTAAAAATATCAGATATTTTATAATGTCTTCTCAGATAGCAGTTCAGAGAAATCTTTCATATGGGGGTTGTGTATGCTGTTAGTCAGTATGTGGATGAATCGTGGATAGCTGAAGTTCGGTGATTCAATGCAGATGAGTCATCCAGGCCACTCAGATACCTGTATCTGGGCTTTCATGATGAGTCATGCAGTGACTCTTTGTCTACATCTCAGAGAATGTAGACTTCGCCTATTAATCAACCTACTTTTGGGTGTCTGTGAGCAAGGCAGTGTGATGGTGTGATGCACTCTTATAATATATCTAATCTTTGACTTTTTGTGGGCTAGTTCTTACTGTGTTTTTAACTGGAATAAGATAGAAGATTCAAAATGTAGTGTGGGAGAGTTAACTGCTAGTGAATGCCATAAGTTAACTTTCAGTCACAGAAAAGGGATTGAGAATATTAATTGTTTAAGCAAAGAAGACAGAGAGCTGTTGCATTTAAGTACTGAAACTAAAGCTGAAGACTTAAAAACTATTTGCTTACATCACCAAAGTGTGCATTTGAAGAAATTTGTGTCTCCAAAAAAAAAAACCCCTTTGAAAAAGCACAAAGGACAAGTCAAAAAATCTTTATGCCCTGTAATGTTACAGCAGTCTAAAGATATGCCAGAAAAAGGATTTAAATTAAGCCAGATGAAAAATTATGCAGTAGCTGTAGACAAATTATTTATAGCAGTGATGTTGAAGACAGTTGCATTCAACCTGATGATACTGGGATACGTTTAGAGGAAAAGATCAGTTTGAAGAGAAGAGAAGCCATAGAAAAGCTCAACACATCTCTTATTGATGCAGGTTGTTTGCCTTTAAAATTACACGACTTACCTGAAGATAGCAAGGTACCTCATGGAAAGAGGAAGATAGAAAATTTTTAGAAAAATATTCATGATGAAATGAAAAATATGCTATAGGTTGAAATCCGAACTAAAGAGACTGAAACAGAGATGATGATTAAAAGTAAAGCGAGTGACATTGACAGACTTGTAGAGGTGATGAAAAATTCCATAAAATGCACCTCAAGGAAGAAGCAAATCCTGATTCTAACCATTCCTGCTTCTGTTTCATGGCCACAAAGAAACATTTAGTGCATCTGATTATTCAGTTCGCCAAGCACAGAAGCTTTTTAAAGGAAGAGAAAGTGTAGCTAAACCAGATCCCAGAAGTGGAAAAAAGCTTCCATCTGAAACTGTAAGCCAGGTTCTAAATTTTTATCACAGTGACGAGCAGTCTAGAATATTTCCAGGAATGAAAGATGTGGTCAGCATTGCAAAAGAGTATCGCAGAAAACAGCTAATACTGGGCAACCTCCGAGAATTGTATGCAGGCCTCAAGAAGGAATATCCCAGTGTTAAAGTAGTTTTCTCGAAGTTTTGTGCTTTGAGGCCGAAGTGGTGTGTTTGGACTAGTTCTAGTGGAACCCACAGTATATGTGTGTGTACCATTCACCAGAATGCATCGTTTGGGTGGGGCAGGTGGGCAACTACCCCCCCTAGAATTGAAATATATGCAATATTTTTAATACATTAAAAGATTGAAGTGATTATTTGCTTTGTGTTAACATTGGTAAAAAAAATGCCCCCTCTGTAATTTGCCTTAACAACTCCCTTGCTTCTGCATGCGGCACCAATAGAAGGCACATATAAGAACATAATGAAGCTTCTACTCTATGTGGATCCAAAGAGGGAATGCATGCTCAGATACTGTAATAAATATTAAATGTCCTCTGAAGAATAATCTTGTCAGCTATTTGGAATCTCAATTTGAAGATTTTGATGGAAGTGACCTCATCGAATTTTCACAATAGATTTCCACAGATCGAACACACTTGATCAAAACCACTTCAACTCTAAATGAGTTCGTTAATGATCTAGCAGACAAAATAAAACATTTGATTCCTCATTCTTTCATAGCAAAGTTGCAGTTTTCCTTCCTTAGAAATTTAAAAGAAAACCCTCCATCACACACTGCTGTTATTCTACTAGATTTCAGTGAAAACTTTTTATTCATCATCTAAGATGAGATACAAGCAGGGTGCGAATCAAACTTTTTTACGAGGGCGGGGGGATAAAATAATTCTAGGTACTTCCTCTAGCGGCTCGAATTTTTGGACCCTTAGGCAAAAAATTATTTTGAGCCCCTTAGTTTTAAAAAATAAATTTTAATTAAATATAATATAAGATTTGTGCACAACTTAAGAACATGGACGCAGTGGTGCAGCTACGGGTGGGTGCTGGGTTACCCCCAACCTCAATTTTTTTTTTTTTTTTTTTTTTGCAAAACAAGCGTTAAATTTAAATTATTAAGGCTAAAGACTTACTAAACACCCAATAGCAAGACAGAACTGGGATCGAGGAAACTGCATGGACTTGTACCCTATGTATATTTAAGATTTTTCGACTTCACGAAGCATTAAAATCATGAAAATCAATATTAGAGCATACTACTATTTATTACATCCAATTTGACAAAAATAAAATTATAGTGCTACAACTAAATATAAATACAACGAAACTTTAAATCAAATAAATGTAAAAAAAAAAACCCTACTTTTCGCGCTTTTATATTTGCGACGTTATTGGTAATTTCTTTCAAGACCATTTTACTGGCATGTTTAGGCTCAGTAGCCAATATTGCACATTCTACTTTGACCAATAGTATTTCTTTTGTAAACTTTTATTATTCGTAATTTACTAAACGATCTTTCGGCAGAGACAGCTGACACGGGTAGGGTAAATAATAACATAAAATAAAAATTTCTGAAAAGTCACTTTTTAGAACACTATATTTTGTAATTAGCAAACAAAAAAATTATCTAATAGACATGTCTGCCATTAAATCCTGTTTGACAAGCGTGATTAAATTACAATAGTAAATGGGCAGTTGGGACGAGAATACAGATGAATACTTTTTTTTTTATGAGATTTTCACACTCACTTAGCAATTCGGCATCTGACGTATTTATTATTTTTTCGGTTCTAATATTACAAAATATTTTTTACTGATTTCATGTTTTCAAAACGATGTTTGATTTGCATTTATAATTTTGCCTAAAACATAGTAAAAAACACTGATTTTAAAAAATTGATCGCTATTATCAAACAACTTGGCGCAGTATAGCCCAGATGCTCTTGCGCCATAAAAAAGCCAAACAAACTATTAATAAACCAAAAATCTGAAGCTAATTTGTCATATTGTTTTTAATTATACGTTATCGTTTATTTTCAAATTTAGGATCTATCCTGCACTTGTATGAAATACGAATTACGATGTATTTTCCACCACTAACTCTGAATTGTTGGTGTTTTAAAGACAGTAGAGGCTATAAAAAAGCAGTGTAAATGCAGTACCATGTGGTCATGAGTCGTTGGTAATCGACATTCGGTCTGAAAATTTAAAGTAGACAAAATGAAAACAATGGCGTCCCAAACTGGCAAACCTAAAAATACTTCCGAACATCAAATTGAGAAGTTCTGTTTGTATCATCGTATAATGGTAATTCAAATCATAGAAGGAGTGGGGGCAAAGCATACCCTTTTCCCATGTACAAAACTTTTAAGAGGTTGTTTCAAATTTTTTGCCCCCTTTTCTACATCAATGAGCCTTGATGAAAAAGGGCCCCTATGCTTTGCCTAGTTTTGCTATATGGTAGCTACGTCCTGAATCCACATATTTACGGTAAAGCAAGCATGTCACAATTTATAATAATTATCGATATTTCTATATCATTTACTTATCATATCCTCTCCTCCCCACCTCTCACTTACTAACCCAAAAAAATTTTTAGTCATTCTTTTGATTATAAAAGGCCTTATAAAAACCAACTATTTAATTCCTCGCAATAATTACTGTTTAAAATGTAGCTGTTAAAGTCTTGCTGTTACGACGGAAAAACGTTATACCATTATAATATCGATATTCAATTTGCATAGTGATTTTAAATGATAATTTGAAAAGAAACATCAACTTACCTTACTTTTTTCAACAGAAGGCAAACTGGGCTGTTGAACATTGGATGGTACTTCTGTCACTAGATATACCATTTCAGTAAAAATGGCCTTTCCAGGATGGAAATCATGACTTGCTTTTTGTTGGAAAAACATTCATAGAAATTAATTTGTCTCTTCATGTTAAAACTTTAAACAATTTATCCTGGATGGAAAAAGCCAACGTGAAGCACAGAGTGGAAGATTGCGCCAAAAAGAAGATAAAGTTGCTTTAAACTTATTAAAGCAAGTTTAAAGAAAAAAAAGCGGCACACTTTTTGGTGCAATTATCGACTCCGTTCTTAACCTTAGCGCCCGCCATGAACTTCAGCTGGGTTCCCCTATCCCTGCCTCACTTTCTCCCACTCTTCTTTGTTTTGACCTCTTCCAATGTCCGACTTTCAAAATTGGATGCTAAAATTCACCGTCTGCGTCAATCGTCAACCATCTGTCAATCGCTCTTCAGAAATTGGTTTATTGCTTTTAGAAACAACAAGGTTATATTTCCAAGATAGGGTTCACAAGTGTCTTTCTTAGACAAGATGTTTGCAACCGCCGTACAATCAGCCTGCCAACAATTAGCGGCTACTTCGAATATCAAAGGGATATCCGATGTTCCCTGAGAAGTACACCTCTATTCCCTTAGGGAATAGCTGCCGTTATTTTTTATTTAGCCGTCCCTCCTATTTTCAAAATGGGCCCATTTTAGCTCTTTCCCCCTCTCCTCATCCCGCCTTCCCAAAAACCAGTGATATCACTAAAAGTCAACAATAATTTTGAGAATCAAAAATTATCAGAAAAAAAAAGAAAAGGAAGGAAGGGAAGAATGAATGAATGTGAATACTATTTTTTTTTCTAATATCATAGAAAAGAAATAATCATCCCTGGCAGAAGTTAATTAAAATCTTTTGCCAGGGATATATTTTCACGAGCCGGGGAAATCCCCTTCATCCCCCACGATAATTCGCACCCTGGGTACAAGGGTAACACTGGACTTCTGAATCTTGCACTTTGCATCCTGTGGTAGTACATTATGAAAGTCTTGACGGAAAGAAAATGATCTCATCCCATTGCATTGTTTCTGGTGATTTAAAGCATGATGTGAATATGGTATACAAAACTCAAGAAATAGTTTTGAAATATGTAAAAAATAATTTTCTTCACATCAAACAGGTACACTACTTTAGTGATGGCTGTGCAG
>QLNU02015360.1:181449566-181511984 GCA_006491805.2 Dysdera silvatica
ATATAAACCATAAATTTTATCTCTGTTATATATTTGCAAATAATTCTCGTCAACATCAGAAACTTTGGTTTACCATGCCCTCACTCTCAAAATTCAGGGTTTTCTAAACCTAGTTTTTCCACCAAAAAAACTAAGCTACATGTATATTTATAAATTTTTTTAGGCATTTATAAAATCTTTAGAGTACTGATGTATTTTTTCTTGAAATCCTCCTCATTTCATTGAGCTCTGTGTAAAATTTCAAAGAGATCTGGTTATTGGCTATGGAGAAAAAAAAATGTACGCAATGGTATCTTGTGCCAAGGGTCCCAAGTAATATAGACAATGAAGATTTAACAAAACTTTAAAGTGTTATAAAATTAAAACCATTTGAGATAGAGGGAAAAAATTTAAGGATGTTTCTTTACACAATAATGGAAGGGTGTACACCAAGTTTCATCAAAATCCAAATCGGAGGGTGACATGACCTCGTTGAAATGACGTGGATTAACTAACCTAAAGTCTAGTGGTAGGTGTGCTCCCACAACGCCGTGCTTATCAAAATCATCAGATAAAGAAGGTACCAGAGAAATGTTGTAACCAAAAAGCCTGCATAGAGAAAATGGAAAACTGAGATGGGTACTAGTACAGGATACAGTAATCCGCCATCTTCTGCACAACTCCGGCAACCGTGCTGGGATTTCGCCAGTTTGAAAAAATAATTTATTTTTGCTGAAGAAAAACCTTCAAAAAATGCAATATGCAGAATAAATTAAGCAATAATTATGAAATCATCTTTCATCAATAAAAAAATTATAGTTCGGTGCCCTTTTGCAATATGGTAACAAATTGGTGACATTTTTCAAAACCGCCAAAACAGTCACCAATGGCCGTAGTGGTAGTCCGCTATGATGGATTGTTGAATTTGAGATGTTTTTGGACCAAATAATTCTTCCTAAGCAAGAAATTCCTTGTGGGAACCGTTCTGCCGTAACGCCAAATACTGAGCTCCAAATAACGCCTAAAAACCAACATTCCATCCAAAGAAAAAAAGATGAAAGTAGAGAGTAAGAAAAATAGTAAGAAGGGAAGGAAGAAGTAGAAAACAAGAAGAGAGCAGAAAGAAGTAGAGGAGGAAGAAAAAAAGAGAAAGTAGAAGAGGAAGAGAGAAGGTGAAAGAAGGTAGAAAATAATAAGAGCGCCGAATAATAAACCAAATTCACCTAGTTAGTTTTGTCGGTTGTTTGTGGCGGGAAGATCGATTTTCACTTCGGACAATGTGTTCATTCGCAAGCAAACCTTGATTCATATGTCAGTCAATCACAAACTTATTTCCTTGCAATTTCAAACCATACAAAAAGAAATTAATACCGCTGATCAGACATGTTGAATCGAACAAAGAGGGATGTCGGAAACAGTCATGTTGAATTGTTGCACCCCGAGGGAGTCGAATGGGAATTATGGGACATGGAAAGAAAAAATTACAGTAGTGTCACTAAGACATGCTTAATAGCAAAATCGTAAACTACCCCAAGGGTTGCCATAAAGGGCAACCACAAAGATGAGAAGTGAGTTACCATATTGGCAGCAAAATCGCCAAAACGGAAGCCATTACTGTATTGTAAAAGAGCATCCATAATTCTTATATAAAAATAACTTTCGTGGTGCAAATTTTATTTTAGTATTGGATTTTGTTTGTTTTTTTACTGGGAAGTTGGTTTTACCATGGAACTGGCTATTAAACAATCAAGCAGTATCAGCTAAACCAGTGGTCGCCAAACTTATGAAGCTTCTGAGCTACCGTACCGTTTTTAAATCCTACTGTGAGCTACCAACCAAAAGAACTACCAACTTTTTTAAAAAAATCTTACATTTGTTTATTGCCTATAAACTTACATTTCTAGTAAATATGAAATCAATTTTAATTAAACTGTATATAACAAAAAGAAACTGAAATTGAATTGTACATAAGAAAGAAATTGAAGTGTAGTTAGTAATAAATAACAAATGTAATAACAGATTTTTTATCAGACTTATTAACTTTAATGAAAAGGATGGAATTCTTTTTTGTCATCAACAAGTTTTTAATGTTGGGCGAGTAGGTAGTGGCTGCCATTCGAATACAGTTGTCCAAGTGTTCATCAGTGAGTCTGTTTCTGTACTTATTTTTAATAAATTTCATACTGGAAAAAGAAATCTCACACAGATGTGTAGAGCTGAACATTGCTTTTACTTTGAGATAAACTTGGACCAAAATTGGGTATTTTTCTTTAGGAACAAGAGGCCAAATATTTTCAGAGCTTTAAGAAAGCGATTTTACAGATAAATCATTTTTAAAATCAATCAGTTCCAACTCCACTGCAGCATAGTTTTCTTGAAAATCAAAATGCTCCATGACACAAGTAGAGAACTCCTTAGCATCAATCTCTATAAAAGGCGATTTGACAAACTGTGCAATAATTGAAATCCTTTTTAAATCTTGGAAACGTTTGTTGAATTCACTTTTCAAATCTGAAATAATTTCAACGTATTGTTTGCTGTTGTAAGGAGGCGTTGAAGACCCTTGCTTGTCAAGGGTTTGTTTCAAACAGGCAAAGTGTTTGTATTCACCTTGGATGATATTTTTTCTCCACAGTTCCAGCTTTTTTTGAGAATGAAGCAACATCTGAAATTGTTCCACCAATATCTTTATCCTTACCTTGAAGCTGCAAGTTAAGGATATTTAACTTTTCGGGGATGTATGCGAGAAAAGCAAAATCCTGCAGCCAAACCGGATCTTCTAGTTCACGGAAGGATTCGCCTCGTTCTTTCAAAAATTCTACTAAGGCAGGAAGCAACTCTTGAAAACGTTGTAAAACTCTGCCTCTACTCAACGAACTTCCGTATGAAGCAGTAGATCACCATACTGGCAATCTCGTTCATCAGTCAGTGTTCTGAACAAACATCTCTGAATTACATGTGCTCTAACTTTGTTCACTATTTTTATGACTGTTTTCATTACATTGTTCAAACTTAAACTTTCCACACAGTGACTTCTGGTGTATTACACAATGGTAAGACAGAAATTGCGGAAAACTGTTGTCTTTATGACACAAGGTTATGAATCCCTTCTCTCTGCCTACCATCGCAGGAGCTCCATCAGTTGCTAAGCCCACCAACTTATTTATAGGAATATTTTCAGAGTTGATAAGATCTTTAACTGTTAAAAATATGTCCTGTCCTGTAGTGCGTCCTGTTAATGGTATAATCTTTACCAGCTCCTTTCTTATTTCAAAATTATCAAAAGTCACTCTTGCAAAAACGGCCAACTGAGCTGTATCAACTATATCAGTCGATTCGTCAAGTTGCAGGGAGAAATAGCTGCAGCAATCAAAGTCAGTTTTAAGTTGTGAGGTAACGTCAGAACTCATAACCTCAACCCTTTTCATTACTGTATTTGCAGAAAGCTGTACAGATTTAATAACAGACATTATCTCAGTTTTATTTTTGAAACTATCAAATAATGCATCTGCAGCTTCTAAAAATGCAGTTTTGATTATTTCACCATCTTCGTATGGTTTCTTATTCTGTGCAATAATATTTGAAACTTGGGATGACACTTCAGTTGCTGCTTTATTCTTGTTTAATAATTTTAAAAAAGTTGATTGTTGAGCATTAAGTTTAGATTTTAGCTGCCTTATCTTTCCTTTCCTTAGAGCAGAATTCAGTCGGAAATCCTTTTCAATCCCTACATGAACGGTTTTGAAGTGACGTTCCCTTTCTTCCCAACTGATACACTTGCATAGCACAGTAAACACACACATTTGTCCTTTACCTGGGTAAAGAAGTAATCAGTTTCCCATTCCGAATGAAAGTAATAAGCTTTTTGCTTGAACACGCCATCATTAGAACAGACCTAGCTTAGTACCAATGCGTAAATCAAACTATCCAAGTTATCAAATGTCTAATGTACACACGAAAAACATAACGTGCACAACCTCACGTGTATACAATCAACTATGAGATGAGGCTGACAATGGCAGTTGCGCGGCAGAAACAAGCAGTTGTTATCATCAGTGCCCCCTGTCGTCAGCGTCAGCTCAGTGGAGGAATCAAGGTTAGCCAACTGGAGCGTTAACACGATCTACTGAAAATGTCCTCGCAACTACTAGTAGCTCGCGATTGACAGTTTAGCGATCACTGAGCTAAACTGATAGTATTTCTTTTGCATAATTAGTGCTCTGGGCATCGGTGCATATTACTTCCTTGTCTTTGTTGCCAATCCCACCACCAACTTCCTTCTAGGATTATATATACCATCGTGAATTGTCGTTTTGCATGTATTTCCGGTCGCCATGGTGGAATATCGTTTAAGAACAGACAACATATTTGTATCAACTGTTTCTTAAAAAATACTTATCTATGTTTCACCGTCTATGGGGTGGGATTCCTCCCTAATATGTCTTTTTTTTTTTAAATGAATAATTTTACTTCCGTTTAGGTCATCATGAATTGCCGTTTTGCTCATTCGTTTTATTTCTGGTGGCCACGATAAATTACCTTTTACAAATTGACAACATATTTGTATTGTATTGTACTAATTCAACCCTTTTAATATTCAAGTGGCTTCTCGAGAGTCTAACAATATTAAGTTAAGGAGTGTGAGGGTCGAGCCCCCATAAGCCATATTTCCCATAATATATATATTCCCAATATATATATATATATATATACACACACACATACATATTCCCCATAAGGCACTTATTCCGACTGTATTATCTGATGCGTGCATTCTGACGTCCAGCGTTCTTTCTGACAATGTTCCAAAAAATATACAATTCTGTATATATGCTGTGATGAGCTTGTGCGCAGATCCAGTGTGCAGAAATGGCCCAACGTACAATTCTCGGACCAATTTTTAGCATGGACTTTGGCGACAAGGAAGTAATATGCACTGTTCTCATATCCTGGTTTGCTTATGTTCAACCATCCCAATTTTATTATTTGCAATATGGATACTCCGTTAACCCTGAAATATTTTTGTTTTGTTTTGTTTTGTTTTTTAACTGTGGAACACTTATAAATTATGTAAACAAAAAAGATTGATTCCGTCAACAACACCTGCTATAGTGAAATGTTTTTTCAGTTGTTTTTTAAGCCTACTACTTTCACAAAGGTCATAGAGCATTGCTGTTATGACTCAGAATATGCTTTGCGGTCCTTGAATGGGGGCAGGACCCTTAACAATTGCTTGGGAATTCTGTTGTTTCTTTTAATCAAAACTATTTAATTAGAGTAGAAAAAAAACATAGTATTAAAAAAGTAAGAGAAAATGTTGTAAACAAAAAAATCACTAAGACGGAAACGGCTACTGTGTTGTTAACTAGTGTGCAAATATCTTTCATTTTCCAGTTACTACTACACTAACATATTTTCCAAAATGATGAAATCACGATATGTGTTCCCGGCTGTAATGGCGACATTTTAAAAAAGTCGCTAACATTTACCATATTCTGTACTAGCCCCTTAAGATGTTTTTCAAAAGAAGTTGCATATTAATCTTTGTGAATTATTTGCGGAGGGAATAAACAAATTAACAGCTTCCAAAAGGTATATTCCCAATGCTTTGAAAAACATAGAAGAGTCCTATTTATAAATGCATTTATAAAAATTCCCAGCTCACAAAACTTAAATCAACCATGGCGTCATCCATGAAACATGTTTATGGAAGAAAAATCATTTTAAGTTTCCAAAAACGTTTATTATGGAAACTTCCAAAACCAAAAAGGCGAGTCCTTTTCAATACATCAATAAAAATTCCGGGTTCACAAAGTGTAAATCCTTCATGACTGTATCTAGAAAGGAAATAATGACATCCAAACGCAGGAAAGAAGTTACCGCCTTTGGTGGAATCTCCGGAACTTGGCGCATTGGGATTGTTACATAGTTATACCAATTAAATTACTGTATTATTTTTATTTCGATGTTAGTGCAAAACATGCTTCCTGCAGAGACTTGCCAAAATGGATGCCAATGGGGCTCTAGTGCATGGTTTGCAACCCTTCGCATTTCTCCCTTGTTTATGTACCAACTTTTTTTTTTTCATTATTTTGGTTAGGATTGGCAGGTTTTTGATGCATGACGGTTTTAAGCGTGGTTTAAATTGTCATGTCAAAAACTTTCAAAAACCCTCTGTCAAAAACTGTCAAAAAAATTAAATATTGCCATTAAGTATAAAGTCCTTTTGAAAATAACATACACCACACATAATATTTAAAATGTCAATAATATTTAGCAATGCCAAATGTTAATAGTATTTAACAATGTCAAATCAATATTTGCTTTGTGAGGGAGTGGTATACAATCCCCCTCCCAGAATGAATATATACGCAGGTAATTCTGATACCACAACCTCTTGAATCCATCAACCTTGTAATAGTAATTTACCTGAATCAGTACATGCCTAGTGAGATTATATGACGCAAACCCGTAGCTAAATGCTTGTTGTATGGTGTTGCTCAGAAAGATATGGGTGGGGGTAGGCTTAACATTTGTTAATGTTTTGATGTATTTCATTAATACATTTAATAATACTAAATATCTAATCAGACTAATATACACTAAGGTGTGTCCCACCGAAATAAAGCCACCGTGATTATATGCCGTAACTGGACACGAAACAAACCAATAAGAACGAAACAAATATATTAAGAAAGTCTGTATACAAATACATATTTGCAAGGAGTAACTCACTCCCTGCCCCACTTGGGCAGGAAAAAAAAATGAATGTGTAAAAAAGAGAGCAGAAAAAGTGTCCCGCCGAAATAAAGCCACCATCCTTATTAGTGTTTTGGGTAACTCTCAACATTCGAGCTGCTACAGGTAAACAGGTTTATGACGTCAGGAAGTTGTCAAATAACTTACCTGTTCTATCCCAGTCGAACACTGACTTCAGAAGGTTGTATTTTCTATTTCTCCTGCAGTATTGCAATGGGAAAGGGAACCCAGCTATCAGAGTTCGAGAAAGGCCAGATAACAGCTTTAAGGAACAAAGTCTTTCATATAGACAAATATCTAAGCAAATCAAACGATCTAAAACCGTAATAGACAGTTTTGTGAATCAGGGCAATACGTACAGGTATCAAAAAAGGAGGTGTACAGGCAGAAAAATGACTTCCAGGCAGGAAAGAGATATTGTGCATCGTTTTTCACAAGGTGGTATTTCCCTCAGACAATTGGCCAAAGAGGATAACATCCCTGTGACAAAATCAACTCTGTCACGGATTGTAAAATATACAAAAAACTTCCAATATAAAAAAGGAAACAGCAGCCCATGTTGAAAGCTATCCACAAGCAAAGGATAGTAGATTGGGCCAAATATCATCAAACCTGGAAAGACCAGTGGCATCGTGTTATATTCTCAGATGAGAAAAAACTTAATTTGTATGGCCCAGACGGCCTTGCACTCTGTTGGCGTGACATGAGGGAAGAAGAGGAAATCTTCTCCAAAAGATAATAAGGTGGAGGCTCATTAATGGTGTGGGGAGGCTTCGGCTATGGTGGTAAACTTAACCTGGCTTTCCCCTTAGGCCGCATAAAGGCTACCGATTACCAAGAAATGCTAGAAATCCAGTTACTGCCATTTGCAGAGAGAATTGGTGGCCCAAGTTGGATTTTCCAGCAGGACAACGCCCCCATTCACGTTGCAAAACCCTCTTGTGAATGTTTTTTGCATAATGGGGTACATGTCATGGAATGACTCGCCCTTTCCCTTGATCTTATTTCCCAAGAAAATGTGTGGGGGTAACCTCAGTAGGGCTGTATATGCCAATGGCAGACAGTTTCAGTCTGTGGCAGAATTGAAGGCTGCCATCATTGAAGTCTGGGATAATATTGATGCCATTGTCCTCCAGGGATTGGTAAATGGTATGCCACATCGTGTTTTCCAAGTCATATATAATCATGGCGGATATATTGGCTATTAACAGTAGTGGCTTTATTTCGGCGGGACACTTTTTCCCCTCTTTTTTTACACGTTCATTTTTTTTCCTGCCCAGGTGGGGCAGGGAGTGAGTTACTCCTTGTAAATATGTATTTGTATATAGACTTTCTTAATATATTTGCTACGTTCTTATTGGTTTGTTTCGTGTCCAGTCATGGCACACAATCAAGGTGGCTTTATTTCGGTGGGACACACCTTATATGCCCAAAAGTATCCGGACACTTTGGATTTTTGAATTTTTTTCGAATTTCTACAAAACCGCTCAGCCGCTTGTTCTCTAACTTTGGAGATATATAGAACATACTTGAACGCCCACTTTTCAAGGAAATTTCAGTGACTTGTGCATTTAAGAAACCACCCACATATTGACAAAGTGAAAAAATATATTTGATCACCCTGTATCATAAAAAGCTGGAAATTATTTGTAACTTTCAGAAAATATTTAACCAGCTATGCTTAATGCCTGTGTGCATTTTCGTAAAACAAACATGTATATTCATGAAGATAGAAACGTTTCTTTAAGAAATCCCAAATTTTGTCACATATTTTTTGCTTATAGTATCCACCATTTTCAGTCAAATTTCCCAAAACGTACAAAACATTTGCCAACATACAAGAAAAATATTAGAAATAAATATATTGAATATATGATGAGATATGAGCATTTGAAGAAAAGAATTTTTTACTGTGCATGCGCGAAAGATATGAATAAATTTCTTTCATAATTTTGTGGTGAATAGTATAGGGCAACTTAAAACAAATACCAGTGGGATATCTTGAAAATTCAGAAAGTTATCGACAATATAGTAAGCCATATTTCTCTAATTCTATGAAAGTAGCTAGATGATAAGGGGTTTCCACAAATTGTCATATTCCAAATTACCACACACCCCTGTTCTGAAAATGAAATATTCCAGATTTCTGCAAATAAGGATCAAAAGTAACCTGCATGTTTGGTTGCACCTTCACAGAAGTCAAAAACCTTGCTTGGTGCAGAATGACCATTGTTGTCCTTGCACTATAAAAATATAACAAACCAACAAGAAATCAAAAATTAGTATGAAGTAGGACCACCTTTTTCTGCAACGATGGCTGCCACTCTAGGGGGGAGGCTATCTACTAGTTTCTGGAATTTTTCAGTAGGAATTGTACGCCATTCTTGCAAAAGAATATTAGTCAGCTCTTCTGCCGATGTGGGGCATTTTAGCCTAGCTTGCAGTCGATGTTCTAATTCATCCAATAGGTGTTCTATGGGATTTAGATCTGGGCTCTGAGCAGGTCGGTCCAATTCCTCAACATCCATGTCAGCAAACCAGCTCTGAACAGCCCTTTCTGTGTGGATAGGAGCACGATCTTGTTGCAACAAAAATGGACCCACTCCAAACTGTTGCCACCATGTAGGCAGCATGGAATTGTCTAAAATGTCGAGATAGCCTTCCATCTTCAGAATTCCCTTCATAGGAAGCAGAGGGCTCAGCCCGAACCATGATAAACAGCCCCAAACCATTATGCTTCCACAACCAAATTTAACTTGCGGCACAATACAGTCATATAAAAAGCGTTCACCCGGCATTCTCCACACCCAGACTCTACCATCTGATTGTCAAATAGCGTACCGTGATTCATTGCTCCATAACACTTCACGCCACTGCTGCAGGCTCCATGTTTTGCATGCTTTGCACCATTGTAAGTGACGCGTAGCATTGGTTGCGGTAGTACTTGGTTTATATGCAGCTGCTCAGCCATGAAAACCAAGACTTTGCAGTTCCTGACGAACTGTTTTTGTGCTGACGTTGCATCCAGAGGCTTTTTGAAAATCCGCACAATCGGATTTTCCGTCGATTTCATGCGGTTCGCTTTCACAACTCTCTTCAGCACTCTGCGGTCACTGTCTACTAGATGGATTGGTCGACCAGGTCGTGGATGCACTGCTGTAGCTCCTGTATGTTTCCACTTTACGCTAACGTCATTAACGGTGGAACGGGGCACTCGTAACATCACTGAAATCTCACAAACAGATTTTCAGCAGCGGTGACAACCAATAACTTCAACAAGTTCAAAATCATTTAGCTCGCCCATACCTCTCATTTTACTTTTCTAGCTTTGAAATTATAATTGTTAACTCATGAGACTTCTTTTATACTTATCCGAGAGCTAGAAAATTGACGTCACTAACAGAATCCACCGCGTAGAGGGGTATCCGGATACTTTTGATCCTTATTTGCATAAATCTGGAATATTTCATTTTCAGAACAGGGATGTTTGGTAATTTGGAATATGACAATTTGTAGAAAAAGCCCTTATCATCTAGCTAATTTCAGAGAATTAGAGAAATACGGCTCACTATCTCGTCGATAACTTTATGAATTTTCAAGATATCCCACTGGTATTTTTTTTTAAGTTGCTCTATACTAATGATCACAAAATGATGAAAGAAAGTTATCCATAGCTTTCGCACATGTGCAGTAAAAAATTATTTTCTTCAAATACTCATATCTCATTGTGTATTCAATATATTTATTTCTAATATTTTTCTTGTATATTGGCAAATGTTCTGTAAGTTTCGTGAAATTTGACTGAAAATTGTGGATATTATAAGCAAAAAACATGTGACAAAATTTGGGTTTTCTTAAAGAAACGTTTCTATCTTCCTGAATATACATGTTTGTTTTACAAAAATGCACATAAGCATTAAGCATAACTTAAATATTTTCTGAAAGTTACAAATAATTTCCAGTTTTTGATGATACGGGGTGACCAAACATATTTTTTCGTTTTGTCAAGATGTGGGTGGTCCCCTAAATGCACAAGTCCGAAACTTTATTGTAAAGTGTTTATATATATCTCCAAAGTTAGAGAACAATTGGCCGAGTAGTTTTTTAGAAATTCGAAAAAATTTAAAAGATCCAAAGTGTTCGGATACTTTTGGCCATATAGTGTATTTAACATGGTAAAACTGCATAACAATCCCATGCTAAGCTCCTTCTGGTAATATCGCCAAAACTCAAGCTATACTCTTAAAATTGGTTCTAGAATTTTGTCTGCATGGTCCATCTGCGGACTGTATCTGCATGTCAGTTCACAACTTGTCCTTTGGAACATTAGCAGAACAAACCCTTATTTTAATTTTATTTATTTAACAGGTGCGTCAAAAGATAATTTAAGTTTAACTCCTTAAGAGACCCTTTTTCTAGCCACTCCCTGAGTACATTTGGTGGATCCATATGTCTAAATGTTTATACCATTAATGTTACATCTAATGATAATAAAATAATGATCAGGAAACTTGATAATTACTTGTCGAGTTTTGTTACATGTTGGACTCAATTGCGTCAGTTCTGAGAATGGTAAAAATGGCCGGGCATTAAATTGTATTTAGAACCTGGGTAAGTGAGAAACAACGTGGTTTCTAGAAAGGGCTGTCAAAGTAATGAAGTGTATTAAGTAATCTTTTTATTTGTATCTTATATCTTTTAAAGTGTATTAAGTAATCTAAAAGTTGTGTGGTGTTGGCGGCCATTAAAGAAACTACTTTGTAACAGAGGGAAGATTGGTTTAAATGTTTCCAAAAACGTTCATTACGGAAGCTTCCAAAAACATAGGTGAATCCTTTTTAATACATAATTTATAAAAATTTCAGGCTTGCAAAGTGCGAATCCATCATGGTGGTATGAGAATTTTATCCATTC
The DNA here is from genome assembly GCA_006491805.2 of Dysdera silvatica. Lineage (NCBI taxonomy): Eukaryota > Metazoa > Arthropoda > Arachnida > Araneae > Dysderidae > Dysdera > Dysdera silvatica. The sequence continues at coordinate 181,461,219 of QLNU02015360.1, forward strand.
TGTTTTATAATTTTTCAATGTGAGGCTGAAGTGAGTTTTCTTTGAAAAGGCTGGTCAAACATAGTATGCCTAGCTCAAATTATATGTTGAGGCATTCCACTAAGATTCATCTTGGTTCACCTTGTGATTATTATTAGGACTGCAGCTGGACGTGATTATTATTAGGATTGCAGCTGGACTGGAGCAAATTCTGAAAAACGAACCAGACAATGAAAGAAATGCAGAAAGAACCTTAGATAAGAGATAATGAGAAGTTAGAAACCTTTTTTCAAAACATATTGTATTAGATAAAGACTACAGCAGATATTTTATCATATTGTTTAAAAATAATCTGCATTTATTACTCATATTATTAATTAATAATAAATTGCGATATTATATTAGATATTTACTCATATAATGACATTTTTTACATTACCAAATACTATTAACATTTTTGACATTGTCACATACTATTGACATTTTAAACATTACATTCAAAGTATGTTATTTTCAAAAGGAATTTTTATATTGAGATGGAATATTTAAGGTTTTTGATCAAGGGTTTTTGTCATAACAGTTTAAACCATGGTTAAAACCATCAAAAACCTGTCAACCCTGGTCTTGGGCCACCATTATAGTATTTCTTTTTAGTTGGAACTTTTACTTGCTTTAATTTATTATGTAATATTTTGGTTTGTTTCCATATGCTCATATCACCAAAAAGATATGCATATTTTTTCATATATATATGGCAATACATACCTAAAATATTGCTGGAACAAAAGCACTTGTCCTTAAGTTGTTAATTAAACAAACAGTTTTTTGTAATATAACCAATTTATATCTTTTCAGAATTTAGAGCAAAGATTCCTTGCAACAACCTGACCGGAGAAAAGGGTGTTTGCATAGTAAATGCCTTACATTGCTATTTGGCCAATGGTGTTCACATTTCTACTTGTATAAATAAACAACGGATTGGAAGTTGTTGCAAAATTCTAATATTTACTAGTGATGTGCTAAAATTGCTTAATGCTCCATCAGTGTCAACAGAAAGTTTCTATGAATCGAAACATCACACGGAAGCACCTCTGACTTCGTTTTTTAAAAAAGACTTTATAACTGATAAAAGACCCTACATGAAAAAAGTTGATGACCATGTCCTAGGCTTAGTTTTTCCACTGTCTCATAATCCTGAAGAAGCAATTTCTAACAATGGTAATTTCCCGATTCCTTCACATAACATGGAAAAGCAAAAGCATATTCAGTGGCAGGGAAACTTTCATAATATACGACATCCTGTTGTGGTTGATACGTTTCATGACCAAAGACACTCAGTGGTTCAAGAAAAATCACATGATATGCGTAAACCTGTTACGCAGCAGATGGATCATAATCTTCGGAAACCTGTTGCCATAGAACCTTCACATAACATGCATATACTCAGTTCAATGTATGCCTTTCAAAATATATCAGGTATAGTTTCAAACACAACTTCATAATACATAGGTCATTCAAAAAGTTTTTAAATATAATTGCAAAACTTGCCGAAGCCGTAGGTTTTTGCATCAATAGTGTAGCTTATTCCTTTAAATAACAATACTAGATAGCAGCACTCTACACATTCTGTACTGAGGTCAAGTAGTGAAGGTCATGTGCATTCTTGCTTTCACAATAGAGTTGAACAGACATACCTGGCATGCTATGCATTTTTATGATTTTTCTAAAGGGTTAAAAACAGGGGTGCTTTAAAGTTTGTCCTCAACATTTCCAGTCGGAAACCATTTTGCATGTTGCTATTGGGTCTTGAAGAATTAAGGTAATTATAGGCTATTCATATTCAGTAATAGTTACGTTCATGTGATTTTATACTCTCCATATAGTCCTGTGTAGAAGCAAACTGTTAGCCATATTTAACAGTTTATTGTAAAAGAAATAGTTTTAACATTTTATAAAAGCAAGGTTATTTAGGAGATCAAAATGCACAATATACAGTTTTGTAAAGAAACTCTGGAAGTTTGTTATAGTAACTTACAGATGTTCAATGTTTACACCTTTAGTCATACTGCATATTTGAATGTGGTAGTGAAAAAATATCTTAACATGTGGTTGGCTAATTGTGGCCAACACAGTTTCGATCTAGCAACCTGTGACTTTTTTTTATATAGATATCTCAAAATCGTCTTTCCTCCCTTTCCTGTTAATTTGTTTAACCTAAATCATTTCACAACAATTATTGCTGGAGTTGATAATGACAGGTTAATACATATTTGGCAAGAATTCAACTGCCACATTCACAAATTTCTGTATGACTGAGGGGTGTATATATTGAGTAGTATCTGTAAGTTGCTGTAAAAACTTGTTTACAAAACTAGGTTTCTATGCAAAGTTTATTTTCAAAACTGTGCATCATGAGTGTCTTAAATGGTTTTGGTTTTATAAGATGTTGAAGTCCTATTGTGGCACAACGATAATGCATTCATCTGTCATGCTGTGAGCCTGATTTCAGTGGTAATATAGAGTACATGCTGTTTTTCCCCCACCCTAATCTGAGGTTTGAATTCCGTGGAAAACTGTAGGTCCTGGCCTAGCGCAACCCTTGCTGTTCTTTTACTGTAAAACTCACAAATAAAAACTGCATTTTGTAATAAGCCTGTATAATGAAAGAAAATGTAGCAAGTTTTGCCTCCAGATCAAGCATGTTTGATAATTAAGTGAAATGCACCCCAACGTAATTGGTCACGAACACCAGGAAATTTTCTTTTATAACTTTATTTTTTAATATTTCAAAATTATAACTATGTTTACTTTTGCATCACTCGTAGTACATTTTCTAGTTTTCTACACATTTGACTCATGATGATTATATTAAACACTGTTATATATGTGCTTTATGAAAGATAAATTTCAATCTTTTATTGGATTCTGACTAAATGACATTGCCAAATTAAAAATGAAAACAGAATAGAATTAAATATCCCTGCACTCAATAATCATACAAGAGGATATTAAAAAGTTCTCAGATTTAGCCTAAAAATATGTTATACATGTTATTTACATTTAATACATAACCCAGTATAGCAGCAATGTTTTTTCAATGCACTGAACTCTCCATGTCAAAAATAACTTGCCATTCATTCTGAGTTTTTCTCACACTGTTAAAACATTGCATCTTTAACTTCGTTTTTTGGGAATATGGCAAAGTTTCAAGGTGCTAAATCTGGAAGGTATGAGATGAACAGTGATCCGGTCAACAATCGTGTTAACAGATCAGCCAAAAACTTTCTCAGAAAAGAGGTACTGCAGTGTCGTGATACATGAGCCAGTTGTAGTTGCACAACAGTTGCTGCCGTTTAATGCCCATGAAGATCATCTCACCTGGCAGGCTCCAACAATGATCCAAATAATAGCCTAGATTTCATGGATGGTTGGGCAATAGTCTCTCAATGATGCTTTATTTGAAGAAGAGCTAGTGAAATCAATTTCCACCCTTCAGTGATGGAAATCACTGGCCCTCATAAAAGAATATATGTTTTACCAAAAAGGGAACCCTATGATGGTGATGAACTATATACAACTAAGGGAACCTCTAGTGTAGTTGAAAGAGTGTCTTCCATATTTGGACTTGTGCTTAGCAAGTAATGGTGACTGTAGGACAATTTAGCAGGGTGCAGCACCCGGCTGCCTCTTCGAGCCCTACTTCAGCACCTGGTGGCCTTTCAAACCCTTTTTCAGTGCCCGGCGACCTTTTTTCCCCTGCCAGGCTGCCCTTTATGATTTTTCCTATAATTTTAAAAAAGGTAGAAACCAAAATAAATTTCAGCATGTTCGGCAATTTTTCTGAAAATTTCAGTAGAATCGTAACTTTACCGTGCTTTTATTGTCTAAGAAATCTTAAGTTTTTGATCCATGTTTAAAGGGTTATCAAGCAAACATTGATTAAACCCTTCCACTAATTCAGGCATGAACTGCAGATTATCCAAATGGATATGAGGCATGAAGCACTGAACGGGTGGGTGTAGGGGTCTCCCCCAAAGCTAACCCTCCTATTGTTTCAAGTATATACTGATTATTTCTTAAATACTCTCATTGTATTATTTAATTGTAGCAAATGGATTACTCTAGGGAACAAGCGACACTTTTGATTTTTTCCTAGTCACTATTTCGTAGTCGGCCGAAGAGAAGGTTGTAAGTTTACGATCCTTGTTTACTTGCTAGAAACTTCATAACATCCGCCATGTTGTTTGCTGACGTTTTGTAAGACGAGTGTTGTTTTACACCTGAACCTTGTTTTCTTGTTTTGGATATCTCCAAACTGATTATACTATTTGGCAATTTCCAAGTGGTGAGCAATCTGCGATTTTGTTTTTGCAGGAAAAAGGAATTCTCCATTCCGAGAGACTTTGTTCACATAACCACCAAATGAAATTGTGGACACTACTGCACAGTCCGTCCCCTAGTTTTCTCTTCTCCTGAAATTGGTTGAAAATTTCAGCAGATGAGCATGATGTCATACCTACGCCTCTCTTCTGAACTTGCAAGGGCATTTTCACATGCTTCGTCATTCTTTTGGCTCTGATTTATTCGTTTCTGTGAATTGTATTATGTCTGAACAGTTTGGTTTTTTTTTTGTTTTTGTTTTTTTATGTTGCCTTTCAATAGCTGTGTAATAAAAGCGGTAGGAATGCCCATGATAGTGCTAGGTCGGTGTGAGAGAGTTCTTGGTTCACTGAGAGCAACCATAAGGATAGGCCAAGAAATTGTTTCCTGCATTTCTCAACCTCATTAAAAAAATATTTCTACAACACACGTCTGACCAAAACCAATAAAGGTTAGTACTTCGTGTTTTTAACTTCGTTGAATTGAGACAATTACGAATATCAGGCTGTTCTGATGCTTTTTTGCTAGCATACAACATTTTAAAGATTCGGACGTAACTTGAATACAATCTGAACAGGCAGCGAGGACGAAGCCAGGGGGGATCTCCCCCCACTATCCTTTTACTGATTCAGGAAAATTAACACAGTTTAAAAACGCATTAAATAACATAGCAGCAGGTCAATTGTCATGTTGCCAGTTGGGTTTTGGGAACACTTAAATTTCAATAGGGGGACGGACTATGCAATATTACCAAATTGTGTTTTTCGGCTTGCAAGAGTTCAATTTCCAGAAAAATTTTAGCATTAGGATCGATTTCAGCAATCTGATTGGCTACCAATGGTGCCACTTATAGGTTTGCTACAGAATTTTGGTCCCCTATATAATACCACTTCAGAGTTCACACTGGTGTCCGTAAATCGTATTTTAATCGCGGGAGAATTTTAGCACAACGATCTTCAATAATACGTCAAATTTATTTTTAATATTACCATGAGGAGGTTTCTTTTTTCTAATTTAAATTTAAAATGTAATAAATGTCTCTAAAATAAAAATCTGTAAAATGTGCTGCAGAAACATATTAGTATAGAAAAATCATCTTTTCCTCAGGTAGCATTTCAATTTTAGAATTCTATCACACGGTCATTAGGTATTAACCTCATATTAAGAGGTATCAGATCTACCATCATTCCTGGAATTGCCTTCCTTGATTGAAATTGAAAATTAGTATTTTCGAAATATATAATTGAAAATTATTTCCAAATTATTTTATATCTATGGAAAATATATACAGTGAAACCTCTGTCTAAACCAGAAACTCACGGGACCGGAAAAAAATTCCATAGTATGCAGGTTTCCGTTTTATAATAATAATAATTATTATTATTATACATGCAACCAAGAAAAACAATTGAATAGAAATACAAAAAATAATGTGAGTCAAGAAGGTGCCTGGATGACCGGAAAAAAAGCAGTCTAAAAGTCTGCTGGACGAGTTCCGGCCACCCCTTAGATAATAAATTATTTAAATACATAAACACATTGGAAAAAAACATAAATAAGAGAAAACAATGATCTGTTATACAAAATAATATGCATTGACAAACAGAACATAAAGAAATAAATTAAGCATTAAGATTTAAAGTGCAATAAAAAAATATTAAACTGTAAAAAAAAGATACAATGGAAAATATAGAGCATTGACATGGAATTAAATATTAGCATGTGGATAATAAGTATTTATTTAGAGAAGACTTAAACTTATGCTCGCTGTTAATTTTAGTTAGACTTGTTGGGAGAAGATTCCAAACCATGGGCCTTTGAAGTCAATATGATCATATAAGTAATGAGAGGTGAATTGTAATGGGGTAAGGCTTCTGCCAGATCTAGAGGAATAGCGATTATTACGTGGACGAATCTGAATAATATTTGAGTGAAAGCCTTTGTGAATATGTTTGAACATTAGAAGGGCCATTTGGGACTGAGCAATTAGAGAAAAGGGCAATATGGCAAAAGAAGCCCATCGGTTGACTCTGTTATTGATAATCTTTGAATTCATAATTTTTAATATATTTTTAATATATATATGTGAATAAATTTGTTCAATTTTACGAATATTAGATTGAGTGGTTTTTGACCAAATGTTACAGCAATAGATGAGGTGGGATTGTACTAGGGAAAAATAAACAGAACAGATAGCTCTGATAGGAAGGCATTCGTGAATTCTTCGAAGAAGCCCAAGCACCCTTGCTGTCTTAGATATAACACTTTTACAGTGAGGGATCCAGGAGAGTTTATGATATAGTAATATCCCCAAGAATTTTTGAGTAGATGCTAAAGGAATATTGTGATTATTTAATGTAATAGAAGAAGGAAAACTATGTAAATGTTTATTATGGAATAAAACACAGTAAGTTTTCGAGTCATTGACCTTAAGTTTATTAAAGTGAAACCAATCATGAACTTTAGCTGTCTGCAATTGAACGATTGATATTAGTTGATCAAGGGCATAGTGAGAGGCAGAGAAGTAAGTATCATCAGCATAGATTGTAGGACTACCATGGGTGAAGACCTAGAAAATATCATTAATGTAAACAAGGAACAAGAGTGGACCAGGTATGGAACCCTGAGGAACCCCTAAATAATTAACCATGATGTCAGACCTAATTCCATTCAGAAAAACATATTGTTTACGATTAGTCAAGAGATGTGCGAGAAGATCAAGGCATGGGCCCCTAATACCAATATCATGAAGTTTAAAAAGAAGAATATAAGAGTGGAATGGAATCGAATGCCTTAGAGACACAAAAAAATATGCCAATCGAAAAAAGGTGAGAACTAAATGCTTGCCTCATTGGGTTTAGAAAATTTATAAGGGAAAATTCCGTGGATTTGTTGGCAAGAAATCTGAGTATTATGTAGGTTACATGCAAAACAAATACATACATAGTTAAATTCAGTGATAAGAGATGACTGCATATGCTATTTTTTTTCTTTGTCTCATCTTGCGAACTTTATAACTAAATTTATTTCCCTCGTGATAGAAATATTTATTTTATCACTGCATTTTATTTTTATTAATTTTTGCAATATTTTGTGTTAATAGTTACGATTAGTTATAGTACAAATCTCCACTGTAACTGCACATGCCTATTCCATACAAAAAGTATATTACATAAGCTTAAATTGTAACAATAAAGTATATAATCACATTCACTTTGCAATTTTCAATCAGTCCATTTTATATCAGGATTAAAATGAGAAATGTGCTGACGTATCACCAATTCAACCTTTAATATTCACTTACATTACGTAATTCTTTAACACATTAACTGTATTACGCAAAAATATTTTCATGGTAATTTGCTTACAATTTTGTTTTACAATACATGTTTCAATTTCGCATATTGAATCATTCATCATGTTCATTATTTTTGAATAATTGTTTAATTTTTGTTTATTTGAAAACGAAGTTTTGTATATACTGTAAGTATACTAGAGCGTTCTGACAAATCCAAGAGGAGCAATGGAGTGATCGCCCCCCCCCCGAACCAAAATTATATCATGGAAAATGAAATGAAACTTGGCTTTGAAACTGAATACTTGGCTAAAAAGAGGAAGTGGAAACAAATTGCTCACCCTCCTCCCCAATTGAAAAATTTCTGGATCTGCCTTTGCTATGGCATACGTATAACTCATACCCTAACGTATTTTCTAGATGCCAAGAAAATAGACTGATTCGTGAACATTTTATCAGCCCCCAAAGTGATTGCTAATTGATGGAAAAAGAAAAGAATAAGGGTTTCACTCTTCCCAGTTTCATTCTTTGTTAGCTTCCGGAAAGTTCTTTTATTTGAATTTGAGATCTTCAAGAACTAACTAACTCAAAAACTAAATATCTTTGAGAAGTATTTTCCAATACAAATGGAAACTTAGGATGCTTCTCTGGATATAGACCTCACAATGGATGACCATTTGTACTACACCTTGCTGTGAGTTTATCCATGGATTGATAAAGCTGACATGAGTGACATTTCGTTCTAACTAACAATGAACGTTTCTATTTAAGTAGGAATGGTGTGTAAAATGGTGGTCGGGTAAGGGAATTTTATATCTATATAAAGTGTAAAATACCTTTTGTTCGTATCATTGTCGATTTAATTTATTTTTATTTTAAAACTGTGTGCACATTCTCACCTCGTTTGGTGCAGAATGACCCTTGCTGTCCTTGCGCCATGAAAATACAACCCACCAGTCTTTTGTTCGTCATCCCCCACTTTGCTATTTGCATTGTATTACAACCCTCTTTCCTTTTTCTGCTAAGAAAATTTTCTTCCTGGTCGCGATTTTCCGCTTTATGCAGGTTTTTCTCTTTGACGGGACTGAATAGTACTTTCCGATACCGCGTTAGACAGTTTCCGTAGCTAATGTTAACTACCATTGACTTCTGAAGGGACCGTAAAAAAATTCTGTTTTAAGCAAGTTTGCGTCTTGTGGAGGTTCCGTTTTAGACAGGTTTCACTATATTTGGAAATTTTCACAATGTATTTTGAAATTCTCTCGTTTTTAGGACGTTTTTGGTTATTTGATTTTTTTTTTTTTTTTAACAAAAATTTTTCAACGTCATTGGTATTTAAAAATTAATGTTGCTTTTTAGCATGATTCAAATTCTTAATTAGTATAATCAATATTAATGGTATCTTTATTACAAAGTTAATGAGCCTTCATTTCTTAAATTTTTATTTTGTGTTAGTACTTTTTTTCCATATTGTATCAAATTGTTATTTTTCCCTCTATAATCAGTCATCTATAAAACTAAACTTTTTGTTTCATACTTTTCATCTTGGTTCACATACAACTTTGATTTCCCCCCCCAAAAAAAACCTGCCAATTCTTTTTGGCTGAAATTATTTTGATTTTGGAACCTGCCCAAACATCACCTCAGCCAATCAGATTGCTTAAATTGGTCCTAATGTTAAAACTGTTTTGGAAATTCAAATCTTGCTTCCGAGGCTCCATTGTGGCACTGCCATAACAAAATTTTGAAAATATATAATAAAAAAAATTCTAATGATAATCCATGAAACATCACTCAATAACATAAACTAACAACTCAATTGTCAGTAAAGTTATCGTAAAAATGTGACTATGAAAAAAATTGTAAGTGGCGTTATGTTAACAGAAAAGTACTGTAGAATCTACAGAAATTCCATTGATAATATGAAATTTATTGATTTCCGCTATTTCACAGAAAAATCACATGCCTGCAGTTCTATTCCTATAAGACTTCATTTATTGAAATTGCATTTTTTTTAGAAAGGTAGAAATTTTTAGGGAAATTTAATTTCAAAATTGCAACGGTGAGGAAATACTGGGTTCATTGTGAGAATTTTTAATCGTGAAAATTGGAAGAGTGGCCAAAACTTTTCTTGAAAATTAAAAAAAAAATTCTTGTTATAAAACAGTGTCAGGAAAACGTTGAAGAAGTGGTCATTAATGTGTATTTCCAGTATTGTTTCATTAAATTTTTGCTGTATTCTCAAATCTTGTATTTCTTTAGGTCATGTTTGTGTGATCATGTTAAAAGGGGTCTGCAGATTTACATCACCACCTATTCATGGTTTTAAAATGATCAGCAAAAGAAATGTCTGATGGGATTTTTGTTTTCTTTTGTATTTGTCTCTGTGCATATTGGTATTATTATTCTTTGTAAAAAATGCAGGCCTAATTAAATTGTCCATGATTTTAAATTTCTTCTCTTTTTGTAGAATACTTAATACATCAGAAAAATAGATAATGCTCCAAAAGTGTTATTGAACTGTTTGCCACTGCCTTACAAAGGGTTAAGTCTAAAGCACAGGCATATCCAGGAGGGTTCAACCTCCTCCCCAAACGCTTCCCAAAAATAAGTCCTGGCTATGCTACTGGTGTAAAGTGCCCTTTTCATGGACCAGATGCCTCTTTGGAGCATCAGGTGCTCTTTTCATCAACTCTTCCAACCGGCAGCCGTTTTTTCCTAGAGTCACCACTAGCAAGTTTAAGATGTTAATTAGGAGTTCAGAAGTCAGCAAAGTTGGCATTTTTGTTTAAATCCTTAAATGTTGCTTTTTTTCATAATATCATAATTGAAATCTTTAATGCATATTGTAGTCTCGATAAACAAGAAATCAACGTTGGGTTGTTGTTTTTAATACAGTGTTTAGATACATGGGTGATCATGTTCTGAGAATTTCGACTTGCCCTTTTTGGGATTTCTTTTTAAAAAACCGCAAAATTTTCGTTTTGTTTCCTAGAATTTTTTGTATTCCTTTGCAAATCATCTTTAAAAAAAATATTATATAATTTTTCAAGAAATTTTGTGGTATATTCAGGGAATCTGGTTTGGAGTTAAAATCTCCGCTGTAGATATTCACTTAAAGCTTGAGAAGAGTAAATTGAATGTTAAAATCTTACATAAATGAAGCTGAATAAAAAACTTGATTTATTTCTGATGTATACAATCTTATACAAAATATTCAATATGGATAAAAAAATCTGTGGTTTTTTTTGTTTTTGTTTTTTTCCCACCCTGCTCTCAAGAGTGGTAGTTGACATCAACTAGTGTGGCAAAAACGAAACACCTGTTACCGTCAGAAGGATATCCATGAAGTTGACTACTATGTCCAAGAAGTCATGGTATGTGTGGGCATTATGCATAATTGCAGAACATCTTTTCACATCTGTGTCACAGGTTCCATTATGGCAGTACATTACGTAAGCCACATTCATCTTTTCTATGGAGCAATGGTCCAGAATTTTTGTACATGGATCGCAATGCTTGACCATACCTATTAGCTTGAGTATATTAGATACTGAAAAGTGAAGATATTGAGTGCATGATATAGCCTGTTTACTTTCCAGACTTCAATTCCATAGTGGATGTCTGGGATGCTCTAGGTAGACATGTTGTTCAAAGAAACCTCCCCCCACCCACAGAATCTGAAAATTTCCTTGAATAGTGAGAAGGATCATACCCACACAGCTGTCTGGAGCAGCTTAGTGGAAAGCATGCCAAAGAGATGCAGAACGTGCATTAGTGTCTGAAAAGGGTATACTGCCTACTGAGGCAACCAAATCTGTTATCATTCTTGTGGCAGGGAGCACTTCCTGTGACTGTTCAAAGATCTTCAAGGAACAGTTTTTACCTGGTGCAGAATCTGTACCATTTTACTTAATAAAGGTACTATAATACCTCTAGTAAATTTTCCGTAGGTTTGTTTTCTTTATAACAATCTCCATCATTAGTTATGGTAAGACCGTGTGTATGGTCTCATCTTGTTTGACACAAAATTATCCTTGTTGTCCTTGCGCTATAAAAATACAACCAACCACTAATTATAATGAAAAGTGTCTCTATTCCTTATCAGTTTGTTAAGCAGTATGCATATATAAAATCGTACCCCTTTAACCCTCCCTTTATAAACTTTTTGCATATTCTATTACTAGCAGTGCACCCACCTACTTCTTAAAGCTTCTGACTAATTGGTACAGTGCAAGAATTTTTATGCATTTTGTATAGATAATTGTATAATGAATTATTAATGTAAAGAGGACAGCATTAGAGAGATTTTTTAAGGACTTGGGTTTGGGTTTTACATGATTCTCAAAATGAAAGAAATTAAAGTTGATAACATCCATCCCCCCACTTAATAAACTCATGTTTGTAAAAATTGCAACACCATGAAGGAATCACTTGATTGAGCTGAAACTTTCAGGAAATGCAAATTAGGGTATGCTATTCAAATGATTAGAATTTCAGAGTCATCACGCATGCGTGGGCTGAGCAGCGCCCTCTGAACTGCTGATGGATCCGTATAAATAGAGGGCTGTAGCGGGGCGTGTATGGTTATCTGCTAGTGGTAAACGTTACATGAGACGTCACTATGCCTCTACGACGAAAGAGGGCGACATTTCAGCAAGTTACGGAGTTTGAAGGGTGACGAATGATCGGCTTTCGTGAAGGAGGGTTTTCTTATCGTGCAATAGCAGCTCGTATGGGGCGTAACAGCAGCACAGTGATGCGAGTGTGGAAGCAGTGGGTTCAAGAGAACCAGACAACTCGGAAATCCAGAAGTGGACGCCGAAAGGTGACGTCAGCACGGGATGATAGACACCTGGTCCGCATGGCGGTGACGGACCGTTTTGCTTCATCTGGACAGTTGGCAGAACGTTGGTGCACTGCTACAGGTGTATCATTGTGTGCTTCATCAATTCGTCGGCGTCTACTGCACCGTGGACTGCGTGCAAGAGTTCCTTTATACAGGATCCTCCTGACGCAAAACCATCGGCGCCTGCGGCTACAATGGGCTCATGGATATAGAGACTGGCGTGCTGATTGGCAACAAGTGGTGTTTTCTGATGAATCCCGCTTTAATTTGGGGTACAGTGATGGCCGCATCCGTGTTAGACGCTATACCGGTGAACGCCACCTTCCGGAGTGCATTATCCAACGTCATAGTGGACGAACCCCCAGCGTTATGGTCTGGGGTGCGATTGCGTATCATGGACGATCTCAGCTGCTACGAATTGTGGGTAATCTTAACAGCAACCGGTACATCAATGAAGTTCTGGAGCCCGAAGTTGTTCCCTTCCTTCAAGGCATTCCCGGAGCTGTATTTCAACAGGACAATGCCCGCCCACATATTGCCAGGAATGTTCAAGACTTCTTTTCATCACAACAGATACAGCTTCTTCCTTGGCCTGCCTATTCGCCGGATATGTCGCCGATTGAACATGTGTGGGATTTCGTTGGTCGGCGTCTCGCTCGTGATCCTCGTCCCATAGCTACTACAGATGAACTTTGGGGTTGCATACAAGCAATCTGGAATGCTCTTCCTCAGGCACACATTCAACATCTGTTTGATTCCATGCCACGTCGTATAGCATCACTTATTGCAGCGCGTGGTGGCTTCACCAAATACTGATTTTCGACATGTAATATTGTTTTTTTGCTTTGTAATTTTAATCGTTTATTTGTATCAACACAGGTCGTTTGTACATTAAATTTCATTCAATTCGGACGAGTCCTTCATGGTGTTGCAATTTTTACAAACACGAGTTTAGAATAATGGAAAAATAAGTGAAACTGAAGCATTGCCTGAACTTGAAAAGGGTATTTTATTATTAAAACTTTAAAAATTTCAGAAAAAGTATTGATGGTAAACATAAAGATTGAAAACAACTTATAAAAAATTATGATTAAATCACTATTTCTTAAATTGACGTTTGAACAACCACTTCTCAATTGTATATTTTCTCTTAAATTGACATTTGAAAAATCACTTTTTAATTGTATGGGGTGTTGCAAAACCACCGGATCAAAAGTATATAGCCGTAATCCTTATGCAAAATAGACCATAATGGCTCTTTGCATGGGGGGTCAGAAGTGAATATCCATAGAGTTATGGCTATAAACAAGTAACAAGTCACGACTGGATGAAAAAGAAAATTTACTCCCATAATGCACTTAGTTGTCCAATACACTGCATCTGGGCTGTATTATCAAGAAATTGGTATCTTATTAGCTGTGCATCTCTGGAAGGTAGAAGTTAACAATTTCGAGCCAGTGAAACTTGTATTTGAAAGTTTGGCTCGCCCCTTGAATTTAGTTTCCTAAATTTGTCCGTCGCCAGTTTTTGGCGAGAATGTCGAATTTTTGGCAAGCTATTTATGAACTGCGAATCCCAGAGGTGAGGAGGGTGACAATTTGTATAATAGTGTGCAAAGTAATTTTAAACTTCAGGCGGGGGTATCCCAGTAGCGCAGTTGGTAAAGTGTCCGTTTATGGATCTTACTAACTTTTAATGGCCGGAGCGTTTGTTCCTTTTAGTGCCAGGCCCCCTTGGCCGCACGGGGCCTCTGTGCAATGCACCCTTCCTCCCCTATCGCCTGCCCTACCTTTCATAGCAAAAACTTGAACAATTCTTAGGCAAACTTCCTTAATCAGTGTTGCGAGTCTCCAAAATTTGATTTTCAAACTGAACTTCTTGTTTTGAACCAAAAGAGCTTCCAAGGACCTAGGGGGCCTTCTTATGTTCATAAAGCTCCATGGGGAAAAATTGCGCCAATTATAAAATCAAGTCGCCAAATTTCACACCTCATGAAAATGTCACACCTCAAAACCAATTTGGCACTGCTATTTAGCAACCCTGCCCTTGAGTTGAGATTTAGAGGTGTTAGACTTCTTGGTTTGTAAGCTCCATTGTTCATTATAGATCCCGCCTCTGCGAATTAAAAGTATGCATAACCATTTTCCAACCCATGTAAAGGGCCATTATGGTCCATTCTGAACAAGGATCACGGCTATATACTTTTGATCCGATGTTTTCAGAACACCCTGTATATTTTTTCTGAAATTGACATTTGAAATATTTCCTTATCAGTTTGTATAATTTTACTAAAATTAATGGATTGTCTGTAAATTGTTATTCAAATTGTGAACAGTGTGCAATATTTTTAGCTTGTGGGATATCAAGAACTTACTCTCAGGCAAGAATTGTTGGGGGATTTCAATCAGATTATCTCAAGTGGCCATGGATGGTAAGTTATCAGTATGATTTGTGTGAACTTTGTAAAGAAAAGAAGTTGGAACCACAGTCACTTATTGTTGCTTGTCTTTTATTGCATATTTATTTTTGTTGTATTGGTGAAATATTCTAATTTTAAAAATTGTTTTATCTTGAAAGCCAGCAAAGTGAAAATAGGTCATTGAAAACATCAGAATGAAAGAAATTATCAGTTAATAATTTGAAATTATCCTAATCATTTTTATTTACAATTAAATGGTTTGAGGTCACACTTTCAAATATGCAGGATGTCCTTGTTTTTTTACCACTCTTCATACATAATCACTACTTTGATTGATATTGATATACAGAGTGGTCATAAATTATTGTTGAGGTTTCCTTACCTTATGATGTTTGATTAAACAACATGGCAAAAAAATTATTACGTATTTGTGAAGTACAACATAGAAATTTTTTATAACAACACAAAGTTAAGTAATTTTCACATATCAACCTTTCCCGGCATAGTTCGCTCAACATGTTTTGGTTAAAATTGAAGATGAGGATAATTACCTTCAGAAATGGGTCTTCAGTGATGAATCCACTTTTCACGTATCCAGGAAGGTAAATAGACATAACTGTCAAATATGGGGCTCAGAAATCCCTCACACATATCGAGAATTGGAAATAGCCTGAAGGTTAATGTTTGGTGCACTTCATTATACGCGGAATATATTGGGCCATTTTTCTTCGTTGAGAAACAGTAAACTCTGTTAATTACCTGGACATGCTACAGCTCTGTGCAGTTCCCCAGTTGCAATGCCATTAGGCCACATATGATATACCAGCAAGATGGTGCATCACCACCTTGGGGCATAATTGTCATGAGTTCCTAGACTGAACTTTTCCCAGAAATGGTGTGGATGCGATGGACCACTTCAATTTCCTCCAAGATCACCGCACATCACACCACTTGACTTTATCTTGTAGGGGAAGGTATGTCAAGGATGTTGTCTACCAAACCCCTGTGCCCTCACTGCATGAACTGAAACTCAGACTTGCTGCTGTGATCTAAAATGTTACACCGTAAATGCCGGAGAACTGCTGACGGGAAACTAAGTTCAGTCTTGGTGTGTTACATACCACGAAAAGTTGCCATGTGAAAATTATTGAACTTTGTGTTATTGTAAAGCTTTTGGAGTTATACTTTATGAATATGTAATAATTTTTTTGTCATATTATTTCATCAAACTTCATAGGGTAAGGAAACCCCTACAATAATTTATGACCACCCTGTATAATAGTATGAAAAGTATTTCAGAGAACAGCCCAAATTTATCATATTGAAATAAGAATTTGCTTTGTGACTCACTTAAAGCAATCAATTTAGACATGAGGCTTCTTATATGCACAGGAATGCTTCAAGAGAATAAAATTAAAGAGGAGACATACTTGATAATTGTTCATATAGCTTTCCTTTATAACATTTAGAATTTAGTTTAATATGTATGTATATTCATTTAAAGAATGAACAAATGCCCCTCCCCACCCCCAGCACTCTAAGTGCCCATATGTCTAAATATGATGGGTGTCCATATTACACATAATGTGAACAGCTATAGTGAAATTTTGATTTTATGTCACTATGCAGATTATATTAAAAAATTGCAAAATCATGGAAAATGTAGAGAGGAAAAAATAAAGGAAAAAAATTCAATTTATGATGTAAATTCTGGAGAAAATATAAATATAAAGAAAAAGAATCACATTAAAATCAGAGTTTCATTGTGTTTTTATTCCTTTTTAACCACACATAAATTTTCAAAGAAACGAATTATGATATTTTCTTCCATCTATTTTATTTATTATAAAGTGGTCTGTGGAACATGCCTATTCAAATAGTGCAAATAAAAATCTTTGTATATTTTAATCTGTTGGTTGGTTAGTTGGTTGCCTTGGCTATGGCATAATAGAATAACTGCTAACTCCCTGCCTCATCGTTTAATAATTTATTCCTAAATGAAATGACCTAGTTTTTACCACATTAAAAAAAGTGATGGTTATATCTATAGCCTTTGTCAAATAAGTCCAAGTTTTAATCTTGGATAAAGTATGGCTGAATGTACACTCTATAACAAACAAATCGACGCACCAAGAAGGAGTTGTCCGATTGCGATAAAAATTGGTGGATGTGAAGAACATACATAGAAAAAGAAACGATTAAAATTTCAGAACAATTGAATGATTTATTGCAGAGTTTGACCGTTACAAAGGGAGGAAGTCAATAAGGCGTTGGTCCACCTCTGGCCTGGATGCAAGCTGTCACCCGGCGTGGCATAGACTGATAAAGATCCCGGATGGTGTCCTGCGGAATTTCTTGCCAAATTGTCTCCAACTGTCGGGCTAAATCGTCAACATTCCGGGATGGTTGCAATCGCCTTCCCATAGCGTCCCAAATGTGCTCTATGGGAGAGAGATCAGGAGACCTAGCTTGCCAAGGAAGTGTTGGGCAAGCTTGAAGACAATTCATAGCAACACGTGCCGTGTGCGGCCGGACATTGTCTTGTTGAAACGTAAGTCCAGGGTGTCGCAAAAGGAACGGTAACACAACCGGTCGTAGAATGTCGTCTACGTACCGCTGTGCTGTAAGTGTGCCAGAAATGACCACCAAAGGGGTCCGGCTATCAAAGGAGATGGCACCCCAGACCATAACGCCCTGTTGTGGGCATGTGTGGCGTGCGATAGTAAGGGCAGGATCCCCACGCTGCCCTGGACGTCTCCAGACACGTCTGCGGTTGTCGTCAGGACACAGTTGGAAACGGGACTCGTCACTAAAGACTATACGTCCCCAGTCAGCGCAGTTCCAAGTTGATCGAGCCCGGCACCACTGTAATCGGACTTGACGGTGTAATGGACGAGGACGTGAGAGGTAAGCGGCGTAACGGTCGGCGCGAGCGTAAATTCCGCTCTCTCAGTCGTCTGCAGAGGGTCATGTTGGACACATGTGTGCGGGCCACACGTTGGATAGTTGATAACGACGAATCCGGTGCTGTGACAGCTGCTCTGACAATCGCTCTGTCTTCCCGTTCTGTTGTGGCCCTAGGTCGACCACTGCCATCCCGACGCTGACATCTGCCGTTGTTGACCCACTCTTGCCAGCACCGTCCAATCGCCGCATCGCTTCGACCCACATGTCCAGCGATTCTTCGATTCGTCCAACCAGCCTCTTTCAATCCGATAGCACGACCTCTTTCAAACTCTGACATATGCTCGTAATGAGCACGAATCTTTCGGCGAGGCATTGTTACAGTCGACGTAAGATATCCGCAGTCAAAATGCAACAGAAATTTTGACCACATATTGAGAATCGCTCCTTATATACACCTGCTGAATGCGCAGTTCCGATGCGTCGGAGTTCCCGCTATTTGTTCATTGGACACCAAATTTTAATCATTTGCATGTTCGGTCAAAATGTCTTTGCATACGAAATTTCATTACAATCGGACAACCCCTTCTTGGTGCGTCGATTTTTTTGTTATAGAGTGTATATCATATAATTTGGTGATCACTGTGTGTTGTCAGTTCCATTTTAGATAGGCAATAAATACCCTCCCTTTTTAATAATTTCTGAATTAAACTGCATAACTAAAATTTGTTTCTTAGAATTCTGATTTATAAGGAAATTTTGAAAATTCTAGAACAATTGCAGTTTATTAAAATATAAATTTGATCCTGTGTACAAACTTTAAATATATTCAGTATAAGGCAGAAATTTACAAAAGAGGATGAGTAACATCTTTGTGGAATAATTTCAATATTTTTTATATTTGTTTTTACTCAATTCCTTTGGATAAAGCATATAAGCTAGCATATGATAGGTATTTGAATTTTTGTCATTCAATGACAGTAAGGATTATTCTACACCAAACAAGTTACAGCAGTACATACAGTGTAAAAATAGCATATGATACTGAATTATTACCTGATTAAATCTATGTTTTATCTTTCTTTAATTTTTATGAGATTATCATCATCCATTAGTGTCAACAAAATTTCAAAAGCATTTGCAATAGAACACTCATCTTTTTGGATCTTATAAAGAGTAGCTGCAACAAGTTTTTTTATATCTTTATTAAGCATCTGATTTTAACTTGAATAGTGCCTTTATTATCCATATCGTTTTCATGATCTACAAGTAACATAGGCGATTCTTCATGAATGATGCAAGCAATCCACCTTATATTGCCGGGTATTTGAGGCTTCACAGTGTTTAGGTATTCCTTCAGTCACACACATGGTCTGTAACGATTTCTGCAATATTCCTAAACAGGTAACATATTCTTTACTGCAAACTTTAAAAAAATGTTATTCATTGGCTGTAATGTGTATTATCTGATTGGTCATAAACTGGTGAGGTTTTTTCTTACAGCCAGTCTGCCAGTTTTGTTGCTTTTTATTTTATAGCCAAAGGTCTAATAATGTAGAAAAGATAAACAAGACCAAATAAGTTAAATATTGTTTACTCCAAAAGATAGCTCTTGTAACAAATCTTTGATTTTGAGTTTTTTTTTCAATTATTTTAAAATACTTCAATTATTCAAATGATACAAAGCTTTATAATATAATTAACTATCGTAATAAAGATACATATTTGTTATCCTTCATTTTCTAAATGATACAATAACATTTTAAGTACTTTTATTAGTTTCTGCCGGTTATAATCAGTTTCTCCTACTTTCTGCTGGTTATAACCAATTTCTGCCACTTGCACGGCAAAAACTAATTTCTGTTGGCAAAAAACCAACCGTGCTTCTAACTGATGAGCTAGCTACATTGCTAATTTTTAGTAATAACTGTCGCATATATGTTGTATAAAAAATGTACATGTGATTAACTGTTACATTGTAGATTTCATTAAGTCAGCTGGAAGGAAACAAATATAAACATAAATGTGGAGCTGTCTTACTAAACCAGTGGTGGGCAATTTCTGTTGCACATTGTATTTATAGGTAAGATTATATGAATTGTCAGTTTGAAAAAGGATCAAAAGACATAGAGAATCCAGAATTAGGTTTCAAGAATTTTTTTTTTCTTTTTTGGGTGAGGGATAGTTAATCAAAAGTGTTTCCTTTTTTTTACAGGGAGTGTGGAGGAATTAATTACTACAATTGAGTCTGATACTCCACTTTTTAAAATAAAAAATATGAACATTTTTGAAAAACAGGGTTTAGTATAAACTTCAAAAAAGTGGAGTGTCAGGTTTAATCATAATGATCTATTCCTTTACACCTCCCTAATTACTTAAATTGACCACTTCTTGGAAAATATGGACTAGAAAAGGGCTATTTTCAGCGGCTTAGTGCCTAAAACAATTTTTGTAGCAATTGTGAAATGAAGAAGAGGTTCTTGGATGAACCTTACAAATAGAGTATAAGACTTAATTGTAACCTTATTTATTAATTTAAATTCAATAGTCTGAAGAAAGAAATAACTCTGGAAAGCTTATTGGTTAGAACTTGATATTTGACAGCATTTCTTTTGTTCGGAAGGTGCCGAACGTACTCAATTCCATCAAATGAGAAAAGATTAAACTTGATTTCATCACTCCAGAGGACAGACGACCAGTTCTTAGTAGTCCAGTTTCGATATTTTTGGGCAAAGCTAAGTCGAGCCTTTCTATTCTTTTTAGATATATCAGAGGCTTCTTGCTTGGTCGGCGACCATCTAAATTTACTTCATTTAGACGTCTTTTTATGGTGGAAACCTGCACTTTAACTTTATAATTTTCCTGTAAATCATCTTTTATGTCTACAGCAGTTAGACGGGGATTTGCTACAGATTTTCTTCTGAACATTTTACCAGTTCTGTTGGACGTTTTTCACAGCTGTCCAAATATAGAATTATTAGATGCAGTTCCCCTCTTATTGAAAACTTTATTCCACACACTTACAATTTGTCTAGATGATTAAAATCGTAAGCTACACTTGCCTTAGAGCAAACTTCTCTTAAAGTTGCAAATACTACTTCTTTTTAAGTCTTTAGAGTATTCATTTCTTTTAGAATGCCGTCACAATTTAAAAATACTAAGAGAAGGCTGTTTGCAAAATATAACACATTATTTAATTAAGTATATCTACGAAAACAAATTACTAATTAGCATGTAAAAACACTTTTGAACGAATTTTCTTATTTGAACTGAAAGAAAAGGCAATTACTTACGCATCGCTAATTCATTGTTATTGTAGAATGTGCAACTCTGCAGTGAATCACAACATATCACTATGCAAGTGAATGCTTTAATATAGATGATGCTGGCAAACAAAAACTGTTTGTCAAAATACTTATGAGCGCTACTGTAGTTTTTATTATATTTGGCCAAAATAAAATGCTTAGTGATTTTTAGCAGCAATAACTTCACCAAAATGTTTCTTGAATCCTTTTAAATCTAACCACATAGAAATAGTATACATAAAATCAGCAACAAGCAAAAATAAAGTTTATTAAATAAAGTATAATTAACTAAACACTACAACACTTAAAGCAAATATAGAATTAGTTTCACATATGCTACTCATCTCTTGATACTTTAAATCAGTGAAATAAAATCTTAAGCAATAATGCACTAACATCATAGTTATGCACATATATTAAAAATCAGTGGCACAATAAAAGGAAATAACTGACTCCTGAGAAGAATGTTTCTAAATATTAAGCGTAATTTTTTACTTTCAGACAATATATCTGTATGATTATGGCGGATAGAGTGTATGGTCTGAAAGCAGGTAGGAACTTACTGTGGCTGCTATGGGCTTGATATTCATTCTGCACATAATAAAATCTAAATCTTTTTTTGCACATCTCTATAGTAGTACTGCTTTCATCATTTTGGACCTCCTTATACTCTCTCTCTGTTTCACCTCCTTACAAACTTTATCCATTCATTCAGACATTGTGATCTGTTACTCTTTGTTCAAATTTCTAAAATCATAAGCATATTCTTTTTCTTTTGTTTTCCTTTTTTTTTAATATTTTCATTAATCAGAAGTTCAATAAAAAGTCTAAAACATCAAATAGAAATTGTAAAAGAGGGTGGGATAAATGTCTATCTTTTCTTTCCATTCTTCTATCTCCTTTATAGGTCGTATCTATTTTTCCGTACCAAGTATTATCCCTGAACTCAAACCAAGAACATATTGGTTTTTCCATAGCATTTAAAGTCAGTTTTAAAGTGCACTCTTTGAAAAGAAAGTGCTTTTGCTAAACTTCTAAGTTGGACCTGGTTCTGAAAAATTAACAAAGAATTATTCACATCTTTCGATCAAGCCCATCTTTTTCTTCCAATCTGATATCTATTTTGCATTAGCTTGTATTCATGAAAGTACATAATGTCTTTACTGTATGAACAAGGTAGTACAAACCTCACATGCACACACATGCCAACTTACTCTTCCAGAAATACCTTTCATAAAGTTCCATCCTACGGTGACATAGTGGTAATGTGTTTATCTATTGTGCCATTAACTTGGGTTCGGTTCCAATAGTAATACATAGCTGCCAACTATTACGGATTGTCCATAATGATTATGGAAAATGACAAGTTTTCAGTCATTACGGAAACTGTGTCGAAAGTTATGGTAAATGTAGGAATTTTCAGTCATTATTACTTTTACGAAGATTTTTTTTGTTTCGCAATTTTTACACGGCCCCTGAACTGTAACTTCACGGCAATATCTTTCCGTCATAGGAAGAGCTAAAGTCACGTCTTTATTCCTCACAGCTGCGTCTGCCAAAACTCGTTTCTTCCAAGGCTCATGGGAAATGCGCCAGCCTCGGAACAAGTCTTTTTGGATTCCAGAATTAACGAGCGGTTAAAATAAAATCAGAAATCAGGCTTTTTGTAAAAATTCCGTCATTATAATCGGCGCTCGATGTAACCGATTTCCACTGCCTTTTTATGATTTGGAAA
Organism: Dysdera silvatica; assembly: GCA_006491805.2. Taxonomy (NCBI): domain Eukaryota; kingdom Metazoa; phylum Arthropoda; class Arachnida; order Araneae; family Dysderidae; genus Dysdera; species Dysdera silvatica. The sequence goes on from QLNU02015360.1 coordinate 181,484,085, forward strand.
GGGAAATTTTCCTAATTCCGACCTCCACTCCGTGAATTCGCCATTACTACGGCATATTCTAATATCACGGCATTGAAAAGTAAAGTCACATGCTAGAAAATCATGCCTGCATATGAAGAAACCCATGAACCATCTGCTTTTGCACTGACGCGTCAATATAAATGCCATGCCCATGGTTTCACACCGCCAGTAATTGGTGGAAACCGCACGAGCGGTTTGCCACATCACACCACCAATTCCAATGTTTTTTGGTCGCATGCACGGTTTTACGATATCGTCTCATCACTTGGCCGGGACGGTTTCACACCGTCAGATCTTAAAACCGTGTATGCGCACAAAGAAACATTGGCAAACCGCTCGTGTGCCGCTAGGTGGGTAACACCATGAAATCACGATGTATTGCTGGTTTGAAAATTATGAAACCGGTGTGATGATGTCGGCTTCACACCTGGTTTTCACGATGTATCGTTACATCGCCCAGGCCTAGTGGTAAGTGCATTGAAAAAAAGCCTGTTTGCTTTAGCAACAGATGGCAGCACAGACTGTCATGATGTAAAATTATATCCCATTGTGGTATCATTTTATAATGAAGAAAGAAGTGACCCAGTGTTACTCTCAATCGTGGAGTCAACACATAACGTTGAGAAAGGTACTTTTATACTTTTGGAAATTGGAAATTTTCATTTCAAATCAATTTGAAAGTATAGATGAGTGTTCAAGAATGGATGTAACATGGCATAAAATTTCTGAGATGAGACATTTTTCTGGAATAAAGAAATATGGAGCTTTTTGTCAAAATTAATGATGTATATATTGCTGATTCCACATAGCAATATCACTACAGAAAGAATTTTTGATGTCATTCGAAAGAATCAAACAGAATTTAGACCAGGCCTGAGTACGAAAACGCCCTATCGAAAGGAATTTACTCCTTATTGAAAAACAAGAGACTTCTCAAAATTTCAAGTATGCTATAAAACAAATTCACGGAACAGCTGTGGTTTTTGCAAAAGAAGCAACAAAACTTTCACTTATGAAGAAATAGCCAGTAAAGTGTCTGCTATTTAATAAAATCAAGCTTTTTATGGTAATATATACTTGATTTCATAAAAAGCCTAAATTTAGAATTGTCACTATAACTCTTTCATGTCAGTCTAAACATAACCTTGCTAGAACATATATCATATAACCTGTTGTGGAAGTAAAATATTTTTAATTTTAATTAAATTTTTTAAGACATATAATCTCATCGTACACGTGCGCACGCATGCGCACGGTAAATGATTACTGAAAGCTATCTCAGAAAGTTGGCAGCTATGGTAATGTAGAATGTATTCTAGTTTTCTGTCCAGTGACCTGCGGTGGCACAGTGTGGTAATGCTTTCACCTAGTGTGTCGTTAACCAAGCTTTGACTCCAAATGGTGTAAAGAACATTTACTCAGAGAGCTCAAACATCACACTGCTCACTGTAGTCTGGGGTTTGGTTCCCTAGGTGTTAAGAGGTTGTATTCCTTGGAAAATTATAGGTCCAGAGGTTTGGATTCCTCGGAAAACAGTAGGTGCCGACACAGCATGACCATTGTAGTCCTTGAGCCATAGAACCATAAACAAAATTTCTGTCCAGTGTAGTCCAAGATTTGGTTCCCTAGGCAACAGAGATTCAGAGTCCTTGGAAACTGTCGGTTTCAGCACAGCGTGACCTTAGATGTCCTTGCATTGTAAAACATAACTAACCAATTTCATAAAGTTATGAGTTTCTTCTCTATATGTCAGTTATATTCCATTGGAAAGATGAATATGTGGGCTCTCTGAAAACACCCCACAATCATAGAAGATTGCACATTAAGCTGTTGGTCCTGTCTTAGGTTATCCATAACACAGTCTTGTGACCTAAAATGTTCAACAGTACTGTATAAGAATATACGGTATTTGTTTTGCCAAGAAAGTTATTTTAGTTACATGAAATTTAGTTTATAATTTTTTGAGGTATAAATTTTATAATATATCGTTATACAAGCTTTTTTGTTACTAAAAGAACTTACTGTTTGCTATAAAGTTTTGATTAGTAGAAAACAAAAGTAAATAAGCATATTTTTGAGGTGTGTTTTGCAGTTAAAATGTGTAATAATTTAAATAGTTCCATTAATAAATAATACACGAAATAATTTCCATCACTAAAAAAAACTTAAATTTGGTTATAAATTCGGAACACCTTTTTTACAGTATTCATTATTGATCATAATTTGCTCATTATAGTGGAGGATCATTATCATTCAAAAATAATTTTTTAGAATGTGAAACCATAAGAAAATAATTGTAATAGGATCAGGACTATACTGTTATTGAAGAAGTTGCTTCACTTAAGCCAACAACATATTTCCTAAAGTGTATTATGTAAGATATTATTACCCTTCTCAGGGATAACACAATTGCCAAATAATGGTCAACACACAAAGCCACCGAGGCTAGATTTATGTCAGTTTTCATGGGGAAATTTGTTATACAATAATTTTTAACAACCACTTATAAATATGAAACTAGAGCATTTTTGTTTGAGGAGGGGGGAACTCACATGAATCTTGCCATGGTGGCTTTGTGTGTTGACCATTATTTAGTAAATTGAAGGGTAATAATATCTTACATTCATATATATATACGGAGAAAAAGAGCGTTATTACCTGTCCTCATTCGTCTAGCAGTCCAAGACACTCCGGGCTAAACGGAGGGACCCTGGTTCGAATCCAGGATGGGGATGGTGTCTCATTTTCTCGTAAATAAAAAAAGCTGTAGTTTGAGCTTATTTATATGTGCCTGTTGAAAATTATTGTATAAAATTTGTTTTATTACAATTGCAGATAGCAGTAACACAACTGTATTTCATTGTTGTTGTTAATAATTTTAATTATGTCTCATGAAAATACAGAATACAAATTTTTAAACAAAAAGGAATGATAATTGGTTTTGTGGGTTCTACACTTAAGTGTTAAAATGTAGTTTGTTGATATTTTAGTAGTTGTGAGAAGTGTAGAATAAATTTGAGAGTAGGTGTATGGTTTTTTATAGGATATTCTTCTTCTTCACAGAGAGATAACACAATTGCTTAATATTGGTCGGCACCTAAAACTACCAGGGCAATTTTTTTTAAATTTTTCATGAGGATTTAAGAATGAATAATATTTGATACCTATGTTTTCACAGCTCAAAGTCAAGATGGTTTTGTAAAGAAAAAAGAGACACTGTCTTGGGTAGTTGGATAGGAGTCTAATGGGTAACCCCTCCATTAGAACCAGAGTGCCATATCGACTAGACTACTGGGGCACAGGCATGCCAACCAATATTTGGCAATTGTTTTATCCCTGTGGAAGGTAACAGTATCCTATAAATTTTAAATATGAAGAAAAGGAGTTCAGAACAGCGTTCCTATATGTCCTGGTAGTCTAGTTGGTATGGCACTCTGGTTGTAATGGAGGGATCGCCAATTTGACTCTGGCTTAGAATAGTGTCTTTTTTTTTTTCAAAAACAGCTATAGTTTAAGCTTGATAAACAAGTTTGTTGGTGTCAAACATTATTCATTAGGTGTCTTTAGAATAGCCGAATCTGTTACATCTGAATTTCTTATCTCAAGCAGCCAGGTTTTCAAGCAATTTCTGTCATAAAGCAAGGATATGTAAAATTGGAATACAGAGGGTGTTTACACATATTTATAAAGACTTTGATTTTAAATTTTAAAAAAAACTAAGTGACCTGGAAAAAATCCGGCAAGAGGCTATTACCTGAAAACTGAAAAATTGTTTGCGACTAAAAATTTAGTTTGTGCTGTGAAATGGCGTACAAAAGGAAGTTGTGGATTGAAGCCTATCTATTTGCCTTTACTGAAGAGAAATATTCACATCCAATAATTAAAAAACAACGTGAGAAGCATGGTTTTCAAGTTTCAAAGCATAAAATAAGTGATATTATTAATGTAAAATGAAAAAATAGTCAAGCTTTAATGTCAAGTGGGAGGGGGGGGGGGGGGGGAGAAATATTCCAAAAAGGTTTTTACTTTTTTACTTTTTACATAAAAAGGTTAAACACTGGTAAAATAGCAATGAAAAAGATCACTGAGTGATCTTTTTCATTGCTATTTTACCAGTGTTTAACCTTTTTATGTAATTTCCTCCCTGGTACCCTGTATTTTATTTCTATTTTTACTTTTTTTTTAACGTTTCTAAAGTGCAGTCTATGGTTTTACAAGAAAATCCAAAACCTCAAAGAACTATTGAAAAAGTTCTGCATCAGCTTCAACTATAAATAAATAAATTAATAAAGATTTGAATTTAATTAAAACAAAAAAAAGTGCAGTTTATCGTCTGCTACCTCGGCATGTTGCTGAGCGGAAGGTCAGATGCAGATTGCTATATGAAAGTCATTTCGAAGGAAATAGATGGGAAAAAATTATTGCAATTGACGAAGCATGGAATTATTTAAATGGTTGTAATACAAAGATATCAATTTATTATTGAAAAAGGATCTGTGATACTCAAAAGTTTGGTTCAAAGAGAGGAAAAAAAATTTCTATAAATGATTTATGGTTATCGCTGGCATTTCTTGTAACGGAAAATAAAAAATAAGAAAAGTTGAAAAAATCCAAAACTCAACTCTATATATTATCAAAATAATGTTCTGACTCCTATTTTTAAAGGAGATATTCCAAAATTGTATTCTACTGATTTTTAAAATGTGGAACTCCATCAGGACAAAGCGAGTAGCCACACCTCCAAAAGTACAACCGCATTTCTAGAAAAAAATGAGACAAACTGGAATTACGTCAATACCGGTTTGCCATATTACCACCAGGTCTCCAGATGTAATACGGATGGATTACTATGCATCTGGACTTTTAAAACAAGTTCTTCTAAAATGCCGACCAACTACCTTGGATGGACTGTGGAAAGATGTGGAGGAGGAATTGGAGAAAATCCCGTTTGTGACTTTACGAAAAGTCCTATTATCGTAGAAATCTAGATGTAATATGATAATTCAAAAACAGGGCTATCAGAATACATTAAAAAATAATTTTTTTATTGTATGTATTTTATTTACTCTGTCAATCATTATAAATACATGTAAACACCCTCTATACAAGAATGTGAATTTTTCTTTTGTAAATAGCATACATAAATGTTAACTAAGTTCGTTCCTGTAGGAAGACTGCAAAATTGTTTTCTTTATATGACAGTATATGTAATTAGTTCAGCAATAGCTTAATTGGCCTTTTTTTTTTACTATAAAACTTCGTATAATTTTGCACTTTGATTATATAAATTTCAACATTGCTTGATGCGTATCTTATAATTTCACATTTTTATAAGCTTCATTGTTTTCATATTAAAATGTATTTCCATTTTAAAAACATAAGTGCATATATATATATATTTAAAATTTTAATTTATAGTAACTGTTTTACTGAACATTTTGATTTATATTTGTAGGCAAAGAGCAACTGATATTCTTTTGCGGCTTGGAGAATATGATTTACATCATACAAATGAATTGCATGCACATATAGAGATGAGAGTACATCATATTATACCACATCCAGAATTCAATTACCTTACATATGAAAATGATATAGCTTTGTTGCGTTTCTATTATTCTATTCCATTTCCTTTAAATATTGCACCTATTTGTCTACCACAATTTTCTGATGACAGTCAAGGGCAAACAGCTGTTGTTACTGGCTGGGGAAAACTGGCACAGGGTAATATTTCCTTTTACTAAAAGTATTTATATAATAGAGCAGTTATTCCATAAATGCTTAATATACACAGTTGGATCCATATATAATGACGAACTTGGGACCAACAAAAATGCTCACCATATATGGTCCTTGCTAAATCTATTTTGGAATTTAAATTTTCAGACTTGAAGTTAAAGCCTATATAGGTAATGTATGTGCATTGTGCATGAAATATACATGCAATAATATTCAGTCAAGATTGAATGAACAATGTATTATATAATCTAGTGGTGGATTTAAGAAATTACTGCCCATAGGCATAGACTATATGGCTACCTCCATCCTCCCTTACAAAGAAAGGAATAGTTTTTTAAAAAAAAAAAAGTGAATATTGTACTTTTAGCTTTTTATATGTGGAAATGATTTGTCACAATTTTTCAAATGATTATTTAACTAAAAATTTTATATAATAATCAGTAATTTATATTTGGGTTCTCAGCTGCCATCCCTGGGAATGTGCCTGTGTAGAAATCGTCCATTGATGTAAACACTTAAATTTCAGTGTGCAAAAGAATGGACATTGAAAAGCATACATGCCAGATTTGGCAAGTTTCTACCCTGCGGTGGTACAGTGTGGTAACGCGTTCGCCTATTGTGCTGTTAACCCGGGTTCGACTCCCAACAGTGCAAAGAACGCTTACTCAGAGATCTCATAAAGATCGCACTGCTCACTGTAGTCCGGGGTTTGGTTCCCTAGGCCATAAGAGGTTCGGATTCCTCGGAAAACAGTAGGTCCCGGCGCAGCATGACCATTGTAGTCTTTGAGCCGTAAAACCACAAACAAATAAATAAATAAATAGAAACTAGTTTCTGCCACAAAAGTGGCAATAACCGGCAGGGACCCAGAAAATAGTTATTCTGTACATTAAAAATTTGTCAAAGTACCCCAAATGGCAAAAGGGAGTGTATTTTAAAGTAAAATAGGTTTCGCTACAATGTGTATAGTATTTATTCAAAGGTTACATCATAGCAAATTCACTAGCATTTAAGTTCAGGCTGATCTTTTCGATAAAGCAGTCTATAGCAAAAGATCAATTTTCATGCTATTTCCTAATTCAAACAATTTCTTAATTTATTAGGAATAGATGAAAAGCTTGATAGAAATATTCTTCCAAGCCCACCAGTATTGCAGGCAATACCATCACTGCATAAACAAGGGTTACAAAATCTTCGTTTAATTTTTTTTTAAACTACATCATCACATAGAGGCTGGGATATTTTTTAAGATTTTATTGGAGTAATATTATAGCAGTAATACTAAATATACTATAGTATATTTCAGGAAAAGGAGCTGATTTTGCTCAAAAAGCTATGATGTAAAACGTAAAATTTGTATTAATGACATTAAGGAATTTCTTAGCATTTTTTCCCTGCTCATGTGACAATTTAGATCACATGTACTTTGGATGAAGCATATAAACTGGCATATGATGTTGAGTTATTGCCTGATTATGTCTGTAATTGCCCTGTTTGGTTAATTTCTGTGAGATTATCATCATCTGGTAGGGTTAACCAAATTTCACAAGCCTCTACAATCATATTTTCGAATCATATAGGGCAATAGCAATAGATTTTAAGAGCTGCAACAAGTCTTTTTACATCTTTATTAATCATCTGATTGTTTATGACTTGAACAGCTCCTTTATCACCCATATAATTTTCATGATCTGCGAGTAATACGGATGATTCTTTATGAATAATTCCAAGAAATCTACCTGAACTTTACATCTTATATTTCTGGGTATTTGTGTGATTCATTGGCTGTAATACAGCTTATTCCAGTGGTTCTTAAACAGTGGTCTGCGGACCCCAGGGGTCCGCGAGATCCTCCCAGTGCCCCACAAAAGTTCGGAAAAGTACTAAGACACGAGCATTTACTCTTTAATGCTAAGAATAAATTATGAGGGGACGAAAAATTCCTTCCCCAAATGGTGAAAATCAGTGATGAAACACTAGAAATAAATACATATGATGCAAATTCCGGGCGTTAAACTTTGAGTTAATTCTTGGGGGTCTGCGAGGGTGAGTGAACTCTGAAGGGGGTCCATAGTCTAGGAAAGTTAAAGAACCGCTGGCTTATTCGATTAGTCATAAACCACTGAGGCTTTTTCTTACAGCCAGTCTGTCAATGTTGTTGCTTTTTATTTTATAGCTAAAGGTCTAATGAGGTAGAGCAGATGAAATATGCCGTAAGTTTAATAATATGGCCTTCAAACGATGGTTTTTGTAACAAACCTTTACTTTTCTCTGAGTACTTTGTAATTATTTTAAAACTTAGTATTGAAATAATTTTATAAAGCTTTATAATATACTAAATTATTGTAATAAAATATATATTTGTAATCTTTCATTTACTAAATGATATACTGTTTTAAGAACTTTAGTTTCTCCCCCTTTCTGCTGGATAAAACCAGTTATAACCAGTTTCTGCCACTGGCATGGCAAAAACAGAAAGCCAACTCTGATATATGCTTAAGTATAAAATTTAAATTAAACCACTTGGACACACTCCTACACCCTACACTTATGGGCTGTGAGAATTCGCATGTTTACTTTGAGTTATGTAATGGAAGTTGGTTAATTATTTTTTTTGCAAAGGCAGAACCAATTGTGTATACAAGCATAAAAGCTGATCTGGGTAAAGGCCATCCTTCTGTCTATTCTTAAAGCTGCGAAGGAAATTCTCATCAAATTTTTGTGCTATAAGCAGATTTACTCTTTCTATACAAAGCTAATTAATTGACCATTATTCCTCATTCAATCCAGGGAGCGCAAAGGTCCCTGCTGCCTCTTGCTCGCTAAAAGTGATTAAATGTATTGCATTTGAATGTTATACCCAACTAAATCTGTATTTTTCTCACTATATCTGAGTGCATGAGTGCCACTCTTCCGTCTTGAGGACGGAAATCCATCTTTTGAATCTTTCAGAAGCCTAGACAGTTATTTGGGTTTTTGTTTCTTACAGTCCCCCTTTTTTTTGTACCCTTAGTGTGCCTTGAATTTCAGTCTTCATCTAAGTACCCTAGTGGCACCCATGTGAGTGTGTTATAAGTGGGTCCTACTGTACATATATAATGAGTTCTAAATTTTTTTTATGTAATGGTAACATGGTCATCTATTGCACCATTAACCCAGTTTCGATTGTAATAGTATTATGGAATGTGTGTGTGTACTGTTTTTCTACTCCTTATATGATTGAAAATGATATGATAGAAAGAGTGGAAGGAGTATACAGTGTGATTAATGAAATGGTAGCTGTATTTGAAAAGGTAACAAAGAAATTTGGATTAATAATGCATGAAAGAGAGAAATAGAAATAATGAAATCTGACACAACAAAACTAAGGCAAGAAATGGAGGAAAAACTGGAGAAATTAAGTCAGAAATTGATGAAGCAAATATTGAGTCCTACAATGCATTTTTAAATGTAAATTCTATAGATCAGTACAGTAGAATGGAAAATTTAGTTATAAGTTACCAGTTGAAAAGGATGAAAATTGCCTAAACTTATTCATTGAAATATGTGAAAAAAAATAATTATAAAGGAAGATGATGTACAGGCTATATGTAGACTAAAAGAAAATAATGAAAATATTGTCATTAGATTTAATAATATAGAAAAAAATGAATTATGGAATAAACGAAAAACATTAAACTTCTCAACAGACCAACTTGGCTTTACACATAGTAAAAAACTCTTTTTCAATGAACATTTAACAAACTACAATAAGTATCTATTAAATGAGGCACTCAAATTTAAAAGGGAAAAAAATGAGAGTTTTGTTTGGACAAACAATGGGAAAACGAAACTATGTGAAAAAAGGGAACTCAAAAATGTACTAAACAAATTGCATCAAAGATCTGTATAGTATGGAGTGACATACTGAAAAAAGTAATAGAACTATTAAAAAAGAAAAGACAAGTGAACACAGATAAAAATGAAATATCTAACTATGCTGAACTAAATCCTAATGAGGAAAGAGACTAAAAATCTGAGAATGCTCTATATCAGGGGTAGTCAAACTTTCTATACCTACCGCCCACTTTTGTATCTTCGTTGGTAGTAAAATTTTCTTACCGCCCACCAATTCCACAGTAAATTAAGTTAGTGCAACTGCAAAGTTCTCACAATTTTTGAATAGAGGTTTAGTAAAAATAAGTAGTTAAATTTATCTTTTTATCTATACTTTGCGTATGTTTATAATACACAGAAATGTGATGCTGCATCTCCATTGATACAGCGCCTACTAGTGCGGAAGCTACTTAAATTGAAGAAAACGAAAATTATAAGGTCTTTTTAAATATATCTAAAATAAATCTAAATCTATTGAAATTTTCTTTAATTAATTATTAATGAGATCTTTGAGACTGATGCTGCGAAACTAAATATTTAATACATAGTTCAATTTTCATAAGGTTTGTTCATCAGCTTCAGCATCCGATAAAACCCCTACTGCCCACTATCAAAGCTTGGATAGTCCACTAGTATGCGTTAGGGACCAAGTTGATTACCCTTGCTCTATATGAATGCCTAAACTATGTATGACAAAACAGAATCATAGAGGGCCTTATAAATAGAATGAACAAACCTGAACACATCATTATAACAGAAACCTGGAAGCAAGAAGATACTGAAATAGTTTTGGAGGGCTATAATGAATGTGCAGTATATAAAACATACAAAAAGGATGGTGGAATATCGATATATGTATCAGAGAAAATGGTGTGGAATTGTTCGATGAGAAGATCGTTATGGAGGACGATATATGGACTCTTGGTATTATGGTAAATAGGGTTAAAATACTGGCAATATACAGACCATCATCACGTAAAATTAGCACTTTTCTAAATAGATTAGGAAACGTAACTAAAATTTTATTAAACCTAGGCAGACGAAAGTCACTCATAATTGGTTATTTTAATATACACATAGAAAAAGAAAGTGAAATTAAAGAAAATATTTTGGACACAATGGAATCAATGGGGCTTACTAACAAAATTAAACAATTTACAAGAATTTATGCAAACTCTTCAGGGATAATTGACCTTTGTTTTACCAACATCCTTGTGGGTGTCCGGTGCAGCATGACCACTGTAGTCTTTGAGCCGTAAAACAAACAAACAAACCTTGTGGATGTTCAGATGATAGATAACACAGGTCTGCAACCAAAAAGCCGTTTGGTTATTTAGAACTGATTCCTATGTATTTTGGCACGCTGCAAATCGCAAAATTCTCCTTCTGATGACTTGATTTTTTCCTAATCCACTCATTTTGGAATTTTTTTCGAAATTTAATCCCAAAATTACATGCTATGAAACCATTTATAGTATGTTTAAGATCAACAGTTTCAATTAAAACTAGATAATTTCATCACTCTTGACATAATTCTAACTGAATTCGAAGGCAGTCTTCACTGGTGGCTTCCAAGAGCAATACTGAAAAAGACAGCTACATGGAAAACCAATAACCTCTGTCCCATCCCTCCATCATGCCCGAAAGGTCAGAGAACTTCGTAGTTCCATGGCACTATGGGATGGGCAGGCAAAGCCTTTATAAAGGCCACCGGCACATGCCCGTATCCAGAGGGGGGATCTTAGAGACCTCCCCCTCTCAAAACTAAGTTTTTAATGGGACTTGGCTACGGCCTTGCATGCTGTGATTGTATCGATACATGCTGTAAAAATTTTTGAACCCCCCCTTGAAATTAAATCCTGGCTACGGTCTTGCACTGGCATCTAACGTGTTAATGTTATTTTACTTTGTGTTTGTCCATCGAATTTGTTTCCAAATGTTTGTGATGTGACCCCACAGAAGTGTATTAATTCACTAGACAGGTTTTGTTTCATTTGTGGTGAATATAAAGTGTTAAAGCAACAGTTGAATATCACGGATTTTGTGAAAAAAGTGTACTTTGCATACTTCAGACTAAAACTTGGAGATTAAGGTAAGGATTGGGTTCCTCGTAAAGTATGCAAGCAGTGCATTGAGGATCTCCAAAATTGGTTATGCGAGAAAGAAGCCTTTCGTTTCGGAATTCCTATGGTATGACGTGAGCAGAAGAACCATAGTGACGACTATTACCTTCGTTCTTATGATGTAAAAGGATTTAATTTCAAATGGAAGCATTGCATTTCATATCCCAATCTTCCTTCTGCCATTCAGATGGAGAAGATCAGACATCCCAGTACACAAGGCTCCTGCCACCTTGGAAGAAATATCTTTCTCTGATGAAGATGAACTCATATCTGAACCAGATAATTATCATGATTCACATTCCGACTTCTAAGACGATTCTTGACCAAAATGTTTCTCTCAAGGGGGAGCTAAATTATTTGGTAAAGGACTTAAACCTTCCTAAAGATGCTGCAGAGTTACTCTACTCAAGGCTTAAAAGAAAAAATTTGTTGTTACCAGGAATACCTTTCTCATGGTACATACAGCAAGAAAGAGAACTTGTGCCTTACTTTTCCTAAGAGGACGACTTGGTCTATAGCACAAATGTTGAAGTATTTATGTGTCAGTTCAAAATTCATTATGATTCCTCTGAATGGCACCTCTTCATCGACTCATCCAAAAAAAAGCTTAAAATTGGTTTTACTCCACAGTTATTAATAATATCAAATTAATAGTAAATATCAAATTAATAGTTAATATCAAATATTTGGATATCAGGTTTCTAGGTCTGAGGCAAAACTGACAGAAGTTTTCGTTGGACCTGACATCAGAAGACTTGAAGCTGACTATGACTCCGTTAATTTCATGAAAGAGCTTCAGAAAGAAGGTTGCGTTTCATTCACCGAGGTAATAAAAAATATTCCTGGGTAGCAACAAAACCCAAACTACAAGGTGATCATGAGCAGAATGCTGAACGCATTTCAAGCTCTAGATTGCCTAATGAGCTTTAAATAGCATTTCTTATATTCACACATGCAATATTTTCCTCAAAGTTTGGGATCTGTGAGTGAGGAACAAGGAGCATCAAAGAGAGACAGAGGAGGTACCATGGAAGATGGAATGTAATGATGATTGTGCCGACTACTGTTGAATGCTGCAGAGGGATTTTCCAGATGCTCCCCACAAGCGGAAATGTATAAAGAGAAGCCTTGGGGGAAAGAAAAATGTTAGTAACATGTCTGTGTGAGTTTACATTAATTTAACTTTAAGTTACCACAAAGTTTTACACTAAACAAAAAGCATTAACATGAGTCTATTATCATTTTAGTAGGGATCTCACCTTAATACACATAATTTATTCAAAAACGTTATGTCCTTTAAAAAAAAAACGGATATCGTTTTCGAATTCAGCGCACCAAAAAACATAAAATTCACGTTAAATAAAACAGCTTTTAAAAACAATTTTTGCAAACCTGTGCAATCATATTAGTGATCATATACTGATGATTATTACTCTACAGCCAAAATACAATAAAAAACAAAGATTCAGAAGCCATAATAAAAATTACATAGAGAGAGAAATTTAAAGAACTACTAAATGAATTTAATTACAAGTATTTAAAGATTTATAGTGAAAGAAGTGTATAAAGAATTTATATTCACAATAATGACCCTCTATGAAAAATGTTTTAAGTATAAAGAAATTAAACTCAAAAATACACAAACCGTGGTTTGATAACAAAATAAAACTGATTAAAATATCAAAATAAAGCATATGAAAAATGTATAAAATCTCGTAAAAATGGTGACACGATTGAACTTAAAAGGAAACCCTAAATATAACTATAGAGTCAAATAAAATTGAATAATATAACAAAATTTTAATGAATAAGGACTCAAAAAAAAGCAATAGGACAATATAAATAAACTAATAGTCAATAAAAAAAATAATAAAGGTAACATTACAACGTCAAAAAAAAAAATTCTTGAGATAATCACTGGTTAAAAAGAGATGATTGAAATTTTGAAGGATTTTTTTGTGAATGTAGCACAGAAATTAAAACTAGGGAACATCACCAATAATATGGACAATACCGAGAGGATTAAATTAAATGAAAACGTAAACAATGTAAATAGTATGTACTTGGGAGAGATAATTGAAATTGAAAAAGAACTCTTAAAAATCAAGGATAATAAAACTGAAGGAAATGATGGAATTAAACCTCATCTAATAAAAAAATGTGCAAAGGAATTAGTTGGTCCTCTTTATATAGTATTTAATAACATAATTGAAAACTTCCTTATTCCAGATGAAATGAAAATTGCTGAAATAATCCCAATTTATAAAAAGAAGGCGATAAAGTCGCAGATAACTATAAACCAATTTGTATTTTACCAATCTTCTCCAAACTCATAAAGATCTCACTGTATCAATGCCAATGGAAAGAAGCTATCTGACAATGAAAGAAGCAAATAATGAGTCATCTGTTGGTAGCTTAATGTATCTAGCAGTAGTGACACGATCAGACTTAGCCTATGCAGTAAGTACAGTGTCGCAGGCATTGTCAAATCCGACTATGCGTGATTGGCAAGCTGTTAAAAGAATTTTCAGATATATCAGAGGTACAAGTACCATGGGAATTCTCTTTCAACAAAATTCAAAAGCTTTAAATGTTTTTAGCGCTGCTGATTTTGCAGGTGACACAAAATTACGAAAATCAACTACTGGTATTATCTGTAAATTTTCAGGTGGACTGGCTTAGTCAAAAACAAAAATGTGTGTCATTGCCGACTACTGAAGCAGAATATGTTGAAAGTGAAGCAGCTAAATCCATAATCTGGATCAAACGTCTGTTGAAAGAAATTACAGGACAGAATCTCAAAACAAAATTTGATTATGGATAACGCGAGTGCAGTACATTTGGTTGGTGCGCAATCTGGAATTCAATAAGTGTGCTAAACATATTGATGTACGTTACCATTTTATTCGGGAACAAGTTTCATGTGGTGCTTTTGATATTCAACATGTTCCTGGAGTGATACAAGTGGCTGACATTTTGAAAAACTCTCTAGGCAAAGACCATTTTGTAAGATTTTGAGAAGAACTTGGTGTCAAGAATGTGCCTGAGGACAAAATATCGTTTGAGGGGGAGTGTTGAGAAACAAACTTTTTAGTCATTTCTAGGACAACATATATATATGGCAGCACATGTTGCGTGATAGTTTTCGATGTTTTTTTTTCCATAAAATGGTTACTTTTTCTCTAAGACTGGATAAAAGTGTTTAACCTTTTGTTCGTGCTCCAATATTATAATTTTCTTATTGATTCTTTTTGCGTACTTGGGTAATAAAATTAAACTTTGTTAATCATGTATCCACAGTTCTTTGCCTCATCAGAATTAAACTTTGGAATGATTTTCCAGCAGACATAAAAAACAGTGTAACAATGAATATGGTTAAAAGAAAATTCAGAATTTATTTAATAGAACAGCAAGAAAATTGATAGTCATGGTGGGGGACAGAGAAAATGAAGGCTTTGCTCTGTCATCCAATGTGATTCCTATTGTGTAGGTTTTTTGCATAAAAAAAACTTTTTTTTATAGTCATGTTTGGGCTCTGCAATGGTGTAATGGTAATGTGTTTGCCTGGTGTGTGGTTCTACTGGGTTTGATTGCAAATTATTCAGGAAAAAAGAAACAACGGTAGTCCTGGAGTTGTTTTCCCTAGGCCTTATGAGTTTGATTCCTCTGAAAACTATAGGTCTTGATGTAGCATGACCCTTGCTTGTGCTGTAAAATTCAAACAAAAAAACAATAATCTGGGGTTTGGTTCCCTAAGCACCAGAGGTTCAGATTTCTCAAAAAATTGTAGTTCCCATCATAGCATAATCCTTGCTCTGTAACAGAACAAACAAGAAAATATTGAGTATTTAAATTAATGTAATTGTATAATGCAGAAAGAATTTTAAAAATTCGTGATAATGAATTCGTTAATATAAAATTTAATTTTTAGTAATTCATGGTTTGATTATTAATGTATGTAAGTAACCTTATTTCTTGACACTCTGTTAGGGAATTTTTATTTTATTGTACAAATATCAATTATAATTAGCATTTAATGTGCATTTATAATTTCAGATTTTCAAAAATAATGATTTGAACTAAATTACATTCTAGGGGGCTATTTTGCCTTTGTTTATATTAAATTAATCTTTAGGTGAATATATTAGCTAACTTCTGATGGTGAAATTCAAACAAGAATTTAACTAGCAAAGCAATAAACAACAGCATATCAATAGAAACTAACAAAATGCATGCAGTTATATAAGAACCAGAAAGCACAGAATATGCTTGTTTTACAGCACAAAGATAGCAAAGGTCATGTGCCAGGATCTACAGTTTTCTGAGGAATCCAAACTTAGGAAACCAACCCCCGGACTACTGGAAACATCTTGTGTCGGTAATCGTTTTATTTAGATATACAGAATAATAATTACTTCCTCAGTGAATTTATAGTTTAGGGATCATGATTATTGTGAAATAGATTGCAAAAATAATATGGCTGACAGCATATTTTCCACATAATATCCATAATGGCTAAAAACGTACTAAGTTCCATAATAATTACAGACAACCCGTAGCAGCAATTGAGAGAGACAGCTGGTCAAAAGTTGTAAAATTCAATAGCTATTTTTGTGACTTTTTCGCCCTTCTCTGTTATTAAATTTCATTAATTTAATCATTTTATTAAGTTAAATGCTCTTGGGTCTGTCTAAGCAATACAGAGGGAACATTTGATTACTTTATGTTCAATTATGAAATATCACTAAAAAAATCACTCGTAACTAAGAATAGCTACGAGTGATTTTTTGTAATTTGCCTATAATTCTATTTTTACCCTATACTGTTTTAAAATGAATTTCTGTAATGTGGGCTTCCTTATGAATGCAGTTACTGTATTGTAGTAGAATTTACTATACTTGGATGATTCAAAACATTTAAAAATATATATATGTACTTTTTTTTAAAAAAGAAAGAAAAAAGAAAAGCAGTGTCAGAAGTCTTAAGATGTATTTTCATGTATCAGGAAATTTTACAAAGGTTTTACTTGTTCAGTTTTATAGTATATTTCAGTCAGGAATTTTTAGCGTTTGTAAGGTCTTTTGCTTTTAAATTTTGTTTTGACTATAATAGTTTTTTAAGGTGGAGATCTACCTTGGTATTTGCATGAAGTTCATTTGCCAATTTTGTCAAATGAGGAATGTGAGGATATGTATGCAGAAGCCGGATATTTTGAAATCATTCCTAACACTTTTCTGTGTGCTGGTTTCCGTAATGGTGGTCTTGATGCATGTGAGGTTAGTACACATAATAAAATTTTGACATGAAATGTTGTAAAATGCTTTTTCCTTCTGTTAAAGATGCATTACAGAGTGTTAAATTGACTTATGTAGACAGTAAATTTCTATGTCATGAAATACAACATGGAAATAGTTATTGAAAGTCACAAGTTTAGTAAAAAATTGAAAAAATATTTGCTGTTCTCATATAGTTTTTTCTTAATCTTTAAATATTTAGTTTCTCAACTATATAAGGTGGTTAAAATTAAACTGACGGTACTCTGAGACCGGTAGCTCCGGTTCTACTGAACGAATCCGAATGAAACTTCAAATATGTGTTATGTAGATCATGCAGCCAAGGTAAAAAAAAAAATAATTTGAAATTTCGCCAACAGATATCACTTTGCAGCTAAAACCATATGCAAATGAGTAAGAAATGTAATTTTGCTGTAAAAGCGATACCTGCCATTAGAACAAATCGTTCGCCCGCAGTGACTATGCCCCTAGGCAAGAAGGAACATGCATTAATTGTAAAACTGGTTTATGAGAATGTTAACAAATCCTTCCGTAGCATTCCTTGCTTATCGGCGGATAAAAATTTAAGGAGAGGATCCATGACTGAAAATGTTGTTAAAAACATGATTCATAAATTCGAAGAAACCAGTTTTCTAGGTGTCACACTGAGAAGATGATGATGTGCAACGGAACTGGCCATTGTAGAGGAAGTTGCAATTGCAACAGCTACAGCATTTTCAAGTTCTCCTAGTGCTACTGTAAATGGTCACACTATAGCGAGAACATTGGACATTCCGTAGTCAACTGTGTGTCTGATTTCGCGCAAAATTCTGAAGTTCCACCCATACAAGAAGCTTGTCTGGCAACAATTGAAACCACAAGATCATTCTGCACGTCTTGATTTTGTATTGTGTTTTCTGGCGTGGATGCAAGTGGATAAGTACTGGCCATCGCATATCTTATGGACAGATGAGGCCCATTTCCACTTAGACAGTGCGGTGAACATACAGAACTGCCACATATGTTCATGAGGTTCCACCAATCCTCATGCCATGCAACAACAGACTTTACGTTCCCCATACATTACGACATGGTGTGGATTCACAGCGAGTTTCATTCTGGGCCACTACTTCTTCGAGGAGATCACATCAAATTGACTATTAGGTGTACAGTCACAAATGAACGATACAGCAAATTCCTGGAAGACCATGTTGTCCCGGCGTTATGGCAAAGAAGCTGTTTGTCCACCACAGGGTTCATGCAAGACAGATCAACTGTTCATACGGCAATATGTGCAAAGGGCATGATTCAAGCTAACTTCACTGGTGAACATGTCATCTTGCATGCCTTTCTAAAAGCCTGGCCAGATCACCAGATCTGAATCCTTCTGGGGTTTTCCCCCAAGTTTGTATGTATCAAGGACGTGTGACTAATGAAGTGGAGCTGAAAGCCAGCATCATCCGCCACGTCTCCCTCATTCCTAGCGATATGTTGTGTGCAGCCGTTGATAACACGGTGGTACGCTTTCCACATGTTGTTGACTGACAAGTCATGCACATAGATCACACAGGTGAGTAAGTAAATAAAAATTTGTTATTCTTTGATTTTAGTGCTCTTGTCTTTCCTTTTAAACCGTTACAGTACCATCTGTTGGTGAAATTTCAAATTATATTTTTCTGATGTAAACTTCGGCCATATGATCTACATAACACATATTTGAAGTTTCAGTTGGATCCATTTAATAGAACTGGAACTACCGGCCTCTGAATACCATCAGTTTAATTTTAACTACCCTGTATATTGACGATAATACAGATTTTACTATTGGTTGTGTTTTTAATCTTCAGGTATGTGTGTATATGTAAATAAGTAAGGATCATTAAAGGAAAAAGCCCTACGGTGGTGTAGTGGTAACATGTTCGCCTAGTGTGCAGTTATCCTGCGTTTGACTTCTAACTGTGTCAAAAAATGAATGGTTGCTGCCTAACTGCTCAATGTATTCCAGTTGTTGGTTCCCTAGGCCTTAAAAGATTTGAATTCTTTGGAAAACTGTAGGTGCTGGTGCATAAAATTGAAACGAAAACAAGTAAATGGCAAAAAGTAAGATGGACGAATACTGGTCAAAAATTAATCTTTATTGTATTTTTTGGTTTTATCTTTCTTTTTGTTGAACAAATATTGAGACGCACCAAAAAAGTTACTTAATCTCTGCAACGTAAGAATGGAAATACTTAATCATGAAAATATATTTGACTAGGTTTACTTACTACAAAGGCGGATCAAGAAATCTTTTAAGGAAGAAGGTAGATTTGTTTGCAATTCCTGTTTTTAGCCAAGTCTCTAGTACGTTTGATTTCATTTTCCATGATATAATCTGGGCTCAAGAGCAGGGGCGCAATCACTCCATCACCACCCACCTTGGATCCATAAGTGGTTTACTATAAACCTGATTTACATATTATAGCCATCATGGTGATGAATTTGCTGGCAAATTCTTTTGAATTTTGTTATTGTTTATTTTCCTTTACTTTATATGGATAGAATGCATGAAATAATTTCAAGAACGTGAATAAAAAAATACAACTATTTGTAAGTGAAAGGAAGTTTGTTTATTACCAGAGTGTCTACTGAGCTGGAAATCGTATAAAACCTGGAAAAATCGGGGAAGTTTTTTCTGACTAGAAAAGTCAGGGAAATTTGAAATACAAAGGCCAAAGTCAGGGAAATTTGAAATTCATTGTTATAATAAATAACTTATTAAAATAATTTTCCTGAACTGTGCTTTTCATACTACATTGCCTACTGAAAAATTTGATAAAACTTGGACTTTTGACTAAACTTCTTCCAAAACTTACCATTTTTCACCAAAACTAATATAATTTATATAAAATTAAGCCCATATATTTCTCAGGAGAAAATGTTTGCCAAATATGTAACTAAAACTTGAAAAGAGAAGTGTTTTTTAGCCAAACTATTTAATCTGTAAGAGATTTTGATCATGCTAGTCTCTTTTCTCTTATATATATAGTTATGCACACTTTTTAAATGGAATAAAAGATGAAGCACACTACCTTTTTCCATTATTTAGCTGAACTTCTTTATAATTACCTAAAAAGTGGCAGAATAAATACAATCTTTGTATTTGTAAATTTGTTGCAATTGAGTTATAAATGGCTTTGGAGTTTGTGTTAGTAGATTGTATGGTCTTGAAACTTGTTTCGATTATGCAAATTTTAATACATTGTAATGTATTGTTTACTAAAATCAGTAACTAAAAATTAATATGTGGTCTGGAAAAGTTAGGGAAGTTTGAAATTTAATTTAGTTAAGACCATGTCTTGTTATTATTAATTTATCCTTCCTCAACTAATTATAGCAGTATTTTATGATTTTTAATAATTTATGAAGTTTCTTTTTTTTATCTGGCTTCTAATGGTGGCTGGACCATTAAAGTGGGGCATGAAATGTTAAAATACGCAGGGTAAAGAGAGAATTACAATTATGACTAATTAAAAAGTCTAAAAAACGATGATATTGTAGCTTTAATTCATTGGATTCTTAT
Source organism: Dysdera silvatica (assembly GCA_006491805.2). NCBI lineage: Eukaryota > Metazoa > Arthropoda > Arachnida > Araneae > Dysderidae > Dysdera > Dysdera silvatica. Next base: position 181,504,679 of record QLNU02015360.1, read on the forward strand.
TTATTATAGTTCAGCAGCTTTATTTGCTTTAAAAAAAAGTTTGCTGTATGTAAGTTTTCAAGAACACACCTGGAAATTTTTTGTTACTTGTCTGGAAAACCTGAAGAAGTTTGAAACAAAATTTGATTAGATACTCTGATTACTGAAATAGTGAGGAGTTCTTATAGGTTGATTGTTTTTTAAGCCTGAAATCACATTTGTATTACAAAACTTCTTTAATTAGTCATATAGTGGCATATAGGTAATATATTAATGCGAAGAATGGGTTAGCTGAACACTGAAAAAACCAGCATTTAAGATTTTTGCAGTTCACTTCTGATTAGATGTCAACTAGTCAATAGTATATTAAATGCCCACTTAAATTTCATGTGCCTTTATGAAGAAAACAAACAACACATATAATTTACACTTTGAAATTCATAAAATAATTTGAATTAATTTCTTCAACTGTGTTCTGCACAATCAGTAAGAGCTCTAGCAGAAAACTGAATGCTTAATACATCCTTAACTGTCGTTCCCTATCATGAATATATATATATATTTCATATATAAAGTTCTTTTTTTCATAAATTTGTGCTTATGAACATATTGATTCACGTATAATAAATGCAGTGTCACTAATCCTGATTTCTCTTAGATTCTCTGTAACTGATGAACACACCTATGATTTATCAGTAGTGGTTGCTAACAGCTTTCAGCACATCTAACGTCTGTATTGCTTGGCTAACTGCTAATTATACCTGTGAGATGTTATTTTCGATTTGAAGCTCCTTTCTACCTGACACCATGCTTTTGAAAATTTCCCATCAGAAGAAATGTTTTCTTTTTACTGTTTTACTAATTTTAATAGTCATTGCTTTTATTCCTTACATGCTATTGTGGTTTTCTTGATTTCAGTTGGCTGGTTTTAACACCTGTCAAAAATGTGTACCACAGAAATTCTATAATGACCTAAATTTTTTTCCAATAACAACTAATACTTTCCTTCTTGAATGTACCTATTTCAGTGATTACTACCATCGTCCATGGCTAAGTTTAATTCTGATAGCTTGATTTTCTGTAAATGTATCATGGTTGGGACATCATGTTAACTATTAGTCCCAGATGACCCATAGTGTGGTGGACATAAAGGTACACCTACAACACATTCCTAAATTTATCAACATATTAATTAGATTCACGTGAGTACATAAACCACATGTTTGACAGTATAATCAAGAAGCTCTTCGGAAACTTCGATGCACATAATGGCTATGGCATTTATAGAAAATAAAATCAAAACTGAAAATTCCCAAATGTGTATATTTATGCTTAGCATTTAGATTTGTATTTGCTATATATAAAATAATACATTTAAATATGCTATCTTTGGTTTTAGGGAGATTCTGGTGGTCCTATGATGATAAAGAACAAAGATGAGCAATGGTCATTAATTGGATTAATTTCTTGGGGCATAGGTTGTGCTACTCCAAAGCAACCTGGTGTATATACGAGAATAACAAAATATATTGAATGGATAAAACGAACGATTACACAATATTAAATATTATACTATGAATTATAATTACAAGCAGTAACTTTAATGTTCTTCCATGAATACGGAAATTTGTTTTTATAATGTAATTATAAGTAACCTTTTATTTTAATTATATTTGTATGTCCTATGTGTTTGAATTAAAATCTACATTTTTTATATATTTCCCTACATTCTGTAATAAAATAAAATATTTAATTTAATGAAAAAAATGCATGCATATTTTAACATTTCCAGTTTGCAATTTTCATTTTTCTAGACACCCTAAAACACATTTACTTTTATACAAATTAAACCAAGAAGAACTGCTCTAATAAAAATTAAAAGCATTCACAAAATATGCAATACTGATTTAATTATAGGATATTATTACCCTTCGCAGGGTTAACACAATTGCCAAACTGGTCACCTAGTCACCAGGATGTGTTTTTTTTTTTAATTTTTCATATGTAATTAACTATGAACAGTTATTTCTGACACCCATGTTATGAGCTCAAACTAAAGCTGCTTTTATAGAAGAAAAGAGCGATCACCCTAATCCAGAGCCGAACCTGGGACCCAACGTATGTCCCGTTGTGCCGAGCAGGTTGAGACGGATTTTGAATGGCTAAGAAGCCTATATGACTTGATATTAAACTTTAAATATTGTATACTTTCATTTACAGAAGTTACCAGTACTGTTCTTATTTAAAAAATATAATGTTCTTTCTATAATAAACGCTTTCTACGTTTTCCGTGAATATTGATATAATTTTTTGCGTAGTTGGGGGGGGGGGAGTCAACCTAGAGTGTATACGTATAAGGCAAGACCATATTTTAAAATGTGAATTTTTAATACATGTTTCCTCACAATTTGTAAAATACCTGTTTTGTTTGTCATTATGCTGTGTGTGAATACATAGCATAATGCTAATGTACGATAAAATTGGCCGGTTCACAAACAGATTATCAAAACATTATGTCCCGAATAAACTGAACTTTAATTACATACGTACGATAATATGGATTCCGAGATTAACGTAAGCTTGTACAATCGTGAAGAACATACGCATGCAAAGGCGTCGAAGTTACGAGGAAGTCTCTCTCTAATCACTTACTTTGCCGTGAACTTAGCGTCAGTTTTGGTTCTAGTTCGTAGGTGTTGCCATCCCTAGACGGAAAGTGTGCCGCTACACACTCCCCTCCCAAAGACAACGTTTAAATTGAACATATAGTGACATATCTAGTGGGAAAATGAACTTGCTGACCCGATCTCGTGATCCCTGTTATCATTGAGGTCTCTGTGGTGTTTGCTTCATTGGTGTCCTAAACGGCATTGCTGCCATGAGCTGTTGTCCTCTCTGTTTCAAGCATAAAAGCTGGTTTAATTCGATCAATGGAGATTCTCTTGACAGTTCCGTTGATTTCGATATCAAAGATCTTCTCAGTGCGTCGTTTAACTGCATATGGCCCATGGTAACTTGGCTGCAAATTTGTGTGTGTCGCATTGTCTTGCACAAAGACGTGTGTACACGTTTTCAGATCCATATGTACAAAAAAGTATTTTGTCCCGTGTGTTGTTGTTGGGGTTGGTACTAATGCTTTTACAAAATTTTGAAGTTGTTTTAAGAAATCGTGTTGTGTCTTCTCGGAATCATTGTAAAATTCACCCGGCAAGTGCAGTGCTGAACCATATACCAGTCGAGCAGATGAACACCCCAAGTCTTCTTTAATGGCGGAATGAAGCCCAAGAAGTACAAATGGGAGAGCATCGACCCATGAAGTTGATTTTTGAAGATGGCTTTTCAGAGCGGTTTTGAGTGTACGATGCTGTCGCTCGATGAGACCCTTTGCCTGTGGGTGATAAGCTGATGTGTGATGTTTTTGAAAACCAGGGTATTTTCCCAAAGAATGAAATAATTCTCTCTCGGATTGGCGACCCTCGTCTGTTGTTATCTTTGCCGGTATGCCAAACCGAGCGAACCATGATCCAATTAGTGCTTTGCTGACAGTGTCCACGGACTGATCCTCCAAGGGTGTGGCCTCTATCCACCTGGTAAATCGATCTATTGCCGTTAATAAATAACGATAACCATGACATGGTGGTAGGGGTCCAACGATATCAATGTTTATGTGTTTGAATTTTTGATTGGGTACCTTAAACTCGCCTAGGGCTGCTCGTGTGTGCCGATGGACTTTGGAGCGTTGGCATGCTAGGCATGCGCGAGTCCAAGCCTGACAGTCTTTATTGGTATCTTTCCAAATGAAACGCTCTGTGATCAGCTTGGTTGTTGCTTTGATTCCTGGGTGAGATAGTTCGTGTGTTGCTGCGAAAATTTTCTTCTTGAATTGTTGGGGGATGAATGGGCGGATGCGTCCCGTGGAAGTGTCACAAAGCAAACGTTTGGAAGACATTGGCAAATGTAGTTTTTCCAGCACTAGACTTGAGTCTTGCTGTAAAGCTAAAAGTTCTTCTTGTGACTCCTCCTGAGCGTTGGCGATTTCGTCATAATTGATAGGAGAAGGTACTTGGATGGTATCAACCCTAGACAATGTGTCAGCGACGACGTTGTCTGACCCAGAAATGTAACGTATGTCTGTGGAAAATTCTGCAATAAAGTTTAATTGTTGAAGTTGCCTTGGTGAGGCTTTGTCCATTTTTTGCTGGAAGAGGTAGGTGATTGGTCGATGATCGGTGAAAATTGTGAAATTTCGTCCTTCCAAGTGATACCGGAAGTGTTTGATGGCGCTGTAGATTGCCAACAGTTCCCTGTCGTAAGCACTGTATTTCGTTTGGGCTTTTGTGAGTGTTCGTGAGAAGAAACTAAGAGGTTGTTTGATACCATTAATTTCCTGTTGCAACACAGCTCCAATTGCGGTGTCTGACGCGTCTGTTACCAATGAGAGGTTGGCACTGGGTATGGGGTGCGTCAAAAGTGAGGCCCTACACAGTGCATCTTTGAGGTTTTTGAAGGCATCTTTCGATTTCTCAGACCAAATGAGAGGTTTAGTACTGTTTTTCTTATGTCCCGAAAGCATCTGTGTTAGAGGTTGCTGCATGCCAGCACGTTGCGGTATAAAACAGTGGTAAAAATTCAGCATACCGAGAAATCTACGCATGGCAGTGGCGGATTGTGGTAATGAAAAATTTTTAATGGCACTAACCTTTGCTGTCAGCGGTTTTATGCCCTTGGCGTTCACCTCATATCCTAGGAATTGTATGGCATTTACACCGAATATGCACTTTGAAGGGTTTATACAAAGTCCATAGGTATCGAGTCTCTTGAAAAGTATCCTCATTCCGTGATGCAACCAGAATATCGTCGAGATAGCAGTACACAAAATCGAGACCTGAAAGTACATTGTTCATGAACCTTTGGAAAGTTTGGGCTGCGTTCCTGAGTCCGAATGTCATGTAAGGGAATTCAAATAATCCAAATGGAGTGGTTATCGCCGTTTTCGGAATGTCTACCTCGTGAACGGGTACTTGTTGGTAAGCGCGAACGACATCGATGGATGAGGAAATTGTTTTTTCATGCAGGATCTGCGTGCAATCGGTGAGAAAAGGTATAGGGTACCGGTCTGGTAGAGTATTCTTGTTGAGAGCCCGATAGTCGCCGCATGGTCTCCAGTCACCTGATTTTTTTTATTGTTACATGAAGAGGACTGGCCCAACTGCTTTTTGACGGTCTGCACAAACCATGTTCTAACATAAAGTCAAATTCTTTTCGAGCTGTTTTTCTGTCGAGAGCCTTCTTGGACGGGCAAACACTGGTGGTCCGTTTGTTTCAATAAAATATTCGACGTTATGATCTTTAATTTTGGTATTGAGCATTTTTGGTCGTAGGAGATCAGGAAATTGTCGCAAGATGGCATGATAAATATTATCGTTGGCAATGAGTTGAATAGAATGTGGGTTTTCACCAGCACGAAATATACCATTGGTATATTTCGTGAATTGGGTGTGGAAGGCGGTACCGGGGCCCCTAAACCGGAAAAAATTTAAGTTTGGGATGTTGAATAGTTTAGGCAAATATTTTTTTTTTTAAATTACATTACTAGCCTTCCTTTATCTTCACCAAAATATTTAATTTATGACAATGAAGTAGAGTTGGGCTTTTCTTTAATTAAACTATATGGTTTAGGGTAGATTATAGTCGAGTATGACAGAAGGATAACCTAGTAAAGGAGACATATACAATAACCAAAACGATAATTTACAATGTAATTAATAGAGCAAGTTTAAATTTAAACTACAAAAACATCGTAATTATTTTACTTTTTTTATAACAAGCAACTTTTTAAAAAATTTGAAGTTTATAGTGCAAAGTCGAGCCATCTTGGTTTCTTTGAAAATTTGTCAATCACTTTATTTACATCAATATGAATGTCTCTGTGGGTGTGTATTAATCCTAGTCCTGAAAGTCTTTCTCTGTCATCTGCGTTCTAAGTCAAGTTTAAAAGCGCGTCAACGACCTAAAATACGTTCTGCTGAAGCACCACTTACTGGAAATTAGTTTGAAGGGCGAGAAGTTTGTAGATTCGTGTAAAAAGTTGGAATCGTATTTCTCTAAGACAGGGGTCTTCAACCTTTTTTATTTCAAGGGCCAGTTTTGCTTATTTTGTTGGCCAGCGGGCCACACTATTGTACAAGCAATATTAAGACCGGACAAAGACGAATCGGGGGTGTCTCTTGTGTTGTCTCCCCATTAACCTTTTTTGCCGTATTTTCTAGGCTCTCTATATTGGTTAATAAGATGGATGCAACACAAATTTTCAAGGAGGGCGCAAAGCTTGAAAATTCACTTGTAAGTTTAGTTTTATTTTTTATTTGAAAATAATAATTTTTTTATGCGTATTATTCTCAGAGAGGGCGCACGCCCCCTTCCTGGATCCACATTTAGGTCCGGGGTTATTTCACGCAATTTTTGCAGAATTAAAAAAAAAAGAAAAAAGATGGAGGGGCTATCTTGGGGAGAGCTGATCACCAGAATTCTATTGTAAATAAATTGCAATTAAAAAAAAAAAATCTTTCACCTTTTGTGCTGTATGAAATTTGGCGCCCTGGGCAAGTGCCCAACGTGCCCATTTATAAATCCCGCACTGTCAAGTCTATGAAATGTGGAATTTTTGAGGACCTTTACAATCTCAAACAGGAACACGACTTTGAATCTTCGATACCAGAAATCCTGCATAATACGGGACGTATGACAAGTCTGTCCCCCCCACCTCTACTTAACCGGAAAAAATCTGATTCCTATTGAATGTTTTTTGAATGTAAAATAGCTCTGGAATAATGCTTTGGCATATATGGTGCCTATTCTGCTGTTTTTGTTCTTCTGCAGCGCTTATTTAATCATTTTTACTTTCTCCTCAAAAGAAAATCTAAATACGCCACTGGTTGCGATATTGTTTGGGCTGGTGTAAACCTCATTGAGTAATTTGAAGTTTCCTAAAAAAAAGAACACAAAAATCAGCAACTTACGGGCAGTAGGGGGATACAAAAAGAAAATGATTTGTTTTAAAGAAATTAATCTTTTCTAAATTTGGCCTTTAAATTTTTTGATTTTATGTATAGTTAAAAATAAAACCAGTAAGCCACAAAAGTATATTTTTAAGGATATCAGAAATCATCATTATTCTTTTTATTTTAGCTCTGACGTCAATTTGTTTGGCGAGAATTAAAGTTTGTTTGACTATGGCAAACCCCAGGTCGTCATGGAAACAAAGCCTCTTTTGTAACGGCACTCGTTTCTGGACAACTGCTTTTCGGGACAGCTGCATGGCTCCCCT
>QLNU02015360.1:181512084-181524171 GCA_006491805.2 Dysdera silvatica
TTTTCTGTTTTCCCACTGAGGAAGTAGCGCTTACAAGGAAAGCAACCCATGCGTTTCCCTCCGGTTTTAATGAAATTTGATGGATTTGTAGAAGCGGCCAAAACATTGGATACATACATTTTTTATTGGCTAAAAAATATTTGGCGCTAATACACGGATTGTTTCCCCCCCTAAATCTCGTGCAATTTTCGTGGAATCTAACGCAGTGTTTCCGAGAACTCCAAACGTGGCAATTGGCCTACTGTGGCACTCGCTGCCATGTTGTTTACCAAGTTTTTGAGATTTTTTTTCTTCTGCTTTACAGCTGTTTATTAGATTTTGGCTTATCTTTGTGCCGACACTGTCATATAAACTCAGCGAAGTAGGAGTCGAAGATGGAAGATATCCTCATTTGCGACATGTTGTGGTGCTGATGCCGGAATTCTTTAACTTTGCTCCACGTTCCCTCGACTGTATTTGTGTGTTACCTTGTCTCAGGGTGTTTGAAGTATAGACTACAGGGTTGTATCAATTTTGCTTGATCCCAAAACAACCTGAGCATTTTTTTTTTTTAAAAACCCACTTAATAAAACCAAAAAAACCACTTCTCCAATACTGTGTAAAAAATCATTACAAGTATGCGCAAATTCAATTTGAGCATGCTGATATCCCAAACCATATCACTACAATTCTCGGCCCAACTACACATGTATCCCCTGTGTGATTTGTCGCCAAGGTGTGGTAACCTCCTTCCCAGATTACATCATCACACGCTCTCTTCTTTGCTGCCATGCTTTTCTAAGATGTATAATTACCTGTTATAATGAGTTTACTACCTATTATACTCTTTTTAGATTTTTTTAACAAAAAAAACTCCCTGTTTTTAAGCGTCTGATTTTTTTATAGCTTTTGGAACCATTTCCTCCACTTCCTCTTCGTTACGCCGCCTCTACATATGCTCTGCAGAGTATGTCAAAACAACTTTTCAGTGCCGACATTACGATGCTCCATATTCCCTTCATACCTCCCCTCCTTTCTTTCTTCCCCAATACACTTGCGAGGTATGAGGCCAACAGCTTTTCATCGTCAATTAGTGAAGGACGAGCCTAACACACACTTACTTACATAATAAGTTTACATAAATTATAATTCTGTCTCTTATTTTGGTGTCCATGCTAGGCAGAATAAGTAAGGGCTTGATTAAAAATATTTGTAATTTCTAGTTTAAGTTTGTGTATATGGTCACTATTTTTTGCTAAAATGGTCACTTTTTTGTTGCCAAATTGGTCACTAAATAAACTATTTTTGGGAAAAAAAGACTGACCCCTGTAATTGTACTCCTTGAAGAATTTCGATATAGATAGGTCAGATCCCAACCTCAGTAGTAGTATCCGTCTGATGAACCTGTCTCATCTCTAATCCTTTACTGAGTGACAATAAGCTATCACACACACACATTTTCACTTTAGAGAATGTAATTTTCTTTTGTACCATTCCAATGAAGAACGGGGCTGTTCATAAAGTATGGGGACTTTATTTTTCATGAGTAGAGCTGGGACATTGTCCTCTAGTGGAAAGTTGCTGCTGACCTCTGCATGCATGTGCAGACCAGTGCCAATGTTTAGTACTGCTGTGGTCGCTAGCAAATGGTCTGTCAGTCTGTATGTTCACTACTGGCTTATCGCATTCCGATTTATCCAGAAATGATTGAATGTTTTGAACAATGGTATTGCATTGAATTTTGCCAAAAAAGTTGGTGATAGTTGAGTTAAAATGGTTCATAAGATTCAGCAGGCTTTTGAGAAATGATATGAGTGTTACACAGATCAAGTAGCATGTTTCAGAGATAACTGCACTTCAGTGGACAGCGAACCCTGTTCTGGTAGGCCTTCAAGTTTTAACGGAGTTATTGACTGAGTGATCTTTTGTAATGGTAGACTGTCACATTACTGTTCGTCAGCTTTCACAAGATATTTAAGCAGTATCTTATTAATAGTAATCTTAAGCAGTATATTAGGACCTTAAAGCATGTTTCTTACAGTAATTCAAAGCATTGTTGATGTAAATAATTTTATTGGTACGATTTTTCAAGCGATGAAAACAACTAATCTAATTTAGCATTTTGTTGCAACTTTTTTCCCTCTATTTTGGCATTTGTTTGGGCCAGCTTAAACCCAATTTAAAATTACCTCATTGTAGTCATTTGTGGATGGACTCAAGATTTTAACTAAACTGTAAAATATTAAAGTTGTATTTTTAACAGAACTTAAATTTGGCTGTCTTGTTGCAGCAACCGAAAAAGCTTTATGAGGATCAACGGAAAAAAGGTAAAAAGGTGAGTTTATTTTTTTTTTTCTCTTGGCTACCAGATTACAAGAAAATTGTTTTTAACATGCCACTGTCTCAGTGTGAAAGTGTGCCAATGCAAAAATGACTTACGAAAGACTCTGTACACCTGCAGATCCTTCGTAGTTCACATGTACAAAGGCACAGTGATTGAAAACATACATTATAGATGGTCGTTTAATTTTGAATGCCAGCATATAATCTTTGTTAAAGTTTTGTAACTAGATTGAGCATCTGCTTTTGGGTTATGGACAGACACCACCTGACTGCTTTTAAAGGTTATGGGGTACACATCCTAACATGTATGTTTCTATTGCCTTTCGAACGCAGTGGTGCATTAGATTTGGAAGAGACCGGAGCTAATCTGTAATTGCTCTCGATTTTGTTTTTTGGAGTTCGTAATAGAAGGAGCATGTTTGTCATGACTAATGTTGCTCTCAAATCCAAAATTTGGATATGTATAGTACAAATTGTCATAGAAAAGACGGAAGCAGGTATTTTAGCTTGACTTTCCTGCTTCTCATTTCGTTGGATACATGCAACTAATAAAGATCGTTTGTTAGTGGCAATTATTAATACAGTCCATGGTTACGTCATATTAAAATACGTAAAGCATAAATGCTAAAACGTTAGTTGCGGGGATCCTCAGCTTGGTCTAAAGAATACAGGGATTTCTATGGAATAAAGGTTTTAAAGGCAGAGTTATCAGCAACTATTTTATTAAATTTTGCAAATGACCCTACATCGCGAATTGACTCCAAGAAATAGTACCGGGGGGCATTCAGAGTATTTCAGCCGTGCGAAAGGCGAATTCACTCCTCATACTTGCTGTTACCTAAAGGTTAACTGTATACACCTTAAACAACATGTAATCAAACGTGCTGTACTAAAAGCATATATATTTTTTAATATTTTGAAATCTCCATATGTAATTGAGTTCTTTGTACTGTGCACAAGCTCATTGGGAAGTTGATCATATTTTGGTGGTACTGTACTTACAGTGGTTTACTTTGTACTATATTGTGTCCCAAAGTTTTAGAAAAAATGTTTTTTTAGACCATGCTAAATTAATACTTCCAGCTTTACATTTATTCATAATTCACCTCCTATACAAAGCATATTTTACCATGTTTGGCACAGATTAACCTTTGCTGTCCTCGCACCATAGAAGTTCAACCAACCTTACGTTTATTCAGTTTTAAGATACTAATTATATGTACATTTTTTTTAAAGCCAAAGAAGTACCCTGCAGTTGCATAATGGTAATGTGTTCACCTGGTGCACTGTGGACTCAGGTTTAACTCATATGATCCAGGATCATGCTGAGAAGTGGTGGTATTAATATCATATAATTGTTCCTTGATTGTTGTAGTTGCTTTAACAAATAGAATTTTTTGTAGCACTCTGTATTTAGACCAGTTATAGCCTGCAGTGTTGGTGCAGTATAGCCCAGATGCTCTTGTGCCATAAAAAATCCAAACCAACATAACCTGTAGTTTGCTGGCATTTTAATTAGACGTGCATCCCTGCAGCATTTGATTCATTGGAATTTTTATTGTCTAATCTAGCAATCCCTGATATAGCAGAATTGAATAAAACTAGTTAAAACCAAAAAAGTGGGTTTTTAAAGCAACCTGAATTGGATTTACTGGGCAAAATTTTGTTCTGTTAAAGCAATTACTTGGGTTGTTTTCAAATCTTTACATAAATGAAGAATAATTATGTAATGTAACCCTATACACCTCCAGTATCTCTTATTTGTATATAATAGAAAATTGTAAAAAAAAAAGAAAAGATTTACAATAAATTTTTTTTGCCACCCATGTATATTTAGCTCAAACTAGAGCTTTATTGTTTTTGGAGAAAAAGAGACACCGTCCTCATCCTGGATTCGAACGAGGACAAGAACAAGCACTTTCTCCGTATATTAGGATGTAAGATATTATTACCCTTCACAGGGATAACACAATTGTCAAATAATGGTCAACACAGAAAAGAAAAAATTATTGTATAATAAATTCCCCCTAGGAAAACTCACAAAAATCTCGCCCCGGAGGCTTTTCTGTGTTGACCAATGTTTGGCAATTGTGTTATCCCTATGAAGGGTAATAATATCTTACACAAAAGAAATATAATGCAATGAAAAGTCATTTTAATATCCATCACATACCTGCCAACTTAACAAGGAAAAAAGAGGATTTACAAAATAAGTATTGATTTTAATGTGTATGCATAAATATTCCATAAAATTTTTCTAATGATATACATTTAGGTAGTCCTTAAAATCTAAGATAAAAAATGTTAATGTCTTAACCTACTAATATTGTTAAGTGGCTTGAAAAAGTAAATTACGTTGAATTTTAGTCTGATCAAGCAATTGAGCTAGAACTTTAGTTACTTCTAATACTTTAACATAGCATTAAAAGACGAGACATTCTATAAGAATCTGCCTGATAATTATAAAAAGGAATGTCTATCATCCATTTGTCTACCAAAAAAAAAAAAAATTATTCAGTTCACTGTTTACAGCCACTCAGTTTTTTAGTACATTTGGAAATTTCCTGTGTTCTTCCACAATCTTCATAAGGTACTGCTTCTGGCAGTGGCGGTTCTAGGCTGCTTTGAGGGAAGCCATGCCCCCCCCCAAATATAACCGAATTTTATATTGTTTATGAGCATGGGTGCAGCTGGCAGTGCCTGTGCACATGGGCAGGAATTTTTGTCTAGAACCGCTACTGGCTTCTCACCTTTGTGAAAATACTGCTGTAGTCCTGCATCACTGCCACACTATGTTCGGCTGAATCATTTACTACCTCAAGGGCTTTAATAATAATTATTGCCGATTGATAATTCAGGGTTCGTACAGTCCTTGAAAGTCCTTAATTTTTTAGGAAATGATTTTTGGTCCTTAAAAGTCCTTAATTTTGTTCTCTTATTTCTCTGAAGTACGTTTTATTTCAATTTTTATTAATGTCATTCTTCTCACAGTTTGAATCAACATAAAAAAAACGTGAAATTCACATGCGGGTTGTTATATGGCTTTTGTGAACAATAGGAACATGCATAGAGAACTCCCTCTGGGAATATGCATAGAGTACTCCCCCTAGAAACTTGCTTGAGCATTTCTTCAGAACTAGAATGACCAGTGCAATTCACCCCCTCCCTCTCCGAAACCTAGATTTAAACTTTGAATCTGAGTGTGAGGCTCCTTAGGCATAGCGGCGATTGTTTGGTACCCCCTCACCACCTGCCACACTGTATATTTCGTGATTAGATATTTTCGTTATGAGAAGTTTTACTCTGTACTGTCTGTGTACCTAATGTTCCTCCCAGCTGTTTTTAGAAGAGCAAATTGTTCTACCTGATCTTCAAAGTTAAGCCAGCTACCCAAGGATAGTTTGTGACAGAAACTCACGGGGGGGGGGGTCATTCATGATTACCTTTTATGCATTATTATAAAATAACAATATTTTATGAATGATTTATTTTGATTTTTTTCTGGCTGTTTGGGGAAGGTAGCTGTGTTTCACGAAATTTTTCATAATTTTAAGTTAAGGCAAAGTAGGGGGTGCTTTTCTGAGGAGGGTGAATTGACGGAATTCTGCAGTAGAGACATAGCATGCAATTAATGGTCGTTAGTCGTATTTTGCATTTATAAATTTCGTTTTAACAACTGAGACTTTAGGCACATAACTTTTTTCATTTTTATTATTTATATGACGTAAATTTCGATTGCTCAATCCTTTATTTTTCCTTCTACCGATCTCACCGACGCACGTTGCAAGATCAGAATCACTGTTGCTTTCGTTAGGGGGAAACAAACGGTTTGTAATCTAGTGGGCTCTGGCTCACTATAATACCTTCATTTCCTCCACTAACATCTTAACGTTGCCTTTTTGGCCTATGAGGAAGTTTCTCAGGAATAGTTTATGTTTAGCGATATTCCTTAGCTTTACGCTCATTTCCGATTTTTAACTTTGCTATCAATTTTCGATCACGAAGACTACACAAAACAAAATCAGTAGTAAAGTTTCTTTGGCGAAGTATCACCATGTGCATGGTATTTTAAATTGTGATCATGTACGATCGAATCTGAATTTATAACTAGCGTGTTAGGCATATGTTCAAGGCACTACATTTTAGGAGGGCAAAATTTCAAAAGATGGTAGTTTTTTGTAATCTATAGTTGAATTCCGTCGATTCGCTTTCATTCGAATCAGGATTTCTTTTTGTCATATGTCATATAAAATTTATTCATAAAAATACCATCTTTTTATAATACACATAAAGCAATTTCAGACACCCTCCTCACCCCTGGTATTCTGCGATTTCCTGTCGCATTTGCATACGGATCGGTGGAGTTCTTATTTCTTCTAGCAGAAAATTCCTAACAAGAACCCTCCCCTTATATTTTCCGTAATTTTTTGTTATATATATATATTTGGGGGGGGGGGGGAGGATCCCAGATTTATGCGCGACAAGTTTTTTTTTTAGTGCAATCTTGGTCCCACAAAATAAAAACTGGGAATAAAAATTTCGTTGTCATATAAAATAAATTAATTCGAAAAAAACATTGTTATTTTGTCTTATACTGTACATAATCACAATCCCCCCTCCACATACTCCACGATTTTCCATCCTACTCGAGGAACCGGATCAATGAAATTGTATAATAAACGCTTTCTACGTTTTCCGTGAATATTGATATAATTTTTTGCGTAGTTGGGGGGGGGGGAGTCAACCTAGAGTGTATACGTATAAGGCAAGACCACATTTTAAAAAGTAAATTTTTAATGTTTCCTTACAATTTGTAAAGTACTTGTTTTGTTTGTCATTATGCTATGTGTGTGAATACATAGCATAATGCTACATGAACAAAATGAAAAGTTTTGAAATTGCACCTAAGAAAATTATTTTGATAACTAAGGGCAAATTTTTAAGTGTCACTGACACCTAATTTTCTGCTCCTAATTTCTAGCCCCGAATAGAGATGGACTACAATTTAAAAAAAGTCACCTTTTAAAAATTTGTGCCCTTTTATAACAAATCCAACTTCTAATTTATTCTTAAAATAGTATTATAAGTATAAAGTCAATTACATAGCTTATTTCTGATTCATTCTACTTCTGTTTGGTAATAGGTCCTTAATTTTTTTATTTCTGGTCGTTAAAGGTTCTTAAATTTCATTTAAGGAAATGTGTACGATCCCTGTAATCAGGTGATTCATCCGACTCGTTGGGTCGACAGACCAAAACTTCGTGTCTATATGCGGCATTTGAAATGACTGGACAAGCTGGTTCCAAAGTCTACCACCGTCGTCTGTCCATGAATAGATTGGATTACATCCCAATCGATCCCCTTTGCAAGGTTATCTGCCCCATCCTTATTTAAAGCAATTATGTCCTTCACTAGCACGGGTATGTCAGTCTAATAGTGACATCAACAATCCATTTTGATACCACAGATGTCTGGTAAAGGCTGCACTTGAGATCACTGTTACTATATCAGATGTTTCAAGAAAGCAAGGTTGTTGGCCAGGGTAGCAGCTGCAATTGTGGCTACATACAAACCACGATCTGATGTACATACTGACAGCAAAAGCTGCGGATCTTTTCATACCGGCATGATCACGTTTTTTCATTTTAAACTGAGAATGAAAAAGGCATATTTTTATTGCATAGATGATGCGGGCCATCCATCTGGCCATGTGGAGGGTATCGGGCTGCATGAAATGGATTCTTCAGGAAGGATTATCACCAAGGCAAATTATAGTCAGTTCCAGTAGTCATCGCATTGTTGGATGTCAGCTAACTGCTGCTTACAGAAGTTGATATTTTCCCCCATTCGGTGACCTCCTTTTTCATGACTTCAGAGTCCTTTTGGTTGATGAATTGCCACTGCTGTTGAAAACACTTAAAAAGCAAGATGTCAGGACCAGAAGAATTGGTTTCACATGTGGCAAAGACATTTCCTGCAATGATCTCCATGATGTGGTGGTGACATGCAAGATTCAGCAGGTCTCTTCCAACATACAATTCAGTATGTGTGCAAGCCCCTGCCTGTTTATCCGTATTAACACTTGTTGTGTCAAACGGCATTGCTTGGTTGCAGTCCTTGCTCCTCCATTTTTCTAGGCAATCCATCACAGCTTTGGCAGCTGCCTTGCCTGTTCCAGAAAGAAGATTCGGAACGCCGAGAAGTTTTGACACACCTGTCCCAGAAACAAGGATTGGAAGTCGGTCCACTTTACCTGTGAGTTCTGAAAGGGTCTTCCCGTCCCAATGAACAGTGAGGGTATTTGGGGATCGAAGGTTTCTTTCAGCAAGTCTGTGATGCTTCTTTCCTTGCGTCAAATCTTGATCCACATAAAGTGCAGTGGTTAATCAAAAGTTCTACATTATGCCCCAGAGTGTCAGCAACTGCTGAGAGCAGCACGAAGACTATATTTTGGTCATTCACCTTAATGCAATCAAGTGCTGAAGCAACTACTGGCGAAACGATGTCCTTCCTAACTCACTTATTTTTTTGGGCAAAACCTGCTGTGGTTGTTTTGAGATCTTCCTCTTAAGCACCTTTGCTACTCCATGCAGACAGTTCAACTTTTGCAGGTAATTTTTCTTTTTTTCATTTTAGTCGCTCAAGGTTGTCTTCTCTTATCTCTCAGGCTTCCTATCTTGCTAATTTTTTATCTACTCTGTAAATGTATCCCTTCCTTCCCTTGTTTCTTTGGGCCAATAGAAGAAACTCTTTATCTTCAGAAAAAGTAATCATGTCTAGGGTATATGGGCGATATCGAAGAGATTAGACAATTCTTCGGTGAATTGCTTTTCTTTAGCTATCTGTGCTTCAGATTGCTGAGAACTTCTTTTCCAAAGAGTTTTGTTTGTTTTGTTGTTTTATGGCTTAAGGACTAGAGTGGTCATGATGCGCTGGGACCTACTGTTTTCCGAGGAATCCGAACCTCTTGGACCTACAGTTTTCCGAGGAATCCAAACCTCTTACAACCTAAGGAACCAAACCCCAGATTACAGTGAACAGTGCGATCTTTGAGATCTCTGAGTAAGCGTTCTTTGCACCGTTGGGAGTCGAACACGGGTTAATGGCACACTGGGCGAACGCTTTACCAAACTGTGCCACCTCAGGGTTTTCCAAAGAGTAGGCCACTGGTTGTACTCCTTTTGAACCTGCGGGGTGATGTTATAGTCAACCGTGGTAGGTATTTGGGCCCCAGATCGACGGAATCTCTTGCGTCATGGTGCTTGAAGCATCCTTAACAGTTTTCTTTTCCATTCTTATAAGGAAGAAGAAATGACGCAGAACATTTCCTTTCAACGGGAGTTTCTGATCCGGAATAATATTAATTGGTTGTCTTACGAGCCAGACTTCGATGTCTTTATGAGTTATAGGTGAAGCTGTAGCCATGTTACTTTGTTACGACACTGCAATATAAACTAAGTTCTGTAACTTAGAAGCGAAAAACTGTCCTTTTTTAATGACTGCATAGTGCTTACTGTTCGTGTGTGAATTGAACGAAAAGTATTCTTGCACATACAGAAAATCCCCACTAGCCAGCTAATCTATAAATAACGCATTTCTTGCTGTTCCCATCCTGACAAGAAGCATATCACCATACATTACGAACATAACATCAACAGCTTCCTAGTTCTTTCAGTGTCTTAGGTGTCTGCCTACCTTCAAAGCAATTTTTTGTTTTAAAACTATAGGAAAATGTTAAGAATAAAAGTGTTGTTTTTCGATGTTAACAATAATAAAAAAAAACTTATTTGTATGTAACCTAATGACCGAATGGCATACAATGTATCCCTATGTTAATTGCCAATACAACCCACTTCCACAGTTTGGATTCTGTGTGACACATCATAAATTGTCCAATCTTCCCCAAATTTTGTACATAACATTTTTTCATTAAACACAATATTCGGGGGTAAGACTATGAAAAATTTAAAAAAAAAAAAAAAAATTGCTGTATTAATAAGGACCACTCTAATATACATATTATTCATACTTTTATGAAATGGAACAAAATTATACAAGAGGGTCATTCCATGGCCACACACATTACAAAATGAGTATAATATTGTAATATTAAATTGAACTGGAAAAACAAAAGTTACTTTGTTTCAGTCGTTTATATTTTAAGTCTTGCATTATTCTATCCGTTATAAAATTGGTAACACCTGATTCTTAATTGTAATTAAAATTTAGTTAGGTAGTTGGTAACTCACATTACAGAAAATGGACGTTTTTTGTAACTTGGTTTCAGTTGCAAAGTTCTGTGTTTAATATCGAAAGGTCTTGAAATTTCGATCACATATGTCGGGAAGTTTAAAAAAGTCTTCTTCAACTTATGGAATCTATAAATTTGAAAATGCAGCTATAAGCATTGGTCACTCGCATTACACACCTTGCTCACTTGCATTACAATGTCCAGAAATAATCACCATTTTGACGTTATGTATTTTTACACACACTTAAAAAGGCACATAATGTGTATCTTTAAGTTGATTACAACATTATTTCTAGCACTTTATTATGAAGCTTAATATCAAAATTTTACATTTTATATGAATATCATGATTAAATTTAATCGTTGAGAAATACGCAAGAACATTGAATTTGAAAACATCAAATTACTAGGTTAAAAAGCAGTTAGAAGGCTACAAGTTAAATTTAAAATGTCTTATTGCATTTATGACAATAGAATCTGATCCATAAGAGAGGACTGGCAATACACACTGGTTGAAGACCTTTCTTTTTAGACACAAAGGCAATTTCCCCTTCAGGATAAAACTGTTTCTTCCAAATGCACTCCAGCCAAGTTTAATACGTCTGTTGAGTTCTTTCATAATGTTGCCATCCATTGAAATCAGCTGGCCAAGGTAAATATATGAATCAGCAATTTCTAGCTCAATGTTGTCAACTTGTATTTTTGTTTCCTCTACGAAATTATTGAACATGATCTTAGTTTTTTGTAGGTTCATCTTGAGTCCAACTTCTAGTTGAGAGCTCTTGTAGCAAACCGCAAATGATTTAAATATTCACCATTTATTTTTATTCCCTTGTTATTCCAATTTATCAGCTGAAAAATCATCTGTAAAGCAGAAGTAAAAAGTTTTGGAGAAATGGTATCTCCCTGCCTCACCCCTTTGCCAAGTTTGATAGTTTTGGTATCTTTATGTAACCGAAATTTTGCACTTGCATTTTTATACACACGTTTCACCATGTCAATGTACACATCCTCGATGTCTGCTGATCTTAAAGAGTTGATGACTGCTGATGTTTTAATAGAGTCAAAGGCCTTCTCATAGTCAATAAATGCCACACACAATGGAAGTTCATATTCATGTGTTCTTTCAATTGGTTTGTATTATTAAACTTGGGCCATAATTTGCGGTATTTGAGTTAGTATTGTGGTGTTTGGTTGGATTTGCAGCTTTGAGTTTGCAGGCTATGTTTTGGGGGATTGTGTAGAGATTGAGATTGTTAGATTACGTGGGTGTATATTATGTTCATATTCATGCGTTCTTTTAATTAATTGAAAGAACACATGAATATGAACTTCCATTGTGTGTTGCATTTATTGACTATGAGAAGGCCTTTGACTCTATAAAAACATCAGCAGTCATCAACTCTTTAAGATCAACAGACATTGAGGATGTGTACATTGACATGGTGAAACGTGTGTATAAAAATGCAAGTGCAAAATTTCGGTTACATAAAGATACCAAAACTATCAAACTT
>QLNU02015360.1:181526943-181540385 GCA_006491805.2 Dysdera silvatica
TAAGGTTGGTTGAACTTCTATGGTGCGAGGACAGCAAAGGTTAATCTGTGCCAAACATGGTAAAATATGCTTTGTATAGGAGGTGAATTATGAATAAATGTAAAGCTGGAAGTATTAATTTAGCATGGTCTAAAAAAACATTTTTTCTAAAACTTTGGGACACAATATAGTACAAAGTAAACCACTGTAAGTACAGTACCACCAAAATATGATCAACTTCCCAATGAGCTTGTGCACAGTACAAAGAACTCAATTACATATGGAGATTTCAAAATATTAAAAAATATATATGCTTTTAGTACAGCACGTTTGATTACATGTTGTTTAAGGTGTATACAGTTAACCTTTAGGTAACAGCAAGTATGAGGAGTGAATTCGCCTTTCGCACGGCTGAAATACTCTGAATGCCCCCCTTTCTTTGGGTCAATTCGCGATGTGGGGTCATTTGCAAAATTTAACAAAATGGTTGCTGATAACTCTGCCTTTTAAAACCTTTATTCCATGAAATCCCCTGTATTCTTTAGACCAACTAACACGCGAGCAGTGAACTTCGGGCGATAATTTCATGGGACAACCCCTGTCCCGCCATCACCAAAAGGTTAATATCATACTGTAGCACAGCACATAGTCTTCCAAGGAATTCAGAGCTTTATTATCCAGGGAATCAAACCAACTATGGATCAGTAGAAAAAATGGCTAATGCTTATATCCTTTGAATTCAAATCTGGACATTTTGCATTATAGACAAATGCATTACTCCTATGTCAGAGTAGGATTACACAACTGAGACAATGCCTTTTATTTCATTGTCAAATAAAATTTGCATGGGAAAAATAGGCATATGCAGCATGATTTCAAGGAACTTAGGAAGGTAGTTTAAAAAAATTTAGTTAATTTCACACATGCCCTTTAAGTGTAGTTGTCAACTTTAATTTAGGTACAGTTTTGTCTTCAGAAATTAAAGCTTGCATTCTTTTTAATTTTTATTTTGAATATTATAAATTTACACACATATAAAGAAATCATAATGAATTTTAGTAACATGGAAATTGTAATCATTTGTAAATTAAATGCACTGTTTTAGTTATAAATTCTTCAGTGATAATGGCTGCAACCACAGGAATGGTAAGACCTTGATTGACCAACACCCTAGGAAAAAAAATCGTAATTAATATTTTCCCCTTATTATATTGCAATAAATACTTTTGCTTAATTTTATACAAAGTCACTTACATAATGTTTAGTAGAACAAGAGGATTGCAAATGTGCGAAAACATTAGCTCAGTGAAGGTGCGAGAACGTTAACTCAGAAAAGCTGTGAAAATCTTAACTAAATATGTAAGAATGCTAATTCAGTGAATGTGTGACAATGTTAAATCAGTGAATGTGTGACAACGTTAACTCCGTGATGAGCAAGAACGTTCACTCAGCGAATGTGTGAGAACGCTAGCTCAGTGAATGTGTGAGAATGTCAATTCAGTTCAATTGTGCAACATGAACAATGAGATATGCGAGAACATTCAACTCTGTGAATGCGTGGAAGTGATAATTCAGTGCAGGGCTTAAGCTGGCCCAAGAAATGCTAAAATGGGAAAAAATGTTGCAAAATGCTAAAAAAAAAAAATTAGTTGCTTTTGTTTCTCATATCAATAAAATTGCTTACATCAACCATGCTTTGAATTACTATAAGAAACATACTTTGAGGTCTAAAAAAATAACATAAATCAAAGTTATTAAAAAGAAAAGGCAAAAGTTCGCTGACAGGATATTAAACAACTGTTGCTATTTTGTGATGGACACAATTTTCTTTCTCGCATTTTAGATTAATTCATCGCATTTTCCAAAAAAGGCGACCATAGCTTAAACCCTGACTCAATGAACGTGTGAGAATGACAACTCAATGAACATGCGAGAATAACAACTCATTTTCTGAAATGAATGATTAAAAAGAACGACAATTTAACCAGCCCAAAGAATACATTCAATGAAATGAATGGTTTTGACCACCTCTATACAGGGATAGTAAAGGACGTCAAAGAAGCCATATTTGGTGAAATCTCCATGTCCGCAAAGGGCCCAATTTGGCTGTAGAACAAAAGTATTATTTACATCCAAATCATTGTTAGGTAGACAATTACATGAACCAAAAAAAAGTAAAGTAAATTCCCTACCCAAGCCCTGAGTAGTGTTGCAATTTAGTCATCAAAAGGTATGGAAAACGATTGTTTTACCATACTGGAGGCAGTTGGGAATTGTCAAGCATGTGTAATAGGTGAAAGAGATCAAAAGAAACAACTTTGGTCCAGTGAACCAATGTCCGAAAATGAGCCGTTCTGGAATTACAGGGATGTTATTATTTGCATCCACATTAGTCGATCATGTAACAAAATTTGAAAAATTTGCCATTCCGGCCTTGAATCATATTGAAAAAGATTACATTACTTATTATGGTCCTAAACAACTTCCCATGGCCAAATTTATGCAACTGTGGAAATCATGGAACAAATGTAAAGCACACATTTGGGCCATAAATTCCTGAACTGCATAAATTTGGCCATGGAAAATTGTTTTGGACCGTGGTACATGGTAGCAGTGATTGATACACGCACCCCAATACCCCTCCAGATTTTTTGATACACCCCCTTAATGAAATCTAAACACATAATGTGTTTAATGAAAATAAATTAATGAAATCTAGACCCCCCCCCCAGTTTATGAATCCTGAAAAAAAAAAAAAAACTGCGTAGTAGAATCTTCTCCAATATGGTTCTAGGCCGGAACGGCAAATTTTCTAAATTTTGTTACATGATTAACTAATGTGAATGCAAATAATATCCTTGTAGTTCCAGAAAGGCTCATTTTCGGGCATTGGTTCACTAGACCAAAGTTGTTTCTTTTGATGTCCTTCACCTATTATGCATGCTTGACAATTCCCAATTGCCTCCAGCATGGGAAACAATCATTTTCCATACCTATGAATAATGGCGCCACCACTCAGGGCCAGGGAAGGGAATTTCCGATTTTTTTGTCTCTGCTGCATTACTAGGTCAATCACTTAAATTATGTGTCAAAAAAATTTTTTTGTTCATGTAATTGCCTACGTAACAACGATGTGGATGTGAATAATACTTTCACTGTACAGCCAAATCGGATCCTTTGCGGACCTGATTTCGCCAAATATGGCTTATTTGGCGTCCTTTACCACCCCTTTCAGTTTGTTCCATTAGTTCTGAATCACCCTGTATAGAAGTGGACAGAACCATTAAATTCGTTGAATGTATTTTTTGGGCTCTGGAAGTGAAAACTGAGTTAACGGCAAACAAAGGGAACATGTTATCCCTGCACCACCCTACAGGACCCTTTTTTCTTTCAATTATAATTTATGATCAGTACACAGGGTGTCTGCTACAGTAGAACTATGAAATTCTATCAAAATACAAGGGTGAGAAACAACTGTTCATTATTTCACAAGCAGCTTCAAAGCATACCTTACGGAAACCAGTACGATACCCTGCCATGTACCAAGACATCAAACGTGCAGACAAAGCTCCGTTACCATTACATCTGTCATGGCGGTTCAAAGAAAAAGTCTGTTGATGCTATATAGAGGGGGAAAAAAAAACACTGTTAGCTACAAACATAGCAAGTATCTAGCGAAATAAAGAGCATATTAGATGTTAAGAGCAAATAAAAGTACATAGGGAACAAAAATGAGTATTCCTTAAAGTGAACGATTTTTGTTCTGTTTTACCGTGCAAGAACAACTAGTCATGCAGCCTCAGAACCTACAGTTTTCCAAGAAATTCAAACCACTGCTGCTTAGAGAACAAAACCCCAGATTGACTATAGTGGGTAGAAAAAAATGCATCACATGTGACACATTTTTTCTACCCACTATGTTCTACAGTGCCATGAGAATCCAGCTTAACGGTTAGGGTACCCATTCACATTGGAGGAAAAATCCGACTTTTCTGACAAAACTCCCTGACCAATCGCACACGAAACTTTGAATCAAACAGCAGTTTTGGGGGAAAATAGTTCCATGTTCACAAGAAATTCAACAATTCAGAATTAAAGTTAGAACGGTTTTCCCTGACTTTTTGATAAAAAAAAAAGCTAATTTTTTGCAGACTTTTAGGAACGATTTCAAATTCCCTGACAATTACAAGTCCTCCAGGTGCATGGGAGGACCCTGATGGCATAAGATAGTACTTCTCAAAGAAGTGTGGCCCACGGCAACCAATCAAGTAGTCCATAGGATATTCGGAAAATAGAATATGAAATATGTTCGATACTACAGCTTGTCGGCAAGAAGTAGAATTTCAATGTGCCAGTAGTAGTTCGATGCAGACAAAGTAGTTTAAGAATTCTACATTAGATTGTAAAAACCTGATATCAGATGCTTTTGATGTTGAAATAATGATGCACAAAATACAATTAAATGTTTCGCAAATCACATACTCAGTTGGTTAGGTATAATATTAGGCCAGAGTTGGCAACATTTATTTTTTCTCTGAAACAAAAGTACAATAATAACCTTTCTGTTGGATAGTATATTTTTAAAAATTTCCGAATTTTTCAGACAATATCCTTAGAGATTGAAGCATCATAACGTAAACTCCCATTATTACTATTTACTTTGCTTAGAAGCATTATGCATAAAAAAAAAATTTGTTTCGTTGACCATTTGTGAAAGGTGGTTATTAGTAGAATTCCTACGCAAACACTGTCTCTTCATTTCGATTTAAAATAGAAAGCTTAGGGGATAATCGTATTGAGATGATTACATTTCCAGAGTGAATGAATTCCTTCATGCTTCTAATTTCCTGGCTCATACTAGCTCTTTTTGGCTAATAAGAATCAGGAAGGGAAAAAAAAATGACAGTGCCTCATCAGTGGTTTGTCCTGGTGCTCTATCAACTCACCTACATCATGCATGTTTAACTCCATACCTATAATCAAGGCTGTTCCTTGGTTTTTGGTTGCTCAGGTGCAAAAAACAATATCTTGCCGCCCTTATTAATTTAATATCTAACTAAGAACTTTATATACAATGTCCACTTCTACATCTATACATACATGCAGTTTTAAATAGTTATTCAAAAGAAATACTTTTTCATTTTCATAAAGTAATATAATGATTCTCAATATTGATCCAAATTTTGAGCCGAATTTTTGATCCAAAGATCTGAAAGACAAACGGCTTGTGGCCACCCAGGTGCACCTTTTACACTTCCATCAGAAACAGCCATGCCTATGAAGTCAAATTTTGCACTTCCACATCAAAATGCAAGGTTGTAGGGGAATTAAATTCCCCTACAATAAAATGTGATAGTTCTCAATGCGATTTCACCCACAGTGTTATTTGGTTCTGAAAAAGTACGTTACTTACTGCAAGAGGACACAATTTCCTGGATGAGGAATGGTAATGGTGGATCTGACCTTTTCTTGAGTCTGATGGAATGTACTCATAGGATTTTGCTTTGGACGTAGCACTGCGAGCAACTGAAGAACGATATTTAGGAACCTGAATGCCAGTGGCATCACACTCCTCACTGTAGCAACCGTGGTAAGTACACCAAGCATCATCTTCATTAAAAATTTCCTAAATGAAAAAGTTCATGCTTTAATTATTTCAATGCTTTTGAAAATTAACATCACATTAAGCTGCTTCATACGAGGATAGCTAAAATTACGCAGCGCCAAATGAAAGATCATAAATATTTTTCATTAAACCACTTTTTTTTAAAAAATTCTATTGATGTTGATTAATTTATTAAGAATTGGCAGTTGACTTTTGCGCTATTTAGCAAATTGCTAGAAAACAGTGTTCATTCTAGGATCAGAAAAGGGCATAGTGCTCCGGATTGAAAAAAAGGGCACTTCATTAAAAACTCGTTACATGCTTTAATACTAATTAAAACTGACTAGATCACAAATTAAAGTTTTTTTAACAAACCGTTTTGTTTTTTATTGACGGAAAATGAGACTTGACTAAACGCTGCATTTAAACTACAGTTGAACCCCGCTATAGAGAACCTGATGGGACCAATCTTTGGTTCGCTATATCTGATGACATTATATAGAAAATTGGATAGGGCCAAAAAAAATCTTTTGTTATAAGCAGGCAAAACATAAAGAACCAAAGATATATTTGACTTTTTTTGGGAAGAGGGTAGATTTCAAGTCGGGCACAAATATTAATTATGGGGTGGGGTGCATGTTAGGGAGCAAATTTTTTTTTTATGAAGGCAGGCAGGGTGCTCATCCCTGAAATAAACCTAGAATGAATACTGCAAAAAATTTCAAGAACGACGGCAGTTTGTGTTTTCCGAGAAATCCAAACCTTTGCTGTCTAGTAAACCAAATCCTGGACCATGATGGCACAAAAATGTGTTCTATGGTACCATTGGAAGCAAATCTAGGTTAATTGCATGATAGATGAATGCATTATGACTATGCCATCATAGGCTAATGAACTTTTTCCAAAGTATCCAAAACAACCTCTGGACTATAATGAAAAGTTAGCAAGTAAGCTTCCAGTACAATTGTGAGTCAAACCTGGATTGCACATTAGATGACTGATTTGTTTTACAGCACTAGGACAGCAAAGATCATGCTGCAATGGGACATCAGTTTTCCAAAAAACCTGAACCTTTAAGGCCTAGGAAACCAACTCCTGGACTATGATGGACACAGATGGGAGTCAAACCCAGGATAACCACATGCAAAGCAAATGCATTACCATTATGCCACCACAGGACTGCACTTTAGACAGTTGCCCATATGGGCTCAAGCTCCCCCTAGACATTCAAAAATTTAACTTGTCCAATTCCACTATGCATTTACTTTCAAACGTTGTACAAGCACATTTTAAAATAAGGTACTTTTTAGCTCATTACTAATTGTCAAGCAGTATCAATTATTTTTGTAGCATTTTAGTATCTTGTACATTCACTAAAATTTTTGACAGTCTTGAGAAGAAAGTAATTTTTCTAAGCCTCCCTTCTAGAATTGCTCACATCCGCACCCATGATATTTGATGAACGTGTCATCACCGTGGGTTCTATTACAAATATACATTTTATCTTCTAAAGGACGATAAAACATATCTATCCAGTTGAGATACAGAAACATACCTAAGCTGGATATGGTAACAGCACATTAATATTAAAACTTTTGTAAAAGCAAAATAACTCCAAAGCAAAGAATGCATACATCATTAGTAACAGCCTTGATCTGGTTTTCACGTGCTACTTTGCCTTTTGATGGATGTAGATCCTTTGTGGATGTATCTTGACTATATCCAGAGTCGAAAAAACGGACTCGGCAAGTTCCATCACTGTATGGCTCCAGAATTTTAGCTTCATACAATTTGCCATCTGGATAATACATGGCTCGACAGGAGTCCCCGGCAACCCACTAAAATAATAAAAAAAATTAAGAACCAGCAACAACATTCAGTAAGTAGTAACAGAAACAAATGTCAAAGACTGTAGGATGGGTTCTGTAAGGTAAATCTAAATGTACTTTTTCAGGGTGGTAACAAAAGGCAGGAAAAACATTCCCTGATATTTCCCCGAGAGATCGCTAAAAATTTCCCTGATATTTTTACATTCGTGTTGTCAGTAAGAAGATAAATATAAAATATACAAATGCTATAATATGTGAAAGAACCTACACAATTATATTAAAAAATAAACTCATGTAGCCCTCACCTCAACGTCACTGAGTCAGTGGCAATACATTACACACTGCATTATGATTCATGGCTCTAATGAGACCTAAACAGATTGTCTACGGAGGAACAGAACTGGAGATATTGCAAGTTGACGTTTAACAAACGTATGGAATCATGTCATCTTCTACGAGTGAAAAAAAACAACCATATATACAGTAAAACCTCCTTACAACGACATCCGATATAACGATAATTTTTCTCGGTCCGTATAATAGTGTTGTAGAGAGGTTTTACTGTATAATGAACCCTATTCATAACTATCTCAACAATAATTTTTCTCGGTATGTATAAATATTGTTGTAGAGAGGTTTTACTATGTTTCCATACAAAAGGTCACTGATTAGTAGATTAAAAAAAAATTAATCTTATTTACTTTAAAGATTTCCATAGATACCAAAGTTTAATATCAGTGTAATCGTGCTTGCAAAAAATCCGTTTCGATCTAGTTAAAGCCAGAAATCATAGTTTAGTGCCCTCGCCTCAGCATATTGCAACTGACAGAGTATGAAGGTGTGACACCTTTTCTTTCTTGTGTTACTGAGTTCTAAAGGAAGTACTATTTTTAGTGGCAACAGCAACAATTCTTAATAATGTAATTGTTAGTAGCCCGTAAGTGATTTGACGCACACGTTAAACTTCAACTCATAATACCTCCAGTTCTATTCACCTTCAGAAATCTATTTTAATCTTGTTAAAATGGCAATTATATAAGCTTTTTTTCTTCTGTAAAAACTATATAAGGTGCAATTTGAAATAGGAGTGAAAAAGTATGTTTTTTATTTTTTAACACACTGTCCTTATTTCTAAGTGATTTTTCATGATACAGAAATATAGCACATCCAAAAATCTATAGAATGATTCATAAACAAACCTTTTTCCCATTGAACAGAAGTTATTAAAGGTAGTATGGCCATTGTGGGACACACTGTATATTATATAAAATGTCTCCCAGAGGAGGGGGGTGCAAATTATCGATTATTGGGGGTGGTATTTATGCCTGAAAGAAACACTGACTACAAGGGGCACTGAATTGTTATCTATTTCTCCTTACCATATACTAAGTAAAGAGAGACGTGTAAAAAAAAAAAAAAACACATGTACAAAACATCTATTTTGAATATAATTTTAGCATCAAAAAACAATTTAGATTGTCTTGTACAAAACGAAAATTTTAAAACAAAATTATTGATATTGCAATTTTTCGGTTCTGCAATAATCGATTTTCAGAAAAAACGAAGCCTTTGCTGCCATTTTAGCAATTGAAAATTAATTTTCCATGAAATTTTGAAAATTTCCCTGACATTTCCAGAATTGTAAAATTCCTTGATTTAACGGTTCTGTTACCATTCTGTTTTTAATATGACGTAACCATGGACTGTATTAATAATTGCCACTAACAAACGATCTTTATTAGTTGCATGTATCCAACGAAATGAGAAGCAGGAAAGTCAAGCTAAAATACCTGCTTCCGTCTTTTCTATGACAATTTGTACTATACATATCCAAATTTTGGATTTGAGAGCAACATTAGTCATGACAAACATGCTCCTTCTATTACGAACTCCAAAAAACAAAATCGAGAGCAATTACAGATTAGCTCCGGTCTCTTCCAAATCTAATGCACCACTGCGTTCGAAAGGCAATAGAAACATACATGTTAGGATGTGTACCCCATAACCTTTAAAAGCAGTCAGGTGGTGTCTGTCCATAACCCAAAAGCAGATGCTCAATCTAGTTACAAAACTTTAACAAAGATTATATGCTGGCATTCAAAATTAAACGACCATCTATAATGTATGTTTTCAATCACTGTGCCTTTGTACATGTGAACTACGAAGGATCTGCAGGTGTACAGAGTCTTTCGTAAGTCATTTTTGCATTGGCACACTTTCACACTGAGACAGTGGCATGTTAAAAACAATTTTCTTGTAATCTGGTAGCCAAGAGAAAAAAAAAAATAAACTCACCTTTTTACCTTTTTTCCGTTGATCCTCATAAAGCTTTTTCGGTTGCTGCAACAAGACAGCCAAATTTAAGTTCTGTTAAAAATACAACTTTAATATTTTACAGTTTAGTTAAAATCTTGAGTCCATCCACAAATAACTACAATGAGGTAATTTTAAATTGGGTTTAAGCTGGCCCAAACAAATGCCAAAATAGAGGGAAAAAAGTTGCAACAAAATGCTAAATTAGATTAGTTGCTTTCGTCGCTCGAAAAATCATTTCAATAAAATTACTTACATCAACAATGCTTTGAATTACTTTAAGAAACATGCTTTAAGGTCCTAATATACTGCTTAAGATTACTATTAATAAGATACTGCTTAAATATCTTGTGAAAGCTGACGAACAGTAATGTGACAGTCTACCATTACAAAAGATCACTCAGTCAATAACTCCGTTAAAACTTGAAGGCCTACCAGAACAGGGTTCGCTGTCCACTGAAGTGCAGTTATCTCTGAAACATGCTACTTGATCTGTGTAACACTCATATCATTTCTCAAAAGCCTGCTGAATCTTATGAACCATTTTAACTCAACTATCACCAACTTTTTTGGCAAAATTCAATGCAATACCATTGTTCAAAACATTCAATCATTTCTGGATAAATCGGAATGCGATAAGCCAGTAGTGAACATACAGACTGACAGACCATTTGCTAGCGACCACAGCAGTACTAAACATTGGCACTGGTCTGCACATGCATGCAGAGGTCAGCAGCAACTTTCCACTAGAGGACAATGTCCCAGCTCTACTCATGAAAAATAAAGTCCCCATACTTTATGAACAGCCCCGTTCTTCATTGGAATGGTACAAAAGAAAATTACATTCTCTAAAGTGAAAATGTGTGTGTGTGATAGCTTACTGTCACTCAGTAAAGGATTAGAGATGAGACAGGTTCATCAGACGGATACTACTACTGAGGCTGGGATCTGACCTTTCTATATCGAAATTCTCCAAGGAATACAATTACAGGGGTCAGTCTTTATTTCCTCAAAAATAGTTGATTTAGTGAAAAATTTTGCAAAAAAAAAAAAGTGACCATTTAAGCCAAAATTAGTGACCATATACGCAAACTTAACTAGAAATTACAAATATATTTTAAGCAATCCTTTACTTATTTTGCCTATCATGGACACCAAAATAAGAGACAGAATTATAATTTATGTAAACTTATTATGTAAGTAAGTGTGTGTTAGGCTCGTCCTTCACTAATTGACGATGAAAAGCTGTTGGCCTCATACCTCGCAGAAGGTATTGGGGGAAGAAAGAAAGGAGGGGAGGTATGAAGGGAATATGGAGCATCGTAATGTCGGCACTGAAAAGTTGTTTTGACATACTCTGCAGAGCATATGTGGAGGCGGCGTCACAAAGACGAAGTGGAGGAAATGACTCCAAAGGCAATAAAAAATCAGACGCTTAAAGACAGAAGTTTTGTTCATTAAAAAAATTTGAAAAGGTTATAATAGGTAGTAAACTCAGTATAACAGGTAATTATACATCTTAGAAAAGCATGGCAGCAAAGAAGAGAGCGTGTGATGATGTAATCTGGGAAGGAGGTTACCACACCTTGGCGACAAATCACACAGGGGATACATGTGTAGTTGGGCCGAGAATTGTAGTGATATGGTTTGGGATATCAGCATGCTCAAATTGAATTTGCGCATACTTGTAATGATTTTTTACACAGTATTGGAGAAGTGGTTTTTTTGGTTTTATTAAGTGGGTTTTTAAAAAAAAAAAATGCTCAGGTTGTTTTGGGATCAAGCAAAATTGATACAACCCTGTAGTCTATACTTCAAACACCCTGAGACAAGGTAACACACAAATACAGTCGAGGGAACGTGGAGCAAAGTTAAAGAATTCCGGCATCAGCACCACAACATGTCGCAAATGAGGATATCTTCCATCTTCGACTCCTACTTCGCTGAGTTTATATGACAGTGTCGGCACAAAGATAAGCCAAAATCTAATAAACAGCTGTAAAGCAGAAGAAAAAAAATCTCAAAAACTTGGTAAACAACATGGCAGCGAGTGCCACAGTAGGCCAATTGCCACGTTTGGAGTTCTCGGAAACACTGCGTTAGATTCCACGAAAATTGCACGAGATTTAGGGGGGGAAACAATCCGTGTATTAGCGCCAAATATTTTTTAGCCAATAAAAAATGTATGTATCCAATGTTTTGGCCGCTTCTACAAATCCACCAAATTTCATTAAAATAGGAGGGGAACACATGGGTTGCTTTCCTTGTAAGCGCTACTTCCTCAGTGGGAAAACAGAAAATTTAATTGTATAACTCATTTTTTATACAATTTTTTTACACAGGTGGATAGGCTGCAAAATTTTGTACATTTACGAAATTACACTATCATGATTTGTTCAGAAGTTCTAGACGAAAAACAAAAATATGGTCGATTTTCGAGGGGCAAGTTCACCCCTTGAACATATTTTTTAGCCAATTAAAAAAAAAATATGTATCCAATAATTTGGCCTCCTCTATAAATACACTAAACTTCATTAAAATCAGAGGGATACACTTGGGTTAGTTTCCTTGTAAGATTGACTTCTTAGAAGCGTGACATACAAAATCACAGCTTTTAAGCTTATATGGAGATTTTTACTTTAAAAAACCCTTATTTAACGAAAAGGCTTTGTTTTGTTTTTTTTTAAATTGCAGAAAAATGGAAGATTACACTAAAAAACATAAGACTGAAGAACAAATCTCCGTTAAAAAAAATGATTCTGGAGCTATGCCAGCATTAATCTTACAAACCAAGTTACTTAGTTCTTATTTCAGTTCACTCTAAAGGAAGGAGAAAAGTTAAACGTGAAATTGGTGTATGTGCATTTATTGATCTTAACTTCAATTATATATAATTTAACAATTTTCTTTTTTTGAAGTTAGTACATGTAATTACATTTTTAAAAATAACGTACATTTAAAGTGCAGCTAATTGCCGTTTCTTGAATGCGACCTTATTATGTTATGGCTAACCCAGTGGTTCTAAACCTGGAGGTCGATGCAACTATTTTTATAAAGAAACTTATACCAAATATTCCCAACGCTTTTATATTTCAACATGGCTGAACATATTGAAACATTCTACTAATGATTTATAACGAGCATGAAAAATGAAAGGACCGGCACTTTTGCTCCTTAAACTTGAGTTGCTTTAAACGAAAACTATCACATTTAAGTAAACAGTAGGCAGCGGTTAGCATGTTGAACATTGGTAATTCTAAATATCATTTATTGAAAACTTTTACGAAAACAGAAAAAAAACTTTCTTACCATCTTCACAGAAACGTCCAGTACTTGACAGTCAAAGATTCACGCGGTTCACGTGTTCGTAAAATGGCAAAATCTCTTACGCACACGTTCCTGGAATTCAAATGGTATTGCCAGTATTTTAGGCAGATACGTGGATGCTAGGCTGTTGTTGTCAATTGTTCAAATTAGTTCAGGGAAGTTGTCCACGGCTGCGGCACTGTTTTCCAGAAGAGGGCGGTTTCAAAAACAGGAAGAAAAAAAACACATGCACACACACAAAAGACGACGAAAACTCAAGATAGGTAGAATATACAAGATGTCTCAGCACCAGGGTTCATTACCCTATTTTATCCAAAATCCATTCACAACTGCAGCACCTGCACAATCATTCCAATATTAAATTCTGCTGGATCCCTGCTCACATTGGT
>QLNU02015360.1:181550008-181567615 GCA_006491805.2 Dysdera silvatica
GAAAGCCCTACGCTGATGATGAATTCATAACCAATCGAAACTTTTTTATTATGGCTGATGATGAATTCATAACCAATCGAAACTTTTTTATTATGGAATACATTTAATTAACCAATAACTTAAATTGTATATAATATATGAATTGTGACTTTTATATCCGGGTGGAGGAGGTAGGGAGTGATGATGATGAATAGTTGGAGATTACCCATTGCCTGAACTCACGCTATATCCCTGATTTTTACGTGCTTTCGCTTTTATTTTATTTCGTACTTCTCTCTTGTTCTTTAACTTTTTCTCATTTTTTTCCCCTTTCGTTTACTTTTTTATTTTTTTTTATTTTTCTACTTTTCTTATTTCCTTCCATTTCATTTTAATGCTCAGTCTTTCTTTCGCATCTTTATCAGTGTCAAAATTTTACTAATTATAAAATATAATTCGTTTAACAAAAACGATAACATCTATTTTATTCAAAAAAGTGTTTTTACGAATATGCTAACGATAAAATTAGTAAAACATTTCATTATAAATTGTAATTTTTAAATTATTTGTATTTTAAATATCATCCTACATAAATTCTATGATACCGCAGTATCGAACAATCTAATAGTAAATAAATTAGGAATTAATGACCATTTCATCCTTTTCCATTAAAAATTTTTGATTGTAGTTTTTCTTATTAAAATATTGTTCAATATTTTTTACCCTTTTTTGCAACGTAGAGGAAGTAAAAATGCTAAAAAAAGTATAATTACGAAATAATATAGAACATAAATAACCAACCATGATGATATAAATATTATTTTTGGCTAATACATATTTTTTTTTGACACCCAAGCCTAAGCCCAAACCAGAGCTTTTTATTAAAAAAAAAAAAGAAAGAAAGAAAGGGCGCAATCCTGGCCCGGAGTTGTCAAAAATTATTAGCCATCTCTATTTCCCACGAAAAATTGCAAAAACATGCCCCGGTGGCATTATGCATTAATCATTTGGAAATTGTGTTAACCTTGAAAAGAGCAATAATCAGGGCGCGATTTCGTCGACTAGCAACTAGCAAATTGCTAGTGAAAAAAATCAAATGCTAGTTAAAGGAAAACGCAGTAGTAAAAATTGCTAGTAACTTTTGTGGTTTGTTTGCCTTTGAAAAGAATTGTGGTTCGTTGTTTTGTTTTTTTCAAAGTTGCGTGGGCGCGGTGGCGTTTCGTGCCGTGATCATGTGTCTTCCGATAATCTAGCGTATACGCGAGAATTTTGAAAGCTGGGGAAAACTGGTATGCGCGTGCCATAGATCAAGCACGGCCTACTAGATTACTGCAGGCCCGCTCACGTGAGCCCAACGCCATAGAAAACCTGTCCCCAAATTTTATCAGTGGCGATTCTCTCAAGCAGTTTTTCTCCGACAGATGGCGCCTGCTACCTGGGTTAATATTCTCAATTTAACAGACTATAAATGCCAATTAATAGCCCAGTTTCTGATTACATACAGAAATATATTGCTTTTTGCTCAAAAAGTTATCGTATTTTATTTTCCAACGACGTTGATGATATCGTGATATGACAAACTTTCATAACAATTTTTAAACTAAAATTTAAATCTTACATACCTTTTTCTACTCTTTTATTTACACTGAAGACGGTTTATTGGATGAAATGATTTCTCAGGCATGATTAATAACTGATAATGAATTGATAGTTTACACTGAAAGCTAAATTGCAAAATGCATATAAAAGCAGACTTTATTTTAATGGTTAATAAAATAGAATTATATAGAATTTAAATCAACTAATTAATAATTTAATTATTTTTATTATAATTAATTATAAAATAAAGAATTAATTAGAAGGCTTGACACCTGTTTGGAAAGACTTTAATGGAATGTTAATGAAATTAACACATGAATTTACAATAAACTGATGATATAACTACACAATGTATAATACATAATTTCTAATAACTTTTGACACAAGTCAGATTTTTAATACACTGCATGATAAAAATAAAGTATCAGGTATTCATGAATAGCAATTCTTTCCAAAATAATTTTACTTGAAAATACAAACTACATAATAGAACAGCATGTCACCGAAAAACAAAATACAGAATAAACACTTACTGTGTCCCTAATACTGCAGATATAAATATGTTGGATGAACTTAAAACAATTAATGCACCTTAGCTTAGCTACTACAGAGTAAAATTATGAAGGGGAAACAAATTACCTTTACGTGAGATATTTGTAATCCATTGTATTCGAAGGGTTTCTTCACTTGGAAATTCGTGAAAGGATACATTACTTTTTCCTGACTGCGATTTACAAAATGGAACACAATAATATACTCCCATTATTATCACAAATAAATATCATGTAAAAATTGTAGAAAACCCAGAAACCCTTTTTAATCTTCGGTTAACTGCTGCAAACACATGAAAGCATATGGCATGTTTGTACCTGTGATTTGGCGTCCCCTATGAACAACCCCAGTAATTACTCCAACAGAAAGTGGGGACACCCTTAAAATTCACGTGAGCGGGCCTGTAGTAATCTAATTGGCCGTGGATCAAGTAACTTCGTATAGATAGGACACCGCCATAGGAACTAATGGTAACCGTTGGCTATCACAGCGCCCTTAGTGGCGTGGGGATGAACCAAGCGAACTTCACACTTGTCGTGTCTTTTTATTTGTTGCATCTGCTCTCCTTTTATTTCGGTAAAAGCGTATCGGCGGAAGTGCTATTTTACTTAAAAACACGTGATTTATGCAGTTTCATTCGCAAAAATATGCTTGTGTTGGAAGTTTTTAAAAACAAAAAGTTAATAAAATCTAACAAAAGTGGGGTTTTTTTTGTATGAAGCTGCATAAGTCATGTAATTTTATATGAAAAACATTGGGGTCAAAATGCATTTTTTTTATAGAAATTTATATATTTTTATCAAAGATCAATTTTCGTAATCAAAATGCGAGTAAAACAAGAAAAAGTATTTCCGTGTTTAATATATTTAACGTAAATAAAGAAATTGGGCGGGTTCTCTGGAACTTGTCTATGGCACGTGCTAACTTCGTTATGGCAGTACGCCACACGTGACCTGTCGCTGACGATGTTCAATACCACAGGTTCAGTACACCCTCCTGCATTCAAACATGACGTTATTTTGCTCTCCGGCATTACTAGTATGGAGCATCAGGTCGTGTAGTCAAATCCAAACAAGGAACCTATTTTTGAATCCATATCCATGTGCTTTTATTTCTGGTTATCCATCTCGCCAAATCTTAAAACTTGTTTATGTTTTACGTAAAATTGTTTTATTTTTAATTTTTGTTGGTAATTATGAGTCGACAATCGTCATTGTTTTCTTTTTTAAACAAAAGACCGAGAATTTCTAATAATGGATCTGCCGAAATGGAAACGAATTCTATTCCTTTGCCAGATGTTTTAGAATTAGACAAATTGGATTCTGATAAGAACGAAACCCCAAAAGCTCAAGTCAACGCAAATTCACTTGCTAATTTAAAAGACAATGTAAAGAAATCAACTTCTACAAGACATGTAAAAGTTGCAATTGTCCAGGAATGGAGATTAGTGAACAAATGGGACTGGATCAGGCATAGTTTTATAGATAATTCATCACTGCATGCGAAGAAATCTGGTGCGATGTTCGCAAAGAATATGTGGTAAAAACAATACAAAACTGAAAATGTGAAAAAAGAATATTCCCTTCTTCATTATTCTTATAATAATCATTAGGAATTATGATAATATTCTACAAACTGATTTTTATCATTTAGGTTGTGGCGTCAGAAGGTTAAGACCGTTTGGAAGAATCGTTGGCGGTCGTAATACCTATTTTGGTAAATGGCCATGGCAGGTGACTGTTTATTATTTTTAACTTTGATTTCACCTCTAATTAACGTTTCCGTTAGTGTTCCTCTACATTGCGGATATGTATTTCAGGCTTTGGTAAAAGAAGCAACGTGGCTGGGACTCTTCGTAAAAAATAAATGCGGTGGCGTTCTTATAAATACAAAATACGTGATAACTGCAGCACACTGTCAGCCAGGGTAAGTCTGTATATTAGAAGCATGCACAAAATCCTATACTGACCGAGTTACGGAACGGTTAAAACAATCTATAGTAGACGGACAGAATATCGTTCGATTAGGGAACGATTTTGAATACTTAACAGTGCATATATGTTGGCGTACGATTCAATCAATATTTTTAGGACAATTAATAAACTATATAAGAAGATTATTAATATTAATTTATCTATATTAGTTTATAATAAATGATTAATTTATCTGTATTAATTTATGATAAATATTTAACTTATCTCTATTAATTTATAATAAATGATTAATTTATCTGTATTAATGTATAATAAATGATTAATTTATTTATATTAATTTTGCAAATGATCAATTATATAAGAAGTATGACATTAAATTCTTAATTTTTAAGACAATTCTTCACTAGGTAAAAAATTAGTACTTTGTTTGACTCCCTAAATGTATGTCCAAAGCAAAAAATGAAAGAATTGATTTTAAATAAGTAGTTATTAACAAAATGACTATAAATAAAGTATGAAAGTGCTTGATACTGTGACGTCTTGCATATTGTTTCGACGTGTCACTGCTCTTTACAGGATGAAACTGATGAATTAATGAACAGAAAAATAATGCAAACTTTTCTGCAATTGTGGATATATATATGAACAAATTTATATATTGTTTTAATCAACTTTGCTTTGTTACTTAAGAAAGGGAATTCGAGGATATTTCCCAATGGCAGTGTTTTTAAAAAGTTGATTTTTTTGTTAATTACTATTAAATTTCGTAGATTCTTGGCAACGTTGGTTGTTGTGCTAGGAGCTCATGACCTTACTGGAGCAATAGACGGACAGAGTCCTGTTGCTCGGAATGTAAGAAGGATGGTTGTTCACCGTCATTATAACCCGCTTACATTCGAGAACGATTTGGCTTTATTGGAAATGGAATCACCGGTTGATTTTTTACCTCACGTCGTTCCAATCTGTCTCCCGAACCGAAATGAAGATTTTACTGGAAAAATGGCTTATGTTACAGGATGGGGAAAATTGACCCATGGTATGCATATGTTTCATTGGTTTAAATGTATAACCAAAAATTTGTAACAATAATAAATGTATATATATTTGTTACTCAATATTTTTTATGAACGACTAAATTTCTACATAATGTTTTTTTTCCTTATTACATTTTTATCCATCAAGAATATTTACTCAATATTCTGAGGCATCATAGCACCCTAGTACGTTGCTCTTTGGGTCCTACGTACAAGAGTTACTAAAAGCCATCAGCAGAACTTTCGTACGTTTAAAAACTCGTGCCAAGAAATTAGAGAATAACTTGGTAATTTATGGTCAAAATGCTTTTTAACGTGAAAGATAGAAAGTTCCTTCGGGACATTATAGAATTTTTTATACACTGACAAATAATGAAAGTTGCGCATCAAGAAGGAAGCATACGAGGAACCTAAAATTTTATTGATGGATGGATAAAAAAAAAATAATAATAAACTAGAGCAGCAGAACAACTATAGAGAGAGAGAGAGAGAGAGAGAGAGAGAGGTGGTACACACTCCGGTCATCTTCAATAGATCGTCGCACCGCCTCGTTCTGTGATACAAGCATCAATACGGTCCGGCATGGTGTGGAACAGACGCTTGTCTTGTATTGCAGCAGACGAGTCAACACCTGTTGGACGTTACGTTCCAAATCCCGAGGATTGCGGCAACAAGGCAGCTGGTGTTTAAACTGGTGCCACACATGCTCTATAGGGGAAAGGTCTGGAGAGCGGGAAGGCCATGGAAGTGTCTAGACATGACGTAGCCAGGCCTGGGCGACCCGAGCATTATACTGCTGAAATATCACACTTAGGATCCCAACCACTTGTGGGAACACATGGATCTGTAGAATCTTATCGACGTACCGCAATATCAATACGTACCGCCGTATCGATGTCCCAGTTATCACTACTA
The DNA here is from genome assembly GCA_006491805.2 of Dysdera silvatica. Classification (NCBI taxonomy): domain Eukaryota; kingdom Metazoa; phylum Arthropoda; class Arachnida; order Araneae; family Dysderidae; genus Dysdera; species Dysdera silvatica. The sequence goes on from QLNU02015360.1 coordinate 181,556,022, forward strand.
GATTGTATCGGCTGTCGTCAACTATGGATGCCCAAACCATGATGTTTGTAGTGCGGCTGCTGTGTCACTTGATACTGAGGTTGGAATTGTGGCGTTGTCCAGGGCTCCTCCAAACTCGGACACGATGATCATCGGTTCCCTAAACGAAGTGGCGCTCATCGCTAAACAGGACACGTTGCCAGTCTATGACATTTCATGTTACTCTGGCCTGGCACCACTGCAAACGGAAACGTCGATATTCCCATGTTAACGGCAGCACACGTAAGGGACGCTGGGATCTTAGATTCGCTACGTTGAAGCGTCTAGATATGGTTTGTGAGCACACACGAGCCCCTACTTGTGCCTGCATCGCGGATCGAGTCGCTGTGGGCTCCATACGTGTCTGACGCACCATTATTCGATCTTCTCTACTCGTTGTGGTATGCCTGGTTTCTCAACAGTCGGTCCTCTGTGTCTGAGAAGCGTCACGTTACTAGTATTCTTAATATAGTCGGAAGGTATAGTCCAAATGATCCACATGACGGGCTATTCGGCACGCTGACCACCCTGCTGTTTTCAGTCAGATTATCAGGCGTCTTTCCAATTCCGTCAGTTGCGTATATCGACGTTTTTGGCATCTACCCATCATTTATTTCACTGGCTCATGTTTGCAGCGCCACTCATGGGTGTATGGTCATGTGCAATCACACCAAACTAAGATCATTTGCATACCAGCCCGCCTTCTAGCTATTCACATAATTTCGTAGTTGCAAAATGCTTTCTTCTTGGTGCGCAACTTTTATTGTCCGTGAGTATGTATTCTCAGTAGTAAACTGTTTGTAGTCGCGTACGTTGAAATTAAAAGTTTATGAAGGGCGACTTATAAAGTAAACTGTGCTCAAATATCATAAACAGCTTATACATACTACAGATCAACAGAGTTAAAACGATCATAAAAAGATAAAAATAATGTCATTGTTTGTTCCCTATAATAGTTTTATGTATTTTTCCTTAATTTTGTGGTTTTCTAGTGTAAGGATTGAAATTAGACGTACAGAATTTCAATTTTCACATGATCGTTTATAGAAAGCAATATAATCCCTCCGGAACTCGGAGGGACCCTAGTTAAGCCCTGGCGATGTCTCCTTTTCTCCTTCCTATGCTTTAAGAGCTCTAGCTTGAGTTCAAGCGTGGGTGTCGGAGATCCCTACCTATAAAAATTTCCCACGAAAAACTTACAAAAAACTCGCCCCGGTGGCTTTGTGTGTTGACCATTATTTGGCAATTGTGTTATCCCTGTGAAGATAATAATATCTTACAACCTTATATAGGCAGAAAGGGAGCGTCGGCCGTGTTCCTCCGTGGCCTAGCGGTTAAGGCCCTCCATATCTAGAAGGGACTCTAGTTTGATTCCAAGCCGGGGCGATGGCTCTTTGTCTCTTATACTTTAAAAACTCTAGCTTGAGCTCAAGCGTGGGTGTCGGAGATTTCTACCGATAGGAAATATAATGTTTACATTTTAAACTCGAAACCGTCTGTACCCCACAACGACGCAAATCGTTCATTCGTAGCTATATACGAGCATAACGTTTTAATTAATCTATTGTTCGTTTTTTAAAGACTGATATAAACTTACTCTTCCAATACTAACAATAATATCCAACGAACTTTGCTAATACTTTTATACCTTTTTGTTACGTGGAGTACACTGACTATTTCTGCATATTTTTTTTTAATAGGCGGAGATGTGCCAAATATTTTACAAGAGGTTCAAGTCCCGATAGTGACGAACAAGGATTGTCAAAAGATGTTTCTGCAAGCTGGACATCCGAAAGCCATTCGTTATAATTTTGTTTGTGCCGGTTACCGAAAAGGTGGTCAAGATTCGTGTGAAGTAATGTATTTGCAACTTTATGTCAATGAATATCCTTTGCAATAAGGTGATGCGTCATAACAATAAAATATTAACGGTACCGTTTGTTTTATGGCGCAAAGATAGGTAAGAACATACTGCGCCGGAACTTACAGTTTTCTGAGGAATCCGCATAACTTTTTCGCCTGTGGGAATAAACTTCAGGCTGCAGATCCGTAGACAAAACCGGCAAAGGCTCTTAACTTCTAGATTCAAGCCCTAATTATTCGCGTTGTAGTCAAACGCTTTATAACTGCCCCATCGCAGGGTATTATGGTAACATCAGCATAAAGTATAATATGTACAGGGTGTTCCAAAAACACACTATCAAAAGTATATAGCCGTGATCCTTGTGCAAAATGGACCATAATGGCCCTTTACATGGGGGGTCGGAAATGAATATCCACGGAGTTATGCATACTTTTATTTTTCAGAGGCGGGGGCTCTAATAACTTAAACCAAAAATGAGCCTTACTTTAAATTTGAAATTCGGCGCTAAATTGGTTTTGAGGTGTGTTGGCATTTTTTGTGATTGCCGAAATTGGCGACTTGGTCTGATAATTGGCGTATTTCATAGATAAAGATTTCAAGGTTCCTACGTAGGGCTGCAACTTCCAATTTTTCCCGAAGGAGCTCTATGAACACCGGGATGCCCCCTAGGTCCGTGGAAACTCTCTTGATTCAAAATAAGAAGTTTAGTTTGAAAAATCAAATTTTCAAACCTCGCAACACCGATTAAGGAAGTTTGCCTAAGGACTGTTCCAATTTTTGCTACGAAGGGCAGGGCAGGCAATAGGGGGAAGGGGGGATTGCACAGGGACCCGGTGCGGCCAAGGGAGCCCGGTACTAAAAGGAACAAACCCTCCGCCCAGCATGCGTTAACAAGATCCGTATACGGACGCCTTACCAACTGCGCTATTGGGACGCCTCCTTCCCCCTGCAGTTCAACCCTCTGACTGCTTATCCCGCGATTTCCACGGGCAACATGAAAGTAACAAAATTTGCCCATTCCGCGATTTCCGCAGGTATGAAAATTTTCCATCTATTTAAAAGCGCACCCCGTTTTCCCCCCTGTTTAACCGTCTATATAATGCATTTTCTACAATATTTAGACTTCTAGTCGTAGTTTGGTCAACAAATGGCGTTATCTTCGCCTAAATTTTCGTATTTGCATAGAGTTCACTAACTGATTTTGCAAGCGCTCCCTTTGTTATCGGTTTTTGTATTCAGAATATGGCTCCCAGATAAAGTTCAGATGATGGTTTTTATTAGTATACATGCTTTATATTTGTATTCTATAAAGTAAGGGAAAGTTCAAGTATTACGTAAGCATCTTTGTGGGAGGGGGTTGCTGTTGTGCTTATTTTCCTATGTTGGTCAATGTTAATTTTTGCTTACCCGGAGGGAGGGGGGATTGAAATGGCCAAAATATTGCTTATGTAATACTTGAACACTTCCTAAATCGTAATTTAATCAAGATTTATTTTCAGAATTTTTGAATTTAAACGATTACTCTTAAAATTGATTTTTATGAAAGCCTGTTCTTATGCACGAAATTTATATTAAAAAAATCTTGTTTACAAAAATGTGCTACATATTTTAACTCTCAAATACATATAGATTTGAAATATGTAATAAAAATATATGCAATTTTTGAAGCGACTTTGATAAAAAATAATTGAGTAGCCAGAGGGTTAAAATAACTTTGCGCACTTTCATACAAATCGCCACCCTCCCCACCTCTAGGATTCATACTAGATCCATCAATGCCCTCCACCTGCCAATCATAAACTTTTATGCTCCGAAAATTCTTTTATATTCGCTCATGATTTACAGCCAAAAGTTCGCCATTCCCGCCAAAAATTGGCGACGGCGGAAGTTGGGAAATTAAAGGCCAAACTTTCAAACACAATTTTCATTGGCTCGAAATTGTTAACACCCACATGCCACATATGCACAGCGAATAAGCTATCCTTTTTTTTTATAATACAGCCCAGATGCTGTGTATTGGATAAATACGTCCAGTTTGGGAATGCTTTTTTTTTCATCCGATTATGCTTTGATATTTGTTTATAGTCATAAAACCCTGGATATTCATTTCCGACCCCCCATGTAAAGGGTCGCTATGGTCCATTTTGTACAAAGATCATGGCTATATACTGATACGGTGTTTTCGGAACACCTTGTATATGCACAGATTGCGGATTTTTTCTTTATTTCATATTTTAGAATTAGTATATAATATAATCTTGCAAACATGATTCAATTATGAGTGTATAATAATGTATATAATAACAATGATAATTTAATAATTGTAGATTGAAAGAATTTTATGAAATAAAATACAATATTTAGCATCAGAAATATTGCTTAAATAGTATCCATGTTTGATTATAAAATAAAACTATATATTTTTATATAAAACATAGTTTCTATAAAAAGATATGTACGCAAACTTATCAGCACAATTATTTCCCTCTCACGAAAGAAATTTAATACAAATCAAAAACAATACTTAATCCATATAAGCAGTTAAAAATTCTTAAGAAAATGAAAACTTTACCCAAAAATTAGAGTGTTTTGTCCCCGTATATATTTCGTATGTATACATTTTTATCATAGTTAAACTTCCGTTTTGCACAGTTCCTAGTTTCCGCATTTTTACGAAGATGGCTGAAGATTCGTTATTTTTGTTACTATGTGTTTACTTACTGTTGCAGAATGGTTATGGTATCGCCTCTAATGCTTTTTTAAGTTTTTTACAAATTCCTTTTATTCATATGTGATCTGTTCTTATACCATTGTCTTCTTTCCTGGTCTTATTTTCTGTTTAAAATCCTGTGTTTTTTCTCTGTATAATATTTAAACATTTTAATTGTTTTACTGTTAAATAGATAACGCGAATCAGTATGGAAACGTAAATTTCAATTTTCGTTTATCAACTTACTCTCAGAACTCGTAAACGATTATTTTAGTTTAAATGAAAATATCTTAGTATTTAAAGTTTAAAATACAAGAAGACTTACCATCTCTCTCTCTCTCTCTCTCTCTCTCACACGCACAAGGCCAAGTTTGCCGCCCAATCAGACGACTTATTAAATTAAAATTATTATCGAAATTTATTATTATTATTAAATTATTACTTAACAATAATCTATGAAAATAAGTCCTGTTACTGCAATTAAAAAACCTGTCAAAAGTATAACATCACCGGAATGGGAGGACCTTTGGAATTAAACTTCGAATGGAAATCTGACCAAAAGATTTCCCATTTTTCAAAGACAGAATAAGCGCATATTATTTGGAAAAATCCTCTGAATTAACATAACTGGTCATGGAAGGTTTAGCCAGAACTTTCAATGTTTAGGCCTACGAGAATTTTCGGCTTATTCTTGTGAAGAATCTGTGGAGTATGTCATACTATTCTGCCCAGCAATGAAACCAGCTAGCATTGGAATGCTCAAGAAAGCAGTTATTCATGGACAACAATGACCGCTGGCACTCACTGAACTGGTTTCAGAACGGTATTTCGCTGAATGTTTGGACTTTACCAATCAGTTATACTTTTTTGTTTAAAAAAACTTTTGGTCATATTTCGTATATAAGTATTATGCATATTTTATGTATTATATATTTTATTTTATATATTATATATTTTATATATTATATTTTTTATATATTATATATTTTATATATTATATTTTTTATATATTATATATTTTATATATTATATATTTTATATATTATATATTATTTATCATAATATTATTATAATGATTATTGTAATAATATATATTATATATTATTTTATTTTATATATTACAGCATGTAATGTTTAATGGTGCTCAGGGCTTAATTTCTAACAAAAAAAAAGTGCAGGAGCCCTAATATTATGATAAATCGATTAAAAAATCGAATGGCTGCAAAAGAATCGATAAATCATATCAATTGTTTATGTCCATTTTTCTGGACAACAAAATTCATGACCTTAATCACAAATACTTTAATTTTCCATGTCCTCTTTGGCAATTCATGACCCTGTAGGGGCTCCGGCTAATATTTAAATAATCGCCAAAAATGAAGAAGTACCGGAGCCGGGCTCCGATGGGCTCCCGTTCAATTTAAGCCCTGATTGTGCCTGTTGAATGAATACCCTTTCCTTCTGGAAACACACATACACAAATATGAGGGAGAGAGACATTTTGCCAATCAATTAATGAATCAATTAAGGGATGTAACACGAAGAAATAGTGAACTCAATCTATAAAAAGGAGTATTAGTTTATTGGAAAAACACTGAGAAAATTGGAACAGCTACTTCAATGCTATTTGAAATTTTCGAATTTTTAGAATGGTTCAATTAAATTTAACTTCAACTAAGTAGAGTACTTATTAAGTAATATTTTAATTATAGAGAGTCTCAAGTCCAACAAAATGAAGGTAACACTGCTTTTGAATTACAATATGCTTCCACGCAATTGTATTAATATTCTTTTTTCATTCACGATTGAAAAAATTTCGTTTAAATTATTCTTTAGTATGACATGTGTGTATTATGCTTTTATAAGAGGTGACCTTATATAGTGTTTCTTACTTTCATGTTCTGTTTTCTAGGGAGATTCTGGTGGACCCCTTGTTGTGCAACGTGACAATAAACGGTGGGTACTAGTTGGCACAGTATCCCACGGTATCGGCTGTGCCGATGAAAACTTGCCTGGAGTGTATATGAGGATGGCTGCGTACAGACCCTGGATTGATTCCATTATTAACAAATGAAGTTTCCAATATCAGCGGTAGATTTTGTGACCAAAGTTCTCAGATATGAAGCTAAAAACAAATATATTCATCTGCTTCATCTTCTATAGAATAATAACCATATTACTTAATATTACCTTATGGAAGATTTTAGAAACGAATATTTATTAACTTGCGCCAATTGCTTGTGAAATGTAATTATATGTGCTACATGACTTATATACATATATATTTATTATCTCCGTTATTTATATTATCATTCATGATACTTACAATGTACACTTAATTATTTAGAAATGTATTCTATAAAGCTTATAATCGTGATCACCTCTATTTAAAGATTTTCATTATTCACCGTTAATTTCATGTCCTAAGACTAATCATGAAATACTAAAAATGTAGCAAAGAGTTTTGATGTTCTCAAACTTTTTGGATTTAATTTATTATGTTTGCTTTAGAATTATAGCATTCAAATTAATTTAACGTGCTTATTTTTAATTATACTTATAAAAATATACCTGTAAATTATACATAATTAAATATAAATATTACACTCATTTGATTATATTTATAAATGTTTTATTTAACATGTTTATTCACATTCTCATATTTGATACTGCTATTCAAATAAGTAAATGGATTCTATGTAACAGGGAATCATAGTTTTTGAAATACATATTATTTTGAATAAAATTTTACATATAATGATGTAAACATGAAATTAATGGTGTCAATAAATTCATTTCTCAGGGTTCATGTTTGTTTCTTGTTAAGAACACAAACCATCGCACCAAGAACTATCAGAAAAGTGATTTCTGGTCTACCTGTTGTCAATTTAAAAAATACAAACTTTTGTGATGACAAACCTAGATTATAAACTTTATTTCAATATGCAGCGCCCACTACAACTTTTTCTATATAGCTCGCCATATAATTTTTATTTTAGTTGGAAGCGCCCTCAAGAAATACTAATGGTAGATGATTTGCAGCCCCACCTATAAATTATTACCTGCAAAACGATTGACCCGAAGATGGCCTTAAAGAGATGGTCGTCTTAAAGAGGTGGACGAACATATATTTTTGCCAAACACGAAAATCACATGGGATATAATCGAAAATCTTTAACCGTAAATAAATCGACCGTCCCTAAGATCGGCTTAGAGAGATGGTCGTCTTAAAGAGCTGAACGATCATATATTTTCGTCAATCACGCGGGAAATAATCAAAGTCGCCAGTCTTTAACCGTAATAAAAACGATCGTCCATAAGATCGTCTTAGAGAGACGGTCGTCTTAAAGAGGTGAAAAAACAGAATCACATGGAAAATAAACAAAGTCGAAAAACTTCAACCGTAAGAGAAACGGTTCGTCTAAGAGGTGTTCGGAAAAAAGATCCCGGAACCCAGCACCAGTTGAGCTGGAATCGGCAGGTGGGAAATTCCACTAATTTAAAAAAAACGGGATTTTTAAAATAAAATCGGGAAAAACATCAAAATACACCGCTAGGGAGCTAGGGGTATCTTTGGAAGTAAAAAGTACCAAAATCCAATTTTTTTATTTTTCAGAAACCCATTTGTCTTGCAAGGCCGATTTTTACAGGGACCCATTTATTTTAAATGGGCGAATTTTATTTGTATGCGTGACGTCATAAGGTTGTTATCCGGTTCGTCAAAAATCATCAAACACTTCAAAAATTTCTTAAATTTTAGTGGCGCCATCTAGAATATAAAATTAATAAAAAAAAGACACATGGCGTCATCTACCGGACAAAATAAAAAGACACGTGGCGTCATCCACCTGGCAAATTAATAAAAGACACGTGGCGCCATCTACCAGAACAAAATAAAATAAGCGGGTGTGGCACGTGATGAAGACATACCCCCCGCTGCGATGCATCCGAGAAGCACGGAAATCATTTTAGACAAGTCGTTTACTTTATTTCAAGTTGTTTACTTTCATTCGGGAGCCCCCGTTGAGAGAGACGTGGCACCTGTTGTTCAAGAATAACAGGGACTCTGGACCCCCGTGACGGCAGCATCCTTTTGTCCTCATAGTGTGCTCAAATACCACTGAGGTTTTCACAAAATGGGCTATTGAAAGGTGGGGGAGGGGGAATTTTCAAGCAAACTTCTATAAAATTGCAAGTGTTTTATCGGAATTATTTTAAGGTTGTTATATATAATTCTAAAATTTATTCTTAACGAATAAACAAATTTGGTTACTTATAAAAATTTCTTTCTATGAAATAGCTCTTCTGGCTTTTTTAGATGCACAGTCGTCAATTACATCATTAGAGTTCACAGTACAAACAAGATCTGCCCCATGGCAAGAGTGGTTAGGCCATATAATCTTTCTTATCCCATGGTTGATTTGTTGTAACTTTTTATTTTTTTAAGAACAATGAAAGATCTCTCAGCTCCTGCTACTGCCACTGCCACTGGAAACGTACAGAATAACCCAATGGCTATACACAAATTTGGGTACAAAGAATTGTGTTTCAAGTTTTTTAGCTTGTTTAACAACTGGCGGGGGTTTCGGTTTATTGGGCCCCAAATTTGAGCGACGGGTTGACTTCAGATGGATCAGTTCGTCTTTATGAAAGGGAAAATGCAAGGTCGTGAGTCGAAGGAGCTCTTCCGTGAGGCGCAAATATTTTATTTTTCAGTGGGGCCCTTATGCTAAAAAATCTTGACAAACGTCCATTAGGATCGGGCCCCTGGGCAATTTCCCCTTCTATCCCCTTGTTGGCGGGCCTGGTTATATAGTCTTTTTCTGTTAGTATTTCTGTATGCATTAGCATATTTGTTTGTCATTTTGCAAACTTACTAACAAACACACCAAACAAAGAATATGGAATACCTGTTAAAACATATACACGTGTATGAATTTGATGAACGCAAAGAGTCGCACATATGTATGTTAAGAGCGTAGCCGTTGGGATTATGATTGTGGATATCTGTGTGAATTTGTATGTTTACTAGGTCTACAATGTATTGTAATTCCTTTTACATGTATTGTTTCATCATTTATTACATGTGTTGTTATATTTTATATGGATCGTTAAAGTAACGTTACTAAATGGTAAAAAATGACCATGGTTTATGGCTTAGAAAAAGGTTATTCCTTGCCAGATTTTGATACATTTGTTGAATTATCAGAGTTCACAGTTTGTAATGTCCACGTACCGTGGATGAAGTATAGACGTTATTGCTCTAGAGGAAATGTGTTTCTGTCTCTCTTCAACCAATGTTTTTAGTATTTTATATATATCACATTACTTTTGACGGTCTTTTATTTTTTTCAGGTTCTTTCTCCAGGCATTGTCGACGTGCCAAGAGCAATAAAGGCGTTTCCCTGGTGCACCCATCTGTTCCATCCAGACATTATAGAAGGCCTCGGCCATATCTTTCATAAAGATGTTAGACGTCAGTTTATCAATTCTTTTCCTTATTGCTGAGAAAAACAATGCCAAAACTGTCTGGTCGCACCTATTGGACGCCATGAACATGCATGGAAACCCTTGTCGTATATCATCAACCACCATTAATGTGGTTAGGCCAAAATTATATTTATTTATTCCGTGTGTGTCATCCACACATATGCAATCATGGTCGTACCTTATTAACATTTCTTTTTGAGCATCGGTCACTATTATTAACAGAAAACCTTCGTGTTTTAAATTTGGATAATCCTCCGAAACATTATCTTGCGACTTATAAAACAAAACACAATCATTTCCATCAGCTTTTGTTTCATTTATCCATGCTTCAACACTGGTGCCATCATCTTTGTGACGCACAGTACTTGAATTTAAATGAAATGCATTGACAGTGTTCCGTAATTCGTCTTTCGTTAACAGATGCAGCCTTTCTAATCCGTAAGTTTCCGAAATAGAGCCTCACACATCATCTAAAATGTCTTTGAATGGCAGCTTCATCGCAATTTTTTTCAGCCAAAATTTCTCATTCAGATTTAGTGAGGGATAAATGTCCAAGCTCATTCTGATGCCCTATGTATGTTTTTGTAAAGGTAACTGAACATTTCACACTTTTTATTTCAAAGACTCTCATATAAGCTGGGCAGAACTTCCCAATTTTATTAGTCCCCTGCATTTTAATATTTTTTCCATTACAGGTAGGTTTGAAATTTCCAGATCGATGACATCTAAAATAGGTTTTGCCTGTACTCCTTGCCTTTGTCCCTGATGCTGTCACGTATTTAAATTTCGTTTCTTTTTCAATAGCTTCTTTCCATGACTTAAAATCTTCAAACGTAGCAAGCTCAAGGTTTTCAGTCTCTACATAAGTATTTCATGCTCTTCTTGAAAATGAACGGAAAGGTTATTTTTCGAAACGCAGGCATTACAACAATGTCATTCAAAAGTGTTATTTACAACAGTACATTCATGGGTTTAAGACTCCGATAAATGCACGTTTTTAACATGACGTCTCAAATTGTACGATTTTGGGAAGTTTTCCCCACATGATTTGCAGCTCAGACTAACTTTTTCAGGTTCCCTGCTGGAATTTACCTCCATTACTACTACGTTTTTGCTAGAATATTGACAAACACTGGTAGGAGTTTCATCAAAGTCAAGTTGGAATTCAGACTCCGATGGTTCCCCAAAACAACTTTCAGCCATTACTACACTTTCGCTCGCTCGACAGTCCAGGCACAAGTGCAAAAACGCGACAGGAGAAGCTCCTTCTAGCTAGATGCTAGAATTAGCTAGATACTACTATATCTAGCTAATTTATAGCGTGTTTCGGCATTACTAGTACCTAAAAGGCAACGCGCTTGAATTTTCGAGTCCACGCACATGCAAAGAAGGTTGCCCCTTCCGCCAGGATTCATCAGATGTCAGCGCCCGCTACGGGCTAGTGAAAACATCCGCCTGCAGCCGATCACGTGATCCTGCTTTTGGCAAAGAGCACTCGGGCCAGTATGTAGA
>QLNU02015360.1:181567715-181611293 GCA_006491805.2 Dysdera silvatica
CCTTTCTTCTTTCCTGCTTAAACTACAACCACAAAGCGTTGTCTAAAAGCTCACAGTTTGGCCTATACAAAGATTTGCGAATTTCCAGCCCTTTTTCATCCTCGATCGTCATTGTATGAGTTTCTAGATCTTTTCTACCTTTTCTCTAGTCTTTAATTGTAATTACGCCCACTCCTACTTCACGTCAATATCGTGAAGGGACTCTCCTTTATCTAGCCTTTCAAGTACTTTTAATTTCTCCGACAAAGACAACGTACCGTGTTTGCGTTTCGTTGTTGTCATAACGAAATCATATACACCAAAACCGTAGCCAGGATTTAATTTCAAGGGGGGGTTCAAAAATTTTTACAGCATGTATCGATACAATCACAGCATGCAAGGCCGTAGCCAAGTCCCATTAAAAATTTAATTTCGGGGGGAACCGGTCCCTAAGATCCCCCTCTGGATACGGGTATGATACACACTATGCCTAACTTAAACTGAGCTTAAAGCACTAAAAACTAATTTCCAATACAGCAGTTGCACAATCGTGGCGCCGTACGGACTGCGGCATAAATCGTTCACCGAGTTAGCGACATGGTCGGACCAAGCGGGGAGTTGGACCATCAGAAGTCGGATTACCGGGGTTCTACTGTACAAATTTATGGATGAAATTAAGTAATTTACATATTTTTTACACAATGGCGAAGTTTTCCGCAGAACGACTAACATGAGGACGCCCCGACGGTTTAATGTCCACAACGGAATCGGTTTTCTCAAATTTAGCAATCAGTATCATCACAGTCGACTTATTCGTTGCATTACGTTGACCAAACATTCCAAGAAGTTTGCGAACAGTCTCTGCGCAACATTCACAACATCTGTAATAAGTTTTCACTATGACAACACGCTGTTCCGCCGTGAAGCGCTCCATTCCTACCCGTACAGAAAACAGATGACGATCATGCGCTGTTCGGCGCTCCGTGATTACTAACCACAAAGACAACAGATGAAAATCGTGTAACGTTCAGTGCTGCCAACTTACTAGAACAGAAATGGCGGACATTTCAAAAGTTGCGTTCTTTATGGGACACCCTATACATGACGTCGAATGATGTTCCAGATATTTTCCATTCGGGAGAAATTTGGGTATTTGGCAGGCTGTGTTCGATTCTTACTAAACTTGGCTGTGTGCTAACATGATATTGGTTCGGAGATAGTGTTATTATGTCCTAGGCCCCGTGTCAGATGGCGCTCCACGCAATTTTGAGATATAAAAATGCGAACACAAATGGTTGCACAAATACCCAAATTGGCAATACCTTTTTTTTTATTAATGATTTCAGAAAATATTCCAGATTATTTACCGGAAAGTTTTTTTAATATTTATTTTTTTGCTTTTACGTTCTAATCTTAAATGGCAGTCGCGTAGAAACGGGATAAAGGGTTAACGTCATTTCAAAACCACGATACGGTTGCAAATAACCATGCTTATTAGGAATCTAACACAATCCAGTGAGCTCAGATATTATGATCGTAACCAGTGAGTCAGAGACGCTTTAAGAAGAAGTATAAATATAATATCTTCCGCAGAAAGAGAGCTAACCCCCCCACACACACACACACACAGATTAGCCCTCACACCTCTAAACTTAAACGATCGGACCTGGCTACGAGCTTTTTTCAACGTTCAAATTGTTGAGCTACTATGGAGGTGATATTAGAGTGTTTGTGTTAATCATAACAAAGTTCAGATGAAAATGTCCAGTTAATAGAAAACGATTTGAAAATATAATAAGCATTTATGTAGGATTCTATAATTTCGCCTTAAGGCTATCCTATTAGTCATCTGAGATGGAATCGATGGCTTCACGTGACCACGGAACCATAATGCATTTACATATAACCAATCTCACTGGTAGTGAAATCAAATTAACGCGTCCGAAGCAGAGCCGTAGTCAGGTGGGGGCTAGAGGGAGCTGCCTCTCTTGTAAATATAATCACCCCCTGGAAAATATTTTTTCTCAAAATAAAGTATTGTAAACATTTATTTTTTTTTTATTTTGTTATGAAATTGTATATGACAATGGAAATTGTTCTTTGATGTTAGAAATGTATTCAAAATAGCTTTCTACGGTAGATCTTGTGTATGTAATTTTTTTTACATAGGTTTGAGTCTTCATATACTTTATAATAAGGATAAGAGAAATTATAGAGAGGTATACTAAAATTTATAAGTTTTTAATGCAAAATTTATTTTAAGAAATTTATTTATTAATTTTAAATATATTAGTCTACTTATATATTTGGTATCATTAAATATATTAATAAAATACATAAAAACATTTACGAATTTTGAACCCCCTTTCACTTTCAGAAGCTCCCCTATAACAAGCTCTATAACAAGCGTCTAGCTAGTGGCCTGGTCCAAAAGCACTAAAGATAATTTCTGGAGCACTCATCAGTATTGTAGAAGTTACAGAACCAAAGCAAAATGATACCTAAAATAATACAAAATAAAATATACCAAAATATATTTCTCTTTTTGTTTACTGAGCTGATAATATTGAAAAATGTAATTTTATTACAGGATATTATCGAAAATTTTTAATATTTGAATAATTTATTTATAATATAATTATATAATAGTATTAGTACTATATGGTATTTAATACATCTAGCTTTTTATAACCTGTCTATGGGCTTTCTGCTGCGTTTTATTTACAGTAGGAAAACACTTGAAGACGCAGTTTTATATTCTTCGACAACACACGTAACTTACTTACTTTTCGGGAAAATGATGTATTACTATTATCAATCATAAAAAAAAAAGATTGCAGATGCATATTTGAATATTTATCTTGTGTATGTGATGTCGTCGACATTGTGAAGCTCAGGTCTCTGAACCTCCTCGAAAAAGTAACCTTTGCTGAAGAAAACATCATCAGATTATGTTGTCAGATCGTGAAACTTGGGTCATTGTATCAGAATTTCAAAATAATCGAGGTCATACAGGGGGTAAGAAGTTGCTTTGTAGAGCTGTCTGCAATAAGCGAACCAGTGGCAATAGGTTACTGGGAAAATAATTGCGAGGTCCCTTCTAGTGTCTTCACGCTGCGGGGGGTAAATGTCGTATGACAGTGGACCGTGATTGTTCTGAAGAGAAATCTAGATTGTGAAAGACCCTCTTGTTCCATCTGCAGTTGGAACAAGGCCTGCAATAACTGGAGTCAAAGGGCTTTTTTGTCGGTTGTTTATCTCTCAACGACTGAAAAGATGTCCTGTTTGCCATCCATTAATTTTGAACTGTAAAACGTGCGTGCATATGTTTGGTAAAGTAGCTTTGCAAGAAGGCCAAGGTTAGTGTCAAGGCCATTTTTACTTTAACACCGTTGTCAAAACGTAAAACGCGGATAAAGAAATATAAACACTGTTGGATGTTAAAGAAGAGGATATTTCACTACTTAAACTAACAGACGATTGTTCCCAATCGTCTGTTAGTTTAGGCAGTGAACGCTCTTCTTGTGAAAACTTCACACATAAATTTAAAAGTTATTTCTCACCGGTTTGTAATAACTTCCGATACCACTAAAATCCAGTTTCTGGGAGAAAAAAGTTTCTTTATTCGAGATAATTTTTTTTCTTTGTGTAATTAATTTTATTATAGTACATCTTTTCACATTGTCGTCATTATATTTTTAATATATATATACCTTAAAAATCTATCTAGTTAATTTTGTTACATATAGAAAGACAATAAAGTAAAACTATAAAATTTTATCTCGTTTTACATTTATAGCTTCTTATAGTCGCTATTTTTTTTATTTAATAACATATAAATGCTATGTTCAGTTCTACGTACTTTTTAGCAATAAAGGAAGACTTAACGAACTGAAGAACCTAGACAGTGAAACTCGTTTAAGAGAGCCTCCTGTGATTTATATGAAAACGGCTGTTTCTCTAGAGATAGTCGCAAAACAAAAAATGTAATAGCGTAAATTCCATGATCTTGAGTGACGACTGTTCCACAAAATATTAGATGCTTTATGAGTAAACCATTGAAAAGTTTTATGGCAGTTTCAAAAGCAAAAATGTTTTTGAAGTTTCCCATTCTAATGTCAGACCCTCAAATTTTAAGATATTTCTTATTCTTGTATTAGATTCACCAGACGCCATTGTTGCAAAGGCATGAAGATTGAGCAAAAGAATTTAAATAAGCATCATTGACAATGATTTGCAGAAAAATATTCCGTATGTGGCAAGGATTTGACGGCAATTCTCTATAATATTCTGATCTATGATGGTCATCACTACCCACAGCTCGTCCTTTTTAAGATGCATTTGCGTAATGGAAATCCATTGCATTCTAAATTCAGGCCATCCTCGTAAACATGAATTGTAAGAGCTCCGTAATTTAAATTTTAATAGGACAGTGTGAATGTTGTCATAAAGACAGGCGTAGGTTTATAAGGAAATAAACGCCACTTATGGAGACGCCAAGACGATGAAAACAAATTTGCCATTGATAAAACTAACAACGTGACAAGATCTTTTGTTATGTCTTAAGATGGAGAAAAATAGGTTCAACGACATCTATTTTAATCACCTTCTCCTTATCCGTCAATCTGATTGCATTTGTTCCAGGGGTAGTTGTAAAAAATTAAATCACGCGTTATCTTCTATTGTTCCTTCACTTTTATCTTTTTGTAGCTTAATAATTTAGAATTCCTGGAACTGTAACATTTTGAGGTGAAATCTGTAAAAAAAGATGAGACTGTGCTCGCCCCTATTATGGTTATAATATAGGTGAAACCCTGACCCTGTTTCAGCACACCTCACCCATGAGCCATCTTTGAACCAGCAGCTGGTATTGTCGGAGTCAGACATCGATGTACGTAAGTCAGGCTTATTATGACCTGACATGCCGTTACCGTTTGAAATGACCTTGCCACCACGTGATGCGGGCGGTGACGGGTCAAAGAGGTCAAAAGAAATCCTGGAATGGCGGAAAAACTGTAGGTGGAAAGAGAAAAAATTTCTTGTTGAGGACATTTCAACAAAAAGAAACGTGCTCGGATGACCTCAAACTGAGAAATAAAAAGACTACAGAAATCGCCCAGTTTCTGTCCATTTATATAGCCACGTTCTAATTTTAAACTCTCGGCTATGTTCTTATGCAATACTTCCAGCTTGTAGTCTAGTCACAATGTAGAACTGTCATATTTTGTCCATTGTCATTTGTCTTTCCTCGAGTGAAACCCAGAATACTATCCTGTTATATGAATTACTGCATTTTAGACCCATACTAAATTTAAAAACTAATGAGACTGGAAAGCTTTTGACTGAAGACTACTTTGAACATGCTGTAAAATATAGGACAGCTTCAGACCAATATTTCTAAAGCTGTTAAGTCAGTTACTTTATTGTGACTCAACCGACTTCTTGAGATGTACCATCCAGTTCTCATATTTTGTTTTAAATTATAATAAGAAAACCCAGAGACTGTTGTAAGTAACAAACATTAGAGGTATAGAAGATTTGTGATAGACCATGCTTCTTTGTTTTCGATTCTCTAAATAGTGAAACGCCGTTTTTTGAAGAAGTCGCTCGAATAGAATGTGTTTCCGTAATGGAAACGGACCACAAGGCTATGGCAGTCGCATTTGTTAAGTTGTAAAGGTATCATCCAAGGAGGCTGAAGGAGTTGCCGTATAAAATTTGTACGATAGCTTACAATTCTTATTATTGCTTTAATAATATATATACTTTTTGCAAATCTATTCAGTTTCATTCACAAATACTCCTTTTCATAAACACATAATTACAATTTCATTTTAAGATGCCATTTCTTACAAAATGCGATTATTTGAGCGTTGACCATCAGCATGTTATTTAAAACTCTGCCAGCCCCCACCTCCA
This sequence comes from Dysdera silvatica, assembly GCA_006491805.2. Lineage (NCBI taxonomy): Eukaryota > Metazoa > Arthropoda > Arachnida > Araneae > Dysderidae > Dysdera > Dysdera silvatica. The sequence continues at coordinate 181,573,614 of QLNU02015360.1, forward strand.
CACCCTGGGATCAAAATTTTAATAGGATATAAGGAGTTAAAGAGTGGAAGAGAGAGAGGCTTCAGATTTGCAAATGATGAAATTGTTGAAATTTTACACAAAGTTTTCGATACACTTTCCTTTCATAAATAAGCGTACATACGAGTATATATTTAATTGAAAGTTAAACTTTTCTTTGAATGAAAAATATTCGAAAGTTGATGAAAACAATTTGAATCAAGTAAAAATAGTCAATGGAGAGATAGGGTTTAAGAAGAGAACATTTTCTTAATTTATTTTCCATTTTTTTAGTAATACCTAATTTTTTTAGAAATAGTTAAGGAGTCTCTTTGTTGCTAGGAAACTATTAATATATATAAAATTAAAATGTCTTCGGCACAATCCTTTCTTCCAAGTTTCTTCGTCAGAAATCTAAACTTATGTTTGTAAAAATTGCAACACCATGAAGGACTCGTCCGAATTGAATGAAATTTAATGTACAAACGACCTGTGTTGATACAAATAAACGATTAAAATTACAAAGCAAAAAAACAATATTACATGTCGAAAATCAGTATTTGGTGAAGCCACCACGCGCTGCAATAAGTGATGCTATACGACGTGGCATGGAATCAAACAGATGTTGAATGTGTGCCTGAGGAAGAGCATTCCAGATTGCTTGTATGCGACCCCAAAGTTCATCTGTAGTAGCTATGGGACGAGGATCACGAGCGAGACGCCGACCAACGAAATCCCACACATGTTCAATCGGCGACATATCCGGCGAATAGGCAGGCCAAGGAAGAAGCTGTATCTGTTGTGATGAAAAGAAGTCTTGAACATTCCTGGCAATATGTGGGCGGGCATTGTCCTGTTGAAATACAGCTCCGGGAATGCCTTGAAGGAAGGGAACAACTTCGGGCTCCAGAACTTCATTGATGTACCGGTTGCTGTTAAGATTACCCACAATTCGTAGCAGCTGAGATCGTCCATGATACGCAATCGCACCCCAGACCATAACGCTGGGGGTTCGTCCACTATGACGTTGGATAACGCACTCCGGAAGGTGGCGTTCACCGGTATAGCGTCTAACACGGATGCGGCCATCACTGTACCCCAAATTAAAGCGGGATTCATCAGAAAACACCACTTGTTGCCAATCAGCACGCCAGTCTCTATGTCCATGAGCCCATTGTAGCCGCAGGTGCGGATGGTTTTGCGTCAGAGGGATCCTGTATAAAGGAACTCTTGCACGCAGTCCACGGTGCAGTAGACGCCGACGAATTGATGAAGCACACAATGATACACCTGTAGCAGTGCACCAACGTTCTGCCAACTGTCCAGATGAAGCAAAACGGTCCGTCACCGCCATGCGGACCAGGTGTCTATCATCCCGTGCTGACGTCACCTTTCGGCGTCCACTCCCGGATTTCCGAGTTGTCTGGTTCTCTTGAACCCACTGCTTCCACACTCGCATCACTGTGCTGCTGTTACGCCCCATACGAGCTGCTATTGCACGATAAGAAAACCCTCCTTCACGAAGGCCGATCATTCGTCCCCGTTCAAACTCCGTAACTTGCTGAAATGTCGCCCTCTTTCGTCGTAGAGGCATAGTGACGTCTCATGTAACGTTTACCACTAGCAGATAACCATACACGCCCCGCTACAGCCCTCTATTTATACGGATCCATCAGCAGTTCAGAGGGCGCTGCTCAGCCCACGCATGCGTGATGACTCTGAAATTCTAATCATTTGAATAGCATACCCTAATTTGCATTTCCTGAAAGTTTCAGCTCAATCAAGTGATTCCTTCATGGTGTTGCAATTTTTACAAACATGAGTTTATTTTGAACAGGGTTTCCTTCATATAGTTTGTTTTATTTCCCAAACACGCAATGCACTACATATATAAATGCATTCGCACATAACACAATCACATAATACATGCAATATATATTACAAATAACAAATTCTATTTTAAAATACTTTTAAATTGAAAGGTATTGTTTAAAAATGCTAAAATAAAGAGAATACAGTTATTTTTAAACAAACCTTCTACATTAACTTTTAAATTAAACATCCTATAAATTGAAGTTCCAAAAACTTTCTGCATATTGTACAATAGCCATTACAAGAAAAAGTGATAATTTTTCACTATTTTTTGTTACTATTACAACCAGGCCTGTGCACAGGATTTGAAACAGGAAGAGGGTTAACCCCATCCCCCTTTGTGCAAGTTTTTTTTCACTATCAATTCATCGTTTATCAAAATTAGTATTATTATAGTTAAGTTGTTACCATCTTAAAGCCTTAAATAATAATTTATGAATAAGTATAAGCTTAAGTTATAGTTATGGGTTATTATTACAAGAAAAAAAAAAAAAATTTAATTTACGATGGATGCTTAATCATCAAAACTAGCCATTCAAAATATTACTTTTCTATCGATCAATGGAGCCTCCTTTAAAGAATCCAACATTATCAGCGGTAATAATAAAACTTCATACCATTTATGTTTAAACTAAAAAAAAAACTTACTGACCCACAAAAAAGTTCGCGTGTTCTTTATAGAGATAACCCCACCACCCCTATTATAAATATATGTGGTCATGCTACCTTTTTTTACGAGGACTTGTGCGTGACCTGTCGATAAAATCAACCGCTAGGAGACCGGATGCAGACAGATAGGAGACGATTAAAAGACAACGGATCGAAAGATAGATAGCTGTTTCCCAATGCCATAATCTCCTAATATCTAAAATTGAACTGTGTATGATTGGCAGGGAAAAGAATGAGTCAATAATGAAAACAGTACATTGATAGTTAAGTTACTTAGAGTTTATTTAGATATCGAGTTTATTGGATAAAGAGTTTATTTAGATACACAACTACTTAAGATGAAGAAATGAATTCGAACGATAAAAAAATCCTTTTGTTGCAGATGACTAGGAAGGAATTATCCTTCGTTCTTTGCCATATGATGTCCTTTAGAATAAAGTTTGATTCCCAATGAGTTTAAAGTCGATATTATTTAATATATCATTGATATTACATGCGAAAACAATTAATAATAGTGCAATGATTAACCGAATGAATAGAGTAAAATTGAAAATATGAACAACGTTATATGAGATCGTTGTGTCAAGATTACTGTAAATTTACGATACAGAGTCCTTAATAGAACACAAAATTTTAAGTGCTGGTGCTGGAAGAAATGGGCGGGGGGTGTTGAATGGATTATAAGTAGTGCCAGATTTAAGGCATTGCCGCTCTTGGGCTGTACAGTACAGGCTGTACAGTCGAACCCTTCCACCCTTACAAAGAACACAACACTTTTTAAAAAAATCGCGAATGTCGCACTCTTAACGTTTTATATGGGCAGGTGATTTTCCCCATAATTATTTAAACTAACATTTGGACTATATAATAATTTTTATATAATGATTAGTAATATATAAGTAATAATTTATCTCCGGTCCCTCAGCGGCAGGTTAGGGACAAAAAATGTAACATGATATTGTCCATATTTACGTTATCCTTTTCAGGAACAATGTATGTCAATGCAGATATTGAACATACTCATTCTGTATTTGTATATTTGTACTGCAGAATATTTTTTTCCCATATTGTTGAGCTTGCAAATTTTTATTTTCAGGGTCTCAACTGTCTTCCTTAGGTAGGTGTCTTGTGTGCCTATTCGGAAATCTACCACTGCATGTACGGAACATAAAATTTTGTCAAAAGGATAAAGAAGTGAAGTGTTCTGGGAGTACTAGGGTGGAACAAGAAAATTCCAGAAGAAACTATATAAACAGATAGTCACACCTTGTATGCCGTGTAACTGAAAACGTTTTTCATTTGGAGCAAAGAAAGAAAAAAGCTACATTTAACAGAAATGCGCATGCTGAGAATGACCCTAGGCATAACAGTGAGAGAAAATAAGACATGAGGTTGAGTATGAATACAATAGGTGTGATGGAGAAGATCAGGGGAGGACTGTGGTAGATCTTAAGGGCTTAAGAGGGCCATCAGTTTCAAAGAGTGGGATATATATGGAATTAATCGCAGCGAGTGAGAAAATACTGAAGGTATCAGCGAAAATAGAAGTTCTCAAGAATATGTAGAACCTTGGCTTAACAGAAGCAAAAATAGACCTTTGATGTCAAATCGTTATCTAGTTTCGAAAATCTTCGAATAAGATATGTCATTGATTCAATACGAGGCTAGGAACCTTTTCTTTATAAAAAGTTGATATATATAAATTTTCTTTTCTTTTTTTCATTTACTATATATTGGAATACTACATAATAATATATATTAAAACACTGAGAAATTAGTAATATAAGTGATATTAAGTTTTTCTCGGGCTTTCTATATAATGTTTATAACTCGTTTTGATACATTAAATCTAAGGGATCGATATACTCTTTATTTTGTACCACAAAGTGTCAACATCTAAAACCTCGGAAACCTTCCAGAGACGAAATTCTACTACTTTTTTTAGTTTTACAACTTAAAATTACGCACTGGACACAACATAAATGTTCGAAAACTTTGTTTATTTGAATTACCAATGTTTGGTCTTTGACGCCGTAATGACGGTCTTGATTACAAGGTAAGACTGATTAATTATCGCCTCTACCATCGTATCATACATCATCAACTTCAGTGGAACATTTTATCAGCTTCTTATTAAGGAAATAAAAAGGTGCAAAATATTCGGAGTTGTTTATCCTCAAGATCTTCCGTAAGTTGTCGTATAAGGATGTTTGGAATGGGTTTTTTTCCATAGTCGCTTATTAAGGTTGTTACTTTGAACCAATATCTGTTATACTTAAAAATCAGAAAATCACCATGTTTTTCAATAAATAAAATAACCTCCAGATTATATTTATAGATTACGGGTCACGCCCCAGATAAAATGGATTCCCATCCCTCTTTTCAACCGGAACCGTAATTGGGAGAAAGCACACAGATTAATGATGTTGATCTTCGAATGGTCAAATAATCACGCTTGATACAGTTAATTACTCCTACTAAAAACGTTAACTGGAGGCTAAGTTTTTCAAGCGTTGTAACTTCTTGAAATAAGGAAGAAAAACTGGGTTTTACCCTTGACCGTCAGACCGTTGTGTTCTTCATTGTTCCACTTAAGGGAAATGAGAGTTTGAGGGAAAACGAGGGAGACCATGACGCCGGCATCAAGAGTCATGACCTCAATGTCGTTCCGTGTTTTTCCGTCATTATTACTTTATCTACGTCTTGCGGTGCAAATCTTGTCACCCTTCATTTACCCTCTTTCTTTCCCTTCTAGTTTTGCTAATGTTTGTGCTCTTTATCGGAAGATGTTGGCAGAAGCCGGAACGCTATCTTTTAGTTGATTAGATAGAAGGAACGGAGTATTTTGTGCAGTTCTGTGATATATGGATCTTTATTCTAAGTATGTTTGCAGGCATGAGTATTATGTGCAGGATGTCTTGTTTATAAGAATGTACGTACTACTAGCCTGAAACAGTTGCGCAATTTGAAAAACTTCGCACAAGCAAAAATATATAAGAGTCTCTATTGTGTTTTATGCTATGATGATTTAAAAGAACTTTCGTTGTTACGGATATAATTTCTAAATGGGGGAAAATCCTGGATAGTTTATGTGGTGACTAAGTCAATCACGTGCTATTGGTCTTTAGTTTTATTTCTGGATAACGCATGGGGTTAGTTATCTGTAGTGTGGTTCGGTGTATTCTTAAATCATCCGTTTTATTTGAAATGATGTCTTGCGTTTCCAGATTACAAAATAATAGATTAAAGAAATTATCCATCTACCAAAAGATTAATTTAGACAGCGCTTTTTAATTTAATGCAAATGAAATAAAAAAAAAATCCATTCAATTTATTCGCTGAATAAAATAAAATAGCTGGAATTTCTGGTTCACTTTGATTAACAGTATCTAATATACAGTCGAACCTTTTTAAAACGAACACGCTTAAGACGAATTACTTTTAATAGGAACAATTTTCTGAAGTCCCGTCAAATTGTATAGGAATCCCCATGTTATTTTTTCCATTAACACGAACGCGGTTAAGACGAAATAACATGGGCGCCCCGAGGGAGGTGCAAGGGGGTGCACTTGCACCCCTTTGGCTAACGAAAAAGAGGAAAAAAGACTGAATCTACAAGAAACTATAGTCCAACAACATTATTTAATTGGAATTTTTCTCGGACGCACACCTTGCATATAATTCTGGGGGCGCCCATGCGAAATACCGTTTACGACAAACCGATATTCAATGGTCCTTGGAAAATTTTCTTCCCCCTTAATATGAACAAAACACGTTTTATAAGTTCAAAGTTTCTCATTCATAATTCCAACAGACTGTAGTTGCCAGACTAAACATGCGGGGATAGCGACTTTTATATACAATTGCATAACAAACGTTTCTTGTTGGCGTTTACATGCGATAAGAACTGAAAAATATTTCTGTTGTCATAAATTTGTTAGAAATGACAGAGAAGACATCATAAAGGAAGGAGGTTTAAATTCGATAAAACATATGCACAAGCTTGTGGTATTCTTCAGATTCCGTTACACTTGGTGAATATGTCTTAATGGACAACAATGTCATAACTTGCAGCATTCCAACGAATGCCAAATAGTTAAGGTAGTTAGCAGCAAAATAAAACCCTCGTCGAAAAGTAATCACTATTTTTTGGATACGGATAAAAGCATTGACAATTCTGCCACTTGAAATGAATATCCTGTTAGTGTGATGAAGGCTTTCACTGCGTTTCAAACTGTGCGTCGTTTTGTGATGCACGAGGCAGGCTCTGGAGCTTCTCTCGTAATTGTAGATAAACGATGATTTCTGGTGACATTGTGTTGACGGAAAGAGGAAATAATCTGCAATTCCTACTAGCGTAGCAATTCGAAACTCATGGGGGTTATGGCCAGTGATTAAATATCAAAATAATGTGTTTTGATATTCAATGAGGGTGAGGGAGGGGCTGAGCCATTCCCTTTCCAACGGTACTAGCAATTACTGCATGTTTTAAGCGTACTACTACAATTAAAAAAAAGATTATGGCAGAGTATGCAATCCGAAACACACATTTACCAAACCATAATACAGTATGTGCATATAGTAAAACAAGGATTTTTCGAATCTATCAACTACACATAATATCAACGTTAAAAAGTTACGTATATACTATTTATTGTCTTTGTTACAAAATGTGTATGCTATGATAAAATAATGCTGATAAAATATAATAAAATACAATAATAAATTAATAACACACACACACATATATATATAATAGCAAAATGTTTATATTGTGACCACAGATGGGGTAAATAACTTAGTAATGCGATCCCCCATCTTTGATAGATAATACGAACTACTGCTAATGCAAACAGATTTTCTGTTCCCCTTGGTGTTCGCTTTAACGAGGTTTGACTCTATTAACAAGTTAATACATTTAAAATTTGATCTTAGTCTTATAAAAAAAAAAAACTTGATTCATTGACTATTGATTTCAACTCATAAACGTTCCGTCTTCAGTCGTATTATATCAGATATCACAAATTTGTTGAAATCGGACTATAACGACCATATTTTGAACTTACTGGATACGCTAACACTAACGTAGATGACATGTAGAGATCGTTTTTCAGTACCTTCAGTTTGCTAGAGTTGCCAGTCTGGTTGTTTATTCACCAGATTATTGTTAAATCACTGGAACTCTATTATTTTGGTTCCTTATTTGATAACATTTTGGTCAACCAGCTATACTGATTCCGAAACGCAGATTTTCGTATTAATTCTGGTGGTTTTTGTTTGTAACTTCTGTTGGCTATAGATTTTTCTCCCTGGGTCTGGCCTTAGAATTATATCTGATAGAGGTAATGTTGGAACACCTGCCAGTGGACTTGGGAATATAGGCCTACAATTAGATACGATACCGAAAAAGGTTAATAATATAACGGGAACTATAAATAGTCGACTTACTGGCGATACTATAGCCAAATTAAAGACTAATTGTAGAATGGAAAAGAACGTAAATATTACAAGGAGAAATGGTGGGGAGAGAGGATCGATGGATTATCTAATGAGTGCGAAATATATAAGGAAGATACCAATGATTGCACTGAAGGGGGAATGGCCCGACATAGAAGTATCAAATATTAAATTATTGAAGGAAATATGAGAGTTGGGACTGAGACAAATGACAGAGAGAGAGAGATTGAACAAGAACTATATGGAACTGACGAACAGATGTGAATTATTAACGACAAATATACAGGAAATGAGAAAAATTCAGACAATAATAATGCAGACAATAGCACAACTAAAGGAGGAGAAAGAAGATATGGAAAACACAGGAAAGGATTATGTAAATCTACAGGACAATATAAATATACTACACGATCAGATGAACCATTTAGATCAATGTGGAAGGAGAAATGATCTGATCATAAAGTGACTAAAGGAGACAGATGAAGAGGAGTTAACTGAAAAAATCGTAAAAATGGGAAATAACATTGGTAATGACTTGAGGGACAAAATTGAAGTAGCAGGTAGAATGGGACGGCATAAAAGTGGAAGTAATATATTACTGAGACTTAGGGAGACAAAAATAAGAGACGAAATACAGAGAAATAGAAAATCTACAGGTTTGACCAATGATATTATTACGGAAAATGGAAGAATATACATAAATGAAAATTTATCACCATACAACAATCAGGTTTTAAATAAAGTATTGAAATTTAGAAAGAAACATATGTGGAAATTTGTCTGGACAATAAAGAGAAATATAAAAATTAGAAAAGACGTAAATACCAAGATTTATGATATTAAACACAAAGAGGATTTAACAAAACTATCGGATTATGGAACTTACACAGAAGAGGAGGAGGATAAAAGAAATATTGGTACGTTACAAAATAACGATTGCATATGAAATGAGAAAATAAACACTATCAATAATGAAATGATACATTTGGGATCTAACTATGAATATAGATATAAAGGGAAATATCAATCGAGGGAATACTGTGCACAATTTGAACAAGCAAAAAATAAGATCATTGCTATTAAACCAAGAAATTTAAGAAACAGATTGGATCAGTTAAAATGGTTAATAAAAGAGAATAATTGCCCAGAAATTATAGCAATAACTGAGACTTGGAAAAAGAATATGACGATTTAAACATAGAAAATTATATCGAAAACTCAGTAATTAGAAAGGACAAAGTGGGAGGTGGTATAACAATATTTAATGTAATAAATGGTCCTGAAATAGAAATAATTGAAGACTTAATATATATTCTTATTGATACAGAAATGATGTGCATAAAATCGATTAATAATAGCTATATGGTAATATACAGACTTCTAAATACTAACATAAATAACCTTTTTATCAAATTGAAAGTTGAATAACTAAAGATACGGACACCCTACTAGATTTGTGCTTTACTAATAATATCAAAACTAAAACAGTAATATTAGATTCATTAATAAGTGACCATGGACCATTAATTATACCTATAAACGAAAATCTGTTAGTAAAAGATTATAGTTATAAAAGAGTATTATGCAAAAAAAAAAGAGTCATAATTTTAAAAACGGCTTAGATAACATAAACTGGGTTGAAAAACTTGGAACAACGCAACATAATAAAAAAAATAAATATGAATATTTTTTAGAAATAATACAAGAAATCTATAATGTTTCATTTACATTATAGAAATTTAAAATAATGAAAATATCTAACAATAGGTAGAATCAAAAAATATATAAACAAATAAATAAAAATAGTCATTTAAAAATTTAGAATTACTAAAAAACAAACAGATTGGATGAAATTTATCGAAATAAGAAATCAAACAAATAAATTAATAACAAATGAAAACAAATTATATTATAATAATAAATTAAACAAGAAGAATCCAATAAAAAAATGGAAAACTATAAATGAATTACTGGGGGAAACAAAAAATACTATAAGAAATATAAAATTAGAAATTAATGAAATAAAAATTGATGACTATAAACAAGTAGCTAATACAATGAATAAACATTTTGCTGAAATTGCAAAACAATTTAATTTGAAAAATGAAAATGATGATAAGATAGAAATTATTGAAAACCCAAATTCCCTATATCTTAATGAAATGACATATGAAGAATTGAAAAAAGAATTATCATGTATTAATGAAAAAATAGACAAGGTATAGACGACATTAGTCCTAAAATAGTTAAAAATTGTAGCGAATCATTAATAACACCTCTTCTACTGATATGTAAGGCCATGATTGCTAATGAATATATACCGAAAAGTATCAAAATTACAAAAATAATACCAATCTTTAAAAAGGATTAAAAACTGATTGTAATAACTATAGACCAATTTCAATATTGACAACCTTTGCAAAAATTTTTGAAAAAATATTAAGGAATAGAACAAAAATCTTTTTAGAAAAAATAAATTATTTGCTAATTGCCAGTACGGTTTTAGAAAAAATAAAACAACCGGAGATGTACTTATAAAAACTTTAACAAAAATACATTATACATTAGAGGACAATAATTTCCTATTGGGAATATATTTTGATTTAACCAAAGCATTCGATTTAATAAATAGACAAAGATTATTGAAAAAGAAATGGAAAAATATGGTCTTAGAAGGAAAATTGAGAAAATCCTAACGAGTTATTTAACAGATAGAAAACAAATTACTTTAATAAATAATACTCAATCATATATAGTAAATACTAACATATGAGAACCCCAGGGCTCAATATTGGGACCACTAATGTTTTTAATGGCGGTGAATGATATTCGATTAATTAATGATGATATCTTGATTTATGCAGACGACATATGCTGGTTAGAAAGCAACCATAACATAGATAATTTATTTAGAAATATTAACATTAAACTATTACAAATGAAAAATTGGTTCAAAAGAAATAATTTTATAGTTAACATAACTAAAACCAAATTTATGATTTTTAGATATAAAAATAAAATAATTAATCTACAACAACATCATAAAATACAAATAAATAATACTATTACAAAAAAACAAAAAACAAAAAAAAACGAAGAAACAAAAAAAATTACATTTTTAGGTATTACAATTAGAAATAATTTAAATTGGGATGATCATATAAATGATATTGTGAAAAAAAATTAGAAGATGTTCAGCTATTATACATAGATTAAATACGCTAGTGCCGTTGGAAACAAAAATTAATTTATATTACTCTTTTAATTCATTGCCATTTACTATATGGAAATTCCATATGGGGTAAACTAAATACGAGGGCGAATCAGAAAGTCTTTGCCCCTATTTTTTATTAGCCAAAATAAGGTACATACAGGTAATTACAAATATACGTACTATTCTACGTACCTTACACTATTTTTCCACATAGTCCCCACACCGGTTCAGACATTTGTCCCATCGCAGCACTAAATTTGAGATGCCCCTGTGGTAGAATTCGTCCGGCTGACTGTGGAACCACCGTCGGACTGCTGTCTTGGCTTCATCGTTGCACGTGAATCGCTGTCCTGCCAGGAACTTCTTCAGCGGACCGAAAACGTGGAAATCACTAGGGGCGAGGTCCGGACTGTATGCAATCAGAACCGCCGACAAGCTCCGGTCATTTCACTGGGAGAGTCTGGACCACCCACCATACAGTCCGGACCTCGCCCCTAGTGATTTCCACGTTTTCGGTCCGCTGAAGAAGTTCCTGGCAGGACAGCGATTCACGTGCAACGATGAAGCCAAGACAGCAGTCCGACGGTGGTTCCACAGTCAGCCGGACGAATTCTACCACAGGGGCATTTCAAATTTAGTGCTGCAATGGGACAAATGTCTGAACCGGTGTGGGGACTATGTGCAAAAATAGTGTAAGATACGTGGAATAGTACTTATATTTGTAATTACCTGTATGTACCTTATTTTGACTAATAAAAAATAGGGGCAAAGACTTTCTAATTCGCTCTCGTACAACTAATGATAATAAAATACAAAAAACAATAAATAGAATATTAAAAAAATTAAAAGGAGATCCAAATGAATCAATTATTCAAACTATACGTAGCAATAAAATAATTTTACCACAGTAATTATATTCTAAAATATATATATAAAAGAATAGAAGAAAACAAACATACTGACTTTAATTGATTTGAAATACAAAAATAAAACATATGGACTAGGACACTATGTAGAATATACAATAAAAAAATGTAAAACTAATAAAGGTCAGGAAAATATAAATTATACAGGTGTTAAAATTTAGAATGAACTTCCTGATACAATTAAAAATAGTAGAAATTATATGCAATTTGATAAAAATCTCTCGGTATATTACTTAAAGCAATATAAAATGTAATAGGTGACTTCAGAAACGGCATGTAGCTTTGGAAGTTCCCTGTGGGTGTATGTTCTTTTAATTCGAAATTTTATTTGTCAGCTTTTTGATCGTATACATATCTAGAAATAGGGGTACTATATATGAATACTGTATTTTAATATTGTGTTTATACCGTGAGTGATTATTGTATTTATATTTTGTATTTATTTTATATGATTCTAGTTTATTGTTTTATTGTATGAAACTTTATTGTGCAATGTTGATACTATTGATTTGTGATTTTATAGGTGGTATGTTCCTAAATATATTTTATTGATAAGATTGGAGCAGCTGTACACTCACGAAATAAATAAATTTGTAAATTAACATGTAAAGGATTTAGATGGAATTAAAGTATACATAAATCTTCATATATTCAATTCAGTAAAAGTCAATTAGTCCTTAACCCTTTAAGCATTTTCAAATCCATAATGATTATTTTAATTTAATGATTATATTGAATATTAATGATTATTTTAATTACAATTTTCGGTGTGACTAAAAATAATCATACATTACAGAATGTTTATCGTGTGCATATATATTAAAAAACCATATTAGAGGATTCGTTGTAATTATGAATGAACGTGGAAAATTTTTATGTAAATATCTCTTATAAAAATTCAAGTTTTCTAGTTTTCGGCAATTTACAAAATATCTTTCATATCAAATTTTGTCACCAAAAAAAAAAAAAAAAGTCGATTCTGCTTTCAAAAGCAATGGGTGTTTATAGTTGAGGTTCCCGAAGACTATGCTATGGGGTCATCTGAAACGGACACGATGGCTTAACCGGACCTCTGAACCACGATATACTTAGCAAAGCTTAATGGCAGTCGAACCTACTGTGCATTCGAGCTCAGTTGGCGTTCGCGCAGACCCGACGCTTAATACCGTTAGCAGACGGGTTATTCCATTGCAGTTTAGGGAAGGCCGTCTTGGAGGAACTGGTTTTTCCCGCATGAAAAACCAGTTTCGGCAAGACGCCCTTCCCTAAACTGCAATGGACTAACCCGTCTGCTAACGGTATCAGGCGTCAGGTCTGCGCGAACGCACAATAATCGAGTGAACGGATGGTCGGAGGACATACGGACTGGACCATTAAATGCGCTAGATTTAATTATATCAAGGCATGTAAGTTTTATCAACGATTGATTAATTGTAATTTTCTGTGCTCCGATATGCGATTTTAGTTTGGAAAAAGAAACAACGTACCAACAATACTAGCTTTCTATCTTTAAATACAGGAGAATTTCTATATGTAGAACTTCCGTATATCGGAATTCTCTATATATCGAATATTTGTTGAGCCTCAGGTTTTGAAGTCCCCATTCATTACATAAAAATCTTTCTATATATTGAAATTTTTTTTATATACCGAAGTGTCTTCTATATATCGAAATGTCTTCTATATATCGAAGTTTCTTCTATATATCAGAAGTTTCTTCTATATATGGAAGTTTTTCCATATATTGAAGTTTTTTGTATTTATTGAAGTTTTTCTATATATCGAAGTTTTTTGTATTTATTGAAGTTTTTTGCATTTATTGAAGTTTCTACATTTCGAAATTACTATATATCGAAACTTTTTATAGAATCTTCGGCTTCAGTATATGGAAGTCCTACTATATTTACTTATGCATTGCATCTTTAAATAAAGAAATAGTATAAGAGCAAACACTTTATAGTTACTTTTGTGGGGTGCTGCATGTTTTGTTTGTATCTTAGGATACGAGGACAGCAATGGACATACTACGCTAGGACCTCCAGTGTCCCGAGGAATCCGAACCTCTAGAAGGCCTAGGAAACCAACACTCTGTCTACAGTGAGTGGTTAGCCGGTGAGCGTTCTTTTCTTGGGTGAACGGCAAACACCAGACAAACGCGTTACCATTGCCAACTGCAAGTCCCCGATGCTCCATACAATCCGCTTGTGCTGTAGTTTTAAATCTGAAAAATACCAAGTATCATCGACTGTAAAACTGTGGCCTCTTTGTTTACTGCAAGAAATCATGCATCCGCTACTTTGCGCCGTCTTAAAACTGCGCTTACCGTTGCCGTGCAGCAGAAACTGTGAAATTGGATTTCGAAATACAAATCTAAATTTGCTGTCAGGGGCAGAGAGTTCCACATAACCATAATCAAACACACGTCCTATTCTACGCGCATTACTTCGAACATCTTCGTTAATTAAGGTACAAGGAACATGACGTGACTATGATCGAGGTTTTTGTTTCAATGCAAATTGAGTGAGCAACCGCACAACATCGAGAATGATAAGCAGCCGAGTTTATTTAGATCAAATGGACATATTTTGCAATGTCGTCTTTCCAGGTCGAAATACTTTGCATGTGAGAAGTTAGTACACTATAAAGAGTGTACCACCTTCGTAAAAAGAAACTTGTTTTTGATAATGATGAAGAGTAAAAGGAAATAGGGCGGATTATAGGCAGGTTCATTACCATTTCCAGAAAGCATTCGATCTTTTTCTTCCTTTGAAGGAGGATGTATTCTGGATTATAAAAGATTATTGCAGAGCCAAATTCGGCAATTCAAAGCAATTGTCGTTCATTCAGGTATATTTGAATAAATATTTTGGTTAATATGAAGATTAGGCAATACAGACATAGATTCGTTCCATCTTTATTTTTTACTTTTATCCTTTGATATTCGATGCTCAATTTCAGAAGAGTTTTTGTGACAGCAGTTAAGGAATATTGAATGGATGGATGGAAAATATTGGTCGATACAAAAAAAAAGAAAATTAAAATAAAATGGCGTAGGATTATTTTTGTCTTAAACCTTCGGGATTTGAGAAACTTCTAAATATTTCTTTTATATTATATACCGAGATATTGATATAATCATATATTTTCAAAACATCCCTTTCTCCTTACCTCAAATAGAGTATTCAATAGCCTCCTTAACCAAACAGAAAAGAAAACATGAGCGACGAAAAACGTTATTTAAATTCAACAGAAAGTAAATTCTCAAAATAGCATGCAACCCCCCCCAAAAAAAACTTTGTCTAAATTAAACGAATTATTTGGCCGAAAAAAAAATTCCAAAACTCAATAGGAGACCTTATTAATGACAATAAAATCTTAACAACTGACACACAAAAGCTCGCTGCATTCAATAATTATTTTATTGATTTTCCCTATAGCTTAAATAATAATAATTCTAATATATTGAATCTCAAAAATGATTGTTACGATTACTTAATTAGTGATTCTATGTTCTTGTCGCCTATTACTAATCTTGAAATAAATAAGATCCTGGGAGAAATTAATTTGTTCGGAGGTCCTGGACTTGATGGTATTTGCCCAATAGCTGTGAAATTCGTCGCGGAGTTCATTAAATTCCCACTTACGCATATTTATAACCTAATCTTCACCAGTGGGATTACTCCTAATGACTTCAAAATTTCAGTTATTACCCCGATATTTAAAAAAAGGTTCAAGAACTGAAATCTTTAACTATAGACCTATTTCAGTACTTACCGTTTTTGCAAAAATCTTTGAGCAGCTTCTTTATAATAGATTATATAGCTTCTTAGAAAACAACAATATTATACACAATAATCAATTTGGTTTTATTAAAGGCAGATCAACTGAACATGCATTACTAGCAGCTACTGACTTTATATATTCATCTTTATATTCAAAAAATCAGTAATCGGTGTTTCCTTTGATCTTCCCAGGGCCTTCGACACCATCAACCATGAAAGACTACCTTTCAAATTGGAACTAGCTGGCGTTCGTGATCTCTGTAATAACTTATTTTGAAATTATTTAATCAATAGACAACAATTTGTGCATTTGAATGATAACCGTTCTCCGCTTTGTATTATACGATGTGGAATTCCACAGGGGTCAATTCTTGGACCTTTATTATTTAATTTTTATATAAATGATATATTTTTCTTACCTGTACTTTTCAAACCCCTCTGCTTCGCAGATGACACTAGCATTTTTTAATGATATTGAAATTAATAACTTAATTCATTATATCAATAGTGATATTAAATATTTTACTAACTTCTTTAATGCTAACTTCTTAATATGAAACACCTTAAGGACAAAATGTTTGCTATTCACCAACAAAAAAAAAATATTATTTTGGATTAAACAATAATTCTATGCCCTTTTCTCTAGAAACTAATTTCCTTGGTATTACCCTCCAGGCCAACCTAAAATTGATGATGATTCGCATATTCATACAGTTTGTTCCAAATTAAGTAGAATATTGGTATAATTAGAAACATTAGCTTTTATCTACCTACCTCGATCTTACTAAGTCTGCATTATTCTTTAATCTTCTCTAACTTATATTACTGCCTACTAATTTGGGGTCATACTTCGATATCAAATTTAAGTTAAACCTCACTTCAAAAAAGATACCTCCGCCTTCTTCCTTACTAAAGTTCTACCCCTCACATTTCGGAAATTGCGAAACATTTTCGCATTCTTTTAATTAAAGAATTTCTCTATTTTAAAGCCTCCACATTTATGTTAAATGCTATTAAATCTTCATGGCATCCTAAAATTATCTCTCTTCAATTACCCAACCACACACATCTCACAAGAACAGTAAGCAATTACATACCCGAATTTTCTAGAACAAATCGGGGGTTGGTGCGAATGGGCTGTTATGGTTCCAGAGCATGGAACTCCCTTCCTACTTCCTTACGGTCAATAAACTCACTCACTCTGTTTAAAAAACTTCTTTATAAACACTTTTTAGATTAACACTTTTCTAGCTTATGCAACGAAATATCACTATCTGGGGCAGCGTGGGCTCTGTCAGACATAATAATCGTCACCCATTGCTGCCCAGGTGAACCACTGTATGTTCAGTATTGTATTAAAGTGTTTGTAATCAGTGTGATTCTTCTGAATAAAGTTTATCTTATCATATAGAAATATTTACGTACAAACTAATAGACTGGGGTATATTTTCAGGGTCTCTATTTAATCCTGGAGTACACAACGACTTGAAATTTACAGTCAAACAATCAATTTACATACAAGATTGGTAAATACTTCATTCTTAAGTAGTTATTCAAAAACAGTTTTCAGGAGGATTTACCAAACGTTGCGTTTGTTCTCAGAATTTTACTGACAACCCTTATTACTGTAGCCTCAGCAGAACGTTCATTCTCTAAATTGAAACTTAGCAAAACATGCTTATGATCTACTATGACTGACTCCCATCTTAACGCTTTAGCTCTTATTTCAAACAAAAATGACTTCGGGAGCTTTAGATTTTTCATATTTGGTAGATAATTTCGCTACACAAAAGGCTAGAAAAATTACTTTGTAAGTTCTAATAGTATAATAAAAGCGGCTTTGTTCATTGAGTTAGCTTTTCATTAATTCGTTATAATTATAATAATAAATTATAATAATTCGCATTTCATTTGATAAATTGTTATCTCCTGTTTTAATTTAATTTCATTATCTTCTCTTTATCTTTACCTTCTGCGTTTGTACCAGTGAAGAACTTTATTTTAATAATGCTAAACCATGGTTCCCCGGGTGGTCCGCTAGACGGGTCATTATTTAAAAAAACGATTAAAAAAAATACTTATAAAAATATTATTATTATTAAATATTAAAATTAAATATAAAAATGAAATTGATTGCATATTTGTAGTATTTTACAATCTGACGGAATTTCATAAAACGGTTCGTATTAAAAGTAATTCGTCTTAAAAGTGTTCATCTTAACGAGGTTTGACTGCATTATCATTAGATTTTTTCCGTTTATCATTTTTTTTTTTTTTTTACACCAAAGCGATTTTACAAGCACATTTCCTCCAAAAAAAGACCCGGTTCCCTTTTTAATTAAGGTCTTGCAATCAGCTCGTGAGAATTTTTCAAAGTGGTCCGCGGGTACAATTGAAGTGGAAAAGTGGTCCGCGGCTTAAATTGAGTTGGGACCACTGTGCTGAATCAAGGCCGTAGCTCTTGATTTAGCATTATAAAATTCTTGATTCTTGGATTTAATTTCGGAAGCCGGTTCAAAGTATTTTACAAAATAACTTTGAATAACGATGTACCACCTTTATTGTAAAGGAGAAATCTGAACACATCACATAAAAATTAATGAGAAAATACCAATTTTGCATTTAGACATCATTGTAAATATTAACTTGTAGATTTGCCATCAAAACTTAATTTTTTATAATGCCTTCCTTTTAAAGTAAATGGGTTCTATATTTTTTTTTCTTTGAAGTATTCTCAAATTAGTGGTCTACAAAATAAGGTCTTGTGATTAGAATTTTGATAATTATTCAAGGTTTCAGAGGTTTTTCTCCCCTTTTTACAAGTTTGACAAGTAAATATATATTCTCGTATATATTGTCGCGGCCTTATTAGAAATTTAGTTTTGCTAAAGTTTAGGTGTGCTAAATCCTAGTCAGTTGGTCCTTTTTTAGTTGTTTCATGTTAAAATATTTTTGAGGGCCACAAACGTATTTTAAAAATTAAAATATTTACTCATACAAGTACAAATTTTAGAAAAATTCGTCAAACATTTTTAACCATGATGGCTATAATTAAGCGTTGTTAATGATTATACTTATAAATATGTATACAAAAGCCTTCGCATGTGAAATACTTACATATTAGTCATAAATTTTATTTAAAACATTTAGTGTTTTATTCAGAACTCTGAGAAATTTTGCCAGCTTTGCCTTAAAACCATTACTGTGGCTACGTACACACCATGATTCATGAGATTCTTTATTTTCCAAGGAGGATTGAAATTCGAATATATTATCCACGAGATTCATAATCAAGATCCATGGGAGAGTCATATACAGTATTCGTTGGAGGCAATTCTAAATGAATAGAATTTATGTTCACAATCTCTCTTCATCCTCGAAGCTCATATTCGTGATGCATGTAAATTGAATTTATATTCCATGTAATTCATATGGACGGTATTTACATTACTAAGTCGATTATTCGAAGCAAAAGTTGTTCCGTGGAACGATATATGTAAATGCGTTGAGAAACTGCAAAGAATGAAATTAAATCCTTATAAAATACAAGGGAATTCGTTTTCATAAATTATGACTTAAATATATAAAATGTGCCTTAATGTGTATGAAATACGAAAAGTTGTTGTTCCCTTGCATGTAATTTTACGTTGCCCATAAGCCCGAATGTGAGGAAAAACATCTCTCAATAATAATAAATTTTTTCAAAATTTCATTCAAAAATTCATTCAAAATTTACAAAATTTTTTGTGGGTTGCTTTGTTCGCCAGTGAATATTTTGGTTATATTTTTATTATCAATTGTCGTATCTTTCAGAAAACGTATTGCTTTTTGAAATTGTGGTCTTTATAGTTCATAGCTTATACGAAACGCCATCATTAAATCATGGATCAAAATATATTATGACAGCCTTTCCCCACCCCTTACAATCATTTCAGAAAGACAGATATCATAATCCGTAATGATAGTACACGTTCTTAGAAACTTCAATGTGTTTTGCCCCCGGTTCTATCCTATCTTGAAGAAAGTATCTATTATGTAAGGTTTCGCCTGATTCTCTTGCAGAGCGTTCTCTTCGACAGTATTACGTGAAAGCGCAGCCTTCAGGCGTTGCTTTAACCAGGATAATTCACAGTTTGAATCAAATCTCATTGTTTGCTTAAGGCCAAGGTTTTAGTGAAGCTTCAATTGGCAAATGCCAACAGATTATTATAGAAGTTAGTACAATTTCATGTACGGTTGACCCAGATCAGCACAGACAAGGGAATAAGAGCAATCGACAACATGGGAGGGAGAAATTCTTATATTATGTTCACTCAATCTCAACGTGTGACTTTTTCTGTCAAGTAGACAGGTACCTTTGGAATGGTTTTTAACCTCTTTTACTAAATTCTTGCTGATAATGACGCAATCGTTAATTCATGATTGAAGAGGTAGACGTTTTCCGAAAATAAGAAATCTTATTTAATCTTATCATATAATTCGTTCTGCTTGATGGGCTGGTCTTTCTCAGGGTTTGTAACCCTTTTATTCGCTAACAGGTATGTAATCATCAGCTTGTGGTTAAAGTGCTAGACGTTTCATACCAAACAATGCACGGAACGTTCTTGTTATTAATTTTTCTATGAACTGAGTACAAGTTTTGAGAATTAGCGCCTAAGTTCATTCCCCTTACCACGTTATCTATCATTCATATGCTACAGAAAGCTGAATATAGCGTAACTATTCTCCCATCTTCAATTCCAGCACAGTAGTCGAAACATTTTATAAAGAATTTAATAGGATGGATCTTTTTTTACGTTCTTATTTATCCTTTAAACATTACTATAAAAATGTATGTTGTGTAATATATCAGATTTTTAAGGTGCTGTACAACTTACATTGAGTTTGCTTTTTATTAATTCGTTATAATTATAACAATAAATTATAATAATTCGTATTTTAATTGATTGCTATCTCTCATTTTTAATTTAATTTCATTATCTTCTTCTTACCTTTACCTTTTGCATTTATACCAGTAAAGAACTTTATTTTGTAATCCTAAACCAAGGCCGTAGCTAAAATTTAATTTCGGGTGGCAGCAGTTCAAAGTGTTTTACAAAATAACGTTGAATAAAGATATGCCACTTTTATTATAAAGGAGAAATATAAATACATCATACAAAAATAAATAAGAAAATACTTATTTTGCCTTCAGACATCGTTTTAAATTTTTGTAAGTAGTTTTGCCATCAAAAAAAAACTTAATATTTCATAATGTCCTCCTTTTAAAGTAAATGGTTTCTATATTTTTTCCGTTGAAGTATTCTCAAATTAGTGGTTTACGTAACGAGATCTTGTGGTCAGAATTTTCATAATTATTCAAGGTTTGAGAGGATTTTCCCCCACTTTTTACAAGTTTAATAAGTAAATACATAATAACGGGTTTGTAAATTACGAACCCCCCCCCCACATAAAAAAATCCACATATAAACAGAAGACCAACCATTTATCTGCAGTTTACATGTGATTCTTGCGGTTTTCTGGGGTTCATCGGGAATTATATACTAGTAAAACTGCGTTCATAAGAGATTATCCTTTGAGATGTAAAGTATGAATGACACCAAGATCTGGTGCTGAGCTATTGGCGATTTTTTGCCAATATCTGATAACCCCTCCTCTATTTATGTACGTTACAATGTAATATTTGTTGCACGTAGTGGTCGCTTTGAGGGAATTAGATTCATGCTTCTGCCGCCACACCAGGCATAGTTTCGTTAGATAATATTCTTGTAGTGTTTCTAAGTTTGGATAACCAGCAAACTCCTTACTCCATAGACGAAAAATCCCCATTTTCTGCTAAAAAATTACTACATTTTTTACTTAAAACTTTTTATGTATTATTTATTTTTCAGCACATAAATTATACATCACACAATATATTAATTTTTTTTTTGTTTTTCATTAACCCCCCCCACACGTGAATAATATTATTGCTCTAAAATCAAATCTTTCATGAGAGAACATTGTGTATCACCCTCCCTCTCATTTTTTCCAGAAAATCCCCTCACCCTTCTTGAATTCTGTGCATGGGTCTGATTAAATCAGACTAACAGAAATTATTTGTTTATCATAGGTGTAAATTCGTTATAACCGAGTTTCACTGTGTTTTGATTTTCTCTCATTCATTACTCATTATACAGCATAGATAACTTTTCATCAATTTTGAACCTACGAAAACGCACAATGCAACAAAGCACATCTAGACAAATTCTCTTTGCAATTGTTCACATTTACTGATAAATGATTTGCTGTACTTTCAATATTAAGTGAACAGTATATTTGAGGACAACTATGAAACTTGATGCCATTCCCACCTCAGGCAATTGACTAAAAATTGGCAACCTCAGATGAACGCCAATATTTCACCAATTTGCCAGTGACCTCAACTCCTTTTCTTAGTTTAAAAAGACGCGAGTAGAATCGTATGTAATCGAAATGGTTTACCAAAATTTTTGTACGTTCCCCGTAGGATTTCCTTTATTTCATATGATCAGGGTGAACCAGTGGTAAATTGATGGTCCGCAGTTTACCACTGCTTCATCCTTATCGATGCCACGAGGGGTCACTTGGGTCCGCAGTTTACAAACACCGTAAATACATATACGTATTTTTGAGATCTTATTACAAATTTAGTTTCGGAATAGGGGGGTGGGGGGTCCCTAAAGCGCTGTTTACACACACAGCGTTTCATCTTACATTTTATATGGTAAGACAAATCCTATCATGTAAAACGTAGTGTGTAAACAGGAAAAGGGTTTTATCGGATAGGAATGAAGTTCAAGATCAGATCGGAGAAATGACGGGAAAAGCATCATTTTACGAAACTTGATAGGACTTTTGGCACTTTTTGGTTACTTTTTGGTACTTTTAGCTATTTAGAACCACTTTTTGGTTATTTTTGGCTACTTTTTTGCTACTTTCAGCTATTAGAAGTCAGAAATGATGTGGAAAATGGATTAAAAGACGTTACAGTGTAAACATTTCGCAGAACGTACGTTTTGTTATACATTTTGCATTACCGATAAAACGTACGATAAGACGTTATGTGTGAACGGCTCTTTAGATACCCACCTCCTAGGTACGGGAATGTGCTAAACCCTAGTCAGTCTTTTATCGTTGTGTTACGTTAAAACACGTTTGAGGGCCGCTGACGCCGTAAGCACGGCCCTGAATATCATACTACAAATAAGAAATTAGGAAAGTAAAAACTGCATCAAAATGGAGAATTGCTTTCTTAAAAATCGCATGCAATTTTTTTCTTTTTATTAAAACAATTTCGTTTTTGGCTCATCAAAAAAAGTACTAGTTGTTTAGTTACATGTTCTTTGGTGTAAGTGAATTTTAAGTGTTATATCGTGGCTTTCCTTCTTGTAATAATATTTAGTATTTTTTGTAATGAGATTCAGTAGTCCATTGAGGATATCCATAGAAATAATAATAAAAATCTCTGCCTAAAATGAATTATTTCGAAAATAATTAATATTTAGGGGTAGGGGGCGCCAAATTTTTGGGTCGCACCGGCCGCTATATGATTTAAATCCTCCACTGCTTATAAAGCCCATACCCCTCAGTTTCAAATACTCAGTGCATGATCTTCGTTGTTCTGTCATCATGAAATATAAAACAAAATTTAAAACTCAATTCAAAATATTTTCCTCTATGGGGAACAAACTTTCGCCCGTAAATTTAAGGGATATTTAGTTACGACAAGGGCTAAAGTACGAGAGATTACGAGAGGCGACAAATTTTGAGCACTTTTTTATTTAATTATTATTATTTTTTTTAGCAGAGCAGCGTTACTCCAGCAAATGTTCATGAAATAGATAATATTAAACAGAACGATTAACTTATATTTTATGTAATATTGTCACATGTTGCAAAAAATATTGTTGAAAAAAAGAGATGACAATATACAGGTTATAATATGGAGTACAAATTTAGATGTAAATGAAGAAACACGTTCAACGTTTTAGGCGTAGTAGTATAATTGATTTTTGTTAAATAAATTATACTCCTACCATAGTGGACTTACTTTTTCCCTTTATTCTGCGTAGCGTTACGTCGGAATAATAATTATAAATTTACACATTTCATAGTTCTAACCTACATGTATTTGCTCACTGACGCTGCAACACTAAGCATTTTTTATTTTTCTTATGCAAATTTCAAAAACCCGTTACAGGTATAGTCATAATTAATTGATGTTTGATGCTTAATAAAATATACGGGAGAAAAAGATTGTTAATGCGGGAGCCAGGAGAAACTGAAAAAATTAGCTGAAATTAGGAGTTAGGAGAAACCGGGAAATACGGGAGACTTGGTCACCATAGTGTATGCTAAATTCTGATGATACAACTTCACACCCATTAAACGTTGAAACCAATATTTGTTAATTAATAAAATTTATGAAAGAGACTGATACGGAATTATAAATAAATTGAGTAAATTTGAAATAGCAACACTAAAAAGGGGACGTGCGATTCGCCTGATATTTGTGGACAAGACTGGTTTTGTACATTAAGTATAAAATATATCTAATAATATGTCCAGAGTAAAAGAACACATTCATTGGGCGAAAAATTGTGTACAGGGCCATCTGGTACGGAATGGCTCCTGCTTTATAAGTGATGCATTTCGCTGCAAGTCGTGGTATTGAATTACATAGATGTTATGTAGTCTTGAGTTACTGCTCGCCGTACTTGCTTAGTCTGTTGAAAATGTGTTGTTGCTGTCTACGGTTGTTGTGATTAAGCATGTACATTACGTCCCATGATGTCCCGGATGTTTTATATTTGGGATAAATCCGGGGATCTGACAGGCCATGGTAGCATGTAGACATGGCCCGTAGAGATTTCCGTATAATGTTTTCTGTATGAAAACAGGTGTCCACATCAGTTATGGAGGGGAGCACTACAAGTTCTAAAATATGTCATGGACATGTCGGCCAGCTTTTAAATTGCCCGCCGTGAATAAGGACTAGCTATTATAACTGATTAATCTGCAAAACATAACGCTCTATGTTCGAGCTGTGTGCCTTGGGCCACAGTTGGCTGGATTGCTCCGTTCGCCACGTCATCATCAGCTTCTTATTTACAACGGCCAAAGTTGGAGCTCAAGCAACAGCAGAATTCGCCACCAAAGACGAGTTGACGTCAGTCTGCATCCCATGTCACTCGGTGACAGCACTAATCCAAGCGCGGTCGACGATGAGTTGAGGTCAATGGTAAGCAGTACAATGCTCGATGCACATGATCATCCACAAGACGATTAGAAATAGTTTGTTTGTTGGTGGGTTGGCTGATGGCTGGTATTACCTCTGGTCTGAAGGCAGATAGAATGGTGTAGCAGAAGAAGATGGGATTTGTCGACAAATGAGACAATCATTACGCTGACTTGTCACCCTCTTTGTCCCAGTCACGACTTTATGGGTGTGAGTGCTGTCTCTCAACGGTTTCTAGAAACATCTTTGGAACGTAGTGTTATCCCGGCTGACATAAGGGAAGGTTACAGAACTTGGACCACTTGAACGTTACTTTTATTTATGTTGAAAACGAGATATTTTAAAAATATAAGAAATAGTGAAAATAACAAATTTTCATTATTTAAGTCTTTAAAATTATATATTTTAATTTTTCAAAAATACAATTTAGAATGGCAAAAAGGTAATAAACTAAAATGGGGTCATGAGTCCAATCAAAGAAAATGGTCTTCTAGGATGGACCACTGGTTTGAAAGGATGGATCACTGGTTTTCAAGGATGGACCACTGGTTTTTAAAGATGGACCACTGGTTTTTAACGATGGACCACTGGCTCAATTTCTAAACCTACCAGTTTTCTTAAGATCACTTTAAGTAAAAGTACTTTTTGATTTTTGCACTTACTCTAGCATAGTGCTTCTCAACCTTTATGAGGCCGCGTCCCGGTAATATTTTTTTTTAAAGACGAGGGCCTGTCCCAACAAATATACTCGTAAATACCTTTACAGTTTTTTAAAGTTAATACATCAAACTATCTTAAATATGAATAACGAATTATGCCATGGTCATAAAGAGTATCAGTGAACTCCTTCTATTAATATACACTTTGCTGATAATTCACTGGCAACACAGATGTTATTTAGTTTAGTTTTAAGAACAGAGGATGTACCGCACATCATTGTAATCGGCTGGCAGGCACTTTTTATGACAGGTCATAATGAGCGTTATACCCTTTCTCAAATGCTAAAAGATTTCGATGTCTGAAA
Organism: Dysdera silvatica; assembly: GCA_006491805.2. Lineage (NCBI taxonomy): Eukaryota > Metazoa > Arthropoda > Arachnida > Araneae > Dysderidae > Dysdera > Dysdera silvatica. The sequence goes on from QLNU02015360.1 coordinate 181,599,814, forward strand.
ATTATCGATCATTCATGAATACTCATATAATTAAAAGTACACGGATTGGTCACTGGCAATTGCTGCGCGGATGTTATTTAGGTGTTCTGGGTCTGAGTTTTCCGACGAATTCGCGACTATTATTCTCCTCTTTGGAATATTTCCATAATAAAATATTTCATAAAAAATGCTTAGAAAACTAAAATAACAAATTCCAGGAGAATCTCTCGCGGCCCGGTATAATTGATGCCAGGGCCCGATACCAAGCCGTGGCCCAGCGGTTGGGAAATACTACTAGAGCACATAGTGTGTGTACCCAGGTAGAACACATGCACTGAATCATGTTTTTTTTTTGTTTCTTCAAATACAAAATCATGCAGTCTTTGCTTTTTCTTTGTCTCTCTGTTTTCCTAAAATTTTGTGATTTTGCTTTCTTCATTTAAGCTCTTTAACTTTCTCCAGTTTGGATTTAAAAGATTTGCTTGTTATTACAACTATCTTCTGGGATAATACACGTCTTCAAAAAGATGTTGGATCTATTTGCGGGTTTCGTTTTGGTTCAGGTGAGATTTCGAGATCTTTCTTCAATTTTTTATTCGTTTTCTCTTGAGGTACATAATCAATTTTAACATTACTGCTGCCGCTTTTATTGTCGCTAGAAGATACAAATATTGGTCTCTCAAGCCTGCTGGCAACGTTTACAATTTCAGTTGGGATTTCGGAACACAGAAACCATCGAATGGTGCAAATTGGTGATTTTTAAAGATATACCTGCTTACAGGCCAAATATCAAGGACATCGAAAGTACTATCAGCTATGCCTACTGTGGCTGCCTATTTATTACCTATGGTGGAAGATACAATACTGTATCCACTTTGAAAATCAACTTGTTCTTTCGTTTGAACTATATCCAATTATTTCTGCAGACAATGTTAGGAATTTTGTGAAGATTTTATAAATAAAAGGCAACAAGTGTGTGTGTATTAATAGTTGGCTAATTTTTGAAATCTTCTTTATTACTTTCTTTACTTAGTGGAGTTAATATAACGATCTCTGTTTGGCTTGGTATGCTAACAATATTAGGGCGTTTGGTAACGGATTTTGCAAACATCTCTTCTACTTCTTCTCCAGCTTGTTTTAGAACATCTAATGTATGATTCCATCATCCCTTGAGGCTCTTCTTTTCTTCAAACCTTTGACCGCATACGCTATTGCTTGTTTCGATGTTTTAGGGGCTCTTCTTTTGACAGTTTTGGCATGTTCACTTAATTTACTTCTTCTTTCATACAGTTCTCCGCGGAATTCTTCCACTCTTCTAGTTATTTCTTCCCAATTTCTTGTGTCATTCTCTGTTTAGCATATATCCACAGATATAATATTTAGTTATGTACATATAATTATATGTGTGTGTAATAATGGAGACTGTAATGGGAAGTAATAATATAAAAGAAGATTGCTTAATGAGTTTAACCTAACTAAGCTCCATCTTTCATAACTTTAAATTCATTGGCGTAGTGTATAGATAATAATTTTTTTAGGAATATTGATCTTCATTATAGTGAAATTTGACATTCATTACATGGGGGTACAGAGAAGTTTAGATGGTAATAAATAATTTTCTCTTATATGTTTAACTGTTGTTTAATGACCCGTTCCTTCAGATTTCCTATCAGAGCAGCTACCTTTTTTCTGCAGGAAAAAAAAGTACATCCGTAATGCTACGATTCGAACTGAGCATGTGAAGTGGTTTTTTTTCTTGTCTTTTTTTCTTAAATAATTGGGCACTAAGATTAAAAGAGGCCAAAAGAAATATTCCACATATAACAATGCTCTTATTCTGGTCCTTTCTCTCGCTGCGTTTTTTTCTTTTTCTATGCTTGTGTGTGTCAGAAGAAGTTTAATATGCTCTCATCTTGTGCTTTCTCCCAAGAAGGAACAATTTTTTGGGGAAAACACCGCAACGCCTGATAGGTTGAATTTGCCAGGTAAAAGTAGGTCCCCTTTCAAATCGCTTGTAAGTCCTGCCTGCAGGGTCTACTAACATATATCCTGAGTCGTTTATCAAGAGTTTCCGAGGAGGACCGTCGAATTTCGACGGGAATAAGTTGGACTCGAACGGCGGTAAATCGAAGGAGGTCAGCCGGGGAGTCGTTTAACGAATCGGTCGTCGACGGGAGCTGTCGGGCGGAGCGCTTGCCCCAATTTGCTTTCCTTGGCGGATCAAGGGATCTTTCTTTGTTTTCTTGCTTGTAGCGTTAACAGCAGAAGTCGGTTTTACCTTCGTTTAGAACTTCTCCTACATCCCGTTGATTTTCTTTGGATTTCTACCGGAGCATCCTTTGGATTTTAAACGGAGGTTCATTGTTTAGAATTTGGTAAGTGCCACTGACTCTTTGCAATTTAATTCAAATTGGCAATTGTCTTCTTAATTGTCCTTTGCATAGTTTGTGGAGGAGTCGCGGATGTCGATTTTCTAAGACTGCGTTATAGATTATGTTGTGAAATTGACCACAGTCGATCATTTATAGCTGTCATTAACATTAGAGGCCAATGCTATGTAAAGAAAAACATAAATTTAATTTTTCATGCGAATTTTGATAATAATATTTATTATATATAATTTATAGATGGTTTTATATGCGCAAGGTCCTAATATTAGTATAAATAATTTTTTCATTACCTTCCCAAAGTTAATAGAAATCAATGATGCTTGAATTCTTAGTCGTGCAAAAATTGAAGTCAATTTAAGGAGGTTAGTCCTACTTCAGAAAAAAAATTTATTTATTAAAATTATGATTTAATTTCTTGAGTGTACATTTATAGGGCATATTTTATTGACATTAGGAGAAAATATAATTTGCAACTAACTTACTTTTTAAGAAAAAATTTACAACGTGCTGAAAAAGGATGTTGACCATTTTTTATACTTGTCGTTAGATTTTTCACATTTTGTTTTATTTTCAATATTTTATCCCGTTAAAAATGAAGTAAGAAACATAAATTAAGTAAAGAATAATCTATCTAAAGGATTTTTGTATCCTTACATAGAGACAAGAGGAAAAAATTTTAATTTTAAACATTTTAACAATATTTCGTAGTGAGAAACATAAAACAAGATAAAATGTGTACTTAAAATTAAAATATCAAAATTTTGTTCAGATAGTTTATTTTTGTCTGTATATGTTATATACTTACAAAATTTCAAGACAATATCTTGACCGGCTTTAAAGACTTAGAATTTTGAAGTTGAAAAAATTGCAAAAATGAAATTCCGAGTAAATTGAACTTAAAGTTAAAAGTGGTCTATTTTATTATTATATATCCTTAGTAAAGGCTAAGAAATGATGTTGTTTTTCTTGACCTAGAAACAAAATTTTGATCTTATTAGATTCGGGAAGATTTAAAAAAAAAATTAAGTTTTTCATTTTTGGGAGGCGGACCCCACTAAATGGAATGGAATTAACTAACATTTAATTTTTTGAACTAAATTAAATATAAAAGGTCCATATTTCTATCATATTGAGATTATTTAATAAAACGCTAACAAACACACGATAACTTTTGAAAAAGTATGATTTACAATAAGAAAACGTTTTTGCTTTCTCTCATTCTCCTTAGTTGACCTTTCGCATAAGAAATATAAAATTTTCAAAATAGGGAACGTGTAAATCACTGGTCTACGGGAGTTACAACTCTCCAATTGCGATGAAATTTTGTATATTTAACATAGGAATATATGAGTTGTAGCTCTGTAACCCTTCACATTGAGCCTATAACCCCCTTATGAACTTTCTGCGTACGCCTATTGTGTAAATGTACCTCTAACGATAATTAATACTGTTAAGAAAATATATTTTTTTAAATAAAAACGCAGCAGTAGAATTGAATATTATTTTTTCCTTGTTAATAGCCAATAACTGCATAGAAATTGTCACCACATTGTCATTATAGGCATCCCGAAACTAGAGACTAAAACATTGGAAATACATAAGCTTGTATTAAAGGAATATATGTGTATGATATTAAATATAATTTAATGATTATTAATGTTCTTTGTCATTTTCTAAATCTTTTAAAATGTGAATTAGTCTCATTCTTAAAAATTTCTTTTAACTGAGTTTTTACACGATATTTGACGTTTCAAAGTTTACATTAAAATAACATTTCATTGAAAGTTACATGTGCATTAATGGATCATTATAAAAACTTAGTATAATATTACATATTATTCTTTATATCTTCTAAACTTATTCCAACTGCAAACTTTGGAATAAATACATTTTTAATATCATTTCATTTTTACTATGCAGTCAACTCTTTATTATACACGTTAATGGGTGGCAATCAGATAATCCGAAAATAGCAATAGAAATGCTGAGCAAAGATTAAAATTTCGAAAAAGTACTCATTACACTTCTTACAAATATGTATACGTTATATATAAAAATATAAAATAGGGAAAAAGTATTTTTATAATACTTTTTTGGGGAGGGGGGCAGCCTTTATCCAGATGTCGTGAAACGACCACTTATGCAGCGTAAGGACATTTTTCGCTTACTGGTTTCTGATACTAAAGGGTTTTACAGGAAATAATATAATAATTTAATTAATTAATTTAATTTAAATAATAATAAATTTAATTACAGGAAAACGCAGTTGATCGTATATCAGTGCGCGTTAAATAAGATTCGACACACTTTCACAGTTATTTTCAAATAGAATAAATAAATAAACAGTAGTTTGAAAGGACATCAAGAGCTAAAAAAGCATTAAATTTTTTATATACACAGTATTTATAACTTAAGTGACTTATAACTATGAAGTGACTTATAGCTTTAAATATTAAAAATTAAATTAAATATATAAAAACTTAAACTTAATATAAGGGACTTATAACTTTACTAACTTATCAGGACTAATCGGTAATCTCTCTTGGTGTACAATTACGTTATTTTCAACAATTGCAAGCTTGTTTTTTCAATTTACAATTTTTTGAACTCAGAAAATAGGAAGTTAACTATGTGCGAATACTTAAGATCTCTTCGAAAACTGGTTAATGATAGTGTTTAATTTGGATTATTAAAGATACCAGCCCAAGAGCGGATTCATGGGGGATAAAGTGGACCCCCCTCCCTAGTACAACAAATTTTCCCTTTTTTAGGTCACTGCTTTAGTTTAAATGGACCTAAATTTGAGACCTATTCTGGGGTATAGGGAGGGGCGAAAATAGGTTTACATTAATTTTCAGGCTTTGCATTCACGCCCCTGCCCGAAAATATTTTCTGGATCCGTTCCTGTTCCAACCTCATTAAATATTCTTTTTTATGTTGTTACTTTTCGAACGTGAGTAACTATAAATTCCATTTAAGATACTGATATTGAATAATAATATTTAATTTGAGGTAATGATATTTAATAGCAATAAGTAATTTGAGATAACGATATTTAATAATAATATTTAATTTGAGATTATGGTAGTCAATAATAACATTTAATTTGAAGTAATGGTATTTAAATAAATAAGTAGATCTAATTTTAAACAATGAAATAAAATGTGGCATTTACTATTGCTTTCGATTTTTTTAAGACTATACTATAAAAATAAATCCCATACTTGTTTTTCGAAGATGTTTTTGTTCAATGGTTTTTCATATGGAATTATTTATTGCTCACACCCTGCTATGTGTGTAATACTGTTTACTGTAAACAAGTTTTATATCTTCAAAGCCATAAAAATTTTACAAAAAAAATATTACTCCACTCTTAAAAATATTTTTTACATAGTATTTCTGTCACAAACGATCAGAACGAAAATAGATAGTTTAAATCCTTTTAGAAAGTTTTATCCTTGTCAAAAATGACAAATTATAGATTTCAGAAAAGAAACAACAGAAAGAACTGAGGAGTTTTTGTCAACTGAAAACTCGCTGATCCATTTCTTCTATTTGTTATATAATAATAGAATATTTTTATCAGGATTAAACATAAATAGTAATTAAGTCAACAATATACTGCCAACCATTGAAGGTGCAGCATCGGGTGTACTTATTGTTAACTATATGCATAAAATATTATATATCTTTTTTTTAATTGAAAACCCATTATGGGGATTATTTAATATTGCTAATAAATCTAATTAAGATAATTACGCAGATTCTGGTGCACGAAGTCTGCCAAAAATCAGCACAACATATTATAAAATTATTCTAATATACTAATCATAACTAAATACACCATAAAAATCACCATAAAAGTAATAAAAAGCGTACATTTTTCTAAATTATGAACAATAATTTGACACATTTTACACAGTTTTTAGCAATACGGACATGATTCTTCATCAGGGAACCGTATCACATCCGCATTGCCGAGTTACATGCAGTTTCTCCTGAGATGCCCAGAAGAGCAGCATATTTCCTCTCCTTTTTTTTATATTGCCGTCTGCTCTGTCCTCACCCATAGATTGAAAATAAGGGGGGGGAGGGCTCAGACCCTGTTATCACTCTATAATATCTGCAGTTTTTTAGTTTATTTTTATGAAAAAATAAAATGTTATGTTTTGGAAGCAATTGCCACCGCCTACCCTTTGGTAAACCCATATGGGCCTCCATTCAGTTAATCGGATCAATTGGATTTAAGTGGGGGGCAAATATAATATGAACTTCGTCATCTAGACTTTGCATTACGTTGTGCATTTCATTTTACTGTTTAATACTAAAAATATGTAGTTTGCTAAATATTTCATATTATAGTATTAAAATTACAGTGTTATAATTTTAATATAATGCCATTTTAAAACACTTGTGATTTAATGGCTATCCCTTTGTCCTTGTTAGTATATTAAGTCGCGGGTTTGCTATTGGGAACCCCCTAACCTTCAGAGCTGACCCTCACTGCTGTGATGTGCTCGCGGTTTATCTATTCTATCGCATATAAACATATGATAACAATCTAATCAGATCGTTTGCGAATATATAAGAGGATTTATCTTATCACGCAACTCACAATTCCAAAGGACAAATTAAGATACCCACGTATCAAAATGTCATAATAATAATAATAAATTCCAGTCTTTAAAAAATCATTTTAATTCTATTATAAATTTAAATAATAATTGAAGTAACTTTTAAATTAAGGGAAGAATAAAAATATTTACAGGTTTCTTTTATTTATTTTTTGCCTTTTCTGTTCATTTTTTTAAATATTTTTTCAGGTCATTACCTATGAAATGTTTTATTCGGAAAAATAAATTATCATTCGCTGCAAAATTCGGTTACTTCATAATTTTGAACCGCTGTCGGATTCATTGACTTCTTGACGAAGAATCCCTATATTTACCCTCTCTCTCTTTATAAAACACCTTTTCTCTTTCAATACATCATAAACCGTTGCGCATGGCTGCTGAGAAAGCTGTTGCGCTTTTTTTACTTACTTTTTTTTTCTGTCCTTTTTTCTCCTTCCTATTTTTATCTCATTATCTCTTCGTGGTCCAAAAACCATGAGTTGCCCCTTCGAGCAAATCCCACTAAAAACGCTAGTTTTAACTGTTGAGGTTCTTCTAACACAGCCCACGGTTGAATCTACTTAATCTCTGATTTGCGTGTAGGAAAATCTGAAACTGATGATGTCACAACGAAACTGATCTGACGCTAAGATATAGCTATCAAATATTGCTTCCTCCTACGTGATTCGGAATTATGATCAATTGTCTAACGAAAACGTTTCTTACTAAAAAAAGAAAAGAAAAAGAAAAAAGCAAGCGTGAACCACTAACAAATTTTAGATGCTTAATTTTTTTTAGGGGAATATGTAAATTACAGTTCAATGATTTATGTATCGACTCATTGTTGCCAAAGCTACACTAAGCAAATAAGACAGAATTATTCACGAATCGATGCAAAATAAAATGTTGTGCATCATAAAACATCAACTGAAGATCATTGAAACACACAAAATTTCAACGTCGACTTTTTCCTCACCAATGCATTTTACACATTATAATAATGCGCCGAATTTAGGGCACTTTAAAAATATTAAAGAATTGATTTTGCTGATAACGCATCATACTTTTCTAACGAATTAAAAATTTTGAACTGCATTCTATTTACTTAAAAAGCTGTTATAATATTTTTGTATAAACTTAATGATTAATCAGTAATACTAATAATGAAGCACTAGTTCTAATAATAATAGTACTAGTAATAAAAATTGGAAAAATATCGCTGAAGTGTCATCCAATTTCCATAATTTATGGTACCTTACAACTTATCTCGAAATTTATACCGAAATATACAGGCGACCAATGCTGCATTCTATAAAAGGGTCGTAATCTTTGATTTTTCCTTTAAAGTCTGCACAATCCAAAATGCTTCGTCTAATATCGTGGACATTGGTTCTGTTTCAGTTTTCCTCCTCCCCCTCCTTTGTTGGAATTTCAGTTGCCCATCGTTGATCAATTCTTCTTGCAACATGCTCAGCATATCGCCATTTCAGCCTTTTTACCTTAACAATGATGACTCCTGCTTGCACTCTCTCACCCAAGTGTTTCTTTTTCGATCTCTCCTAGTTATTCTAAGCATTCACCTTTTCATGTTCCTTTGTGTTGTCTGTTACTTCAGTATTGTCGCATTCGTTAGACTCCATGTCTCTGATCCATAAGAACTGGCAATACACTTTAGTTGAAGACCTTTCTTTTCAAACACAAAGGCAATTTCCCTTCAGGATAAAACACTTTCTTCCGAATGCACTCCGGCCAAGTATAATACGTCTGTGCAATTTCTTCATAATTTTGCCTTCCATTGAAATTAGTTGCCCAAGGTAAATATATGAATGTGCAATTTCCATCTCAATGTTGCTAACTTGTATTTTTGCTTTCTCTACGAAGTTATTGAACATGATTTTAGATTTTTGTAGGTTCATATTGAGTCCAACTTCTCTACTTCTATCTGAAAGCACCTGTACTATGTCTTGGAGATCTGATGGGTCTGTTGAAAAAATAACGATGACATCAGAAAACCTCAGATAATTTAGATATTCCCTATTTACTTTTATTCGTTTGTTATTCCAGTTTATCAGCTGAAAAATCTTCTGCAATAACTGAGGTAAAATAGTTTCGGAGAAATTGTATCTCCTCATCTCATACCTTCACCAATTTTGATACATATATATCCCAGGGCAACAGCAGGGCCTATTTGTGAACTCAACTTTGTGGTATGATATTTTCATCGTACTAAGTATATGATGACTAATAAGTTTTTGACACACATGCTATTAGCTCAAACTACAGCTTTTGTATATAGAAGAAAAAAGTGCCATTGCCCCGACGCAGAGTGAAACTGGAGACCCTCCGATGGTACCTGAGTGCTTTAACCGTTCGGTCACCAGGGTAGGGAAGATGCTCCTTTTCTTCGTATTTAAGGTTTTATAGAATATTATTATCCTTCGAATCCTGCCCTGGTGGCTGAATGGTTAGGAAACACTGGTACCAACGGAGGGTCTCCAGTCAACTCTGGGTTAGGGTTGTTACTCTTTTTCTTCTATATAGAAAAACTCTAGTTTGAGCTAATAACGTGGGTGCCAAAAAATGATTAGTCATATTAATTCCCCACGAAAAATCAGTTCCAAAAAACATGTCCCCATAACTTTATGTGGTGATTAGTTTGGCAATTGTGTTAACCCTTCGAAGGGTAATAATATCCTATGAAATACGTGTACGAGAGTACTATGCCAGACCGCTATCCTACAATGGATTGATGATACGCACACGCACATATACACGCACCGTAGGACCCGCTTATAACGACCCGGATATAACGAGTTTCCGGATTTAGCCGCGACATAAATGGGAATTCTACTAATTTTTAAACTTAAAGTTATAAAAATTGTTGAGAATTTTGGAGTTTGTAATACGTTTAAAAATACAGTTGAACCCCCTTTAATACGAGCTCACATGTAGTGAGTTTCCAGATTTAGCGAGAAAAGTATGAAATTTGTTTGGCATAGTGTTGAAGTGTAACAAAGTACAATACATTCAATCGCTTCTAGCTAGTAAGGCATTTGCGCTGCGCGGACTGAACGAGAAAAAATTGTCAATCAGCTTGATGTAGGAAAATGCATTGGTCTGCATATCGCATAAAAATTTTATGAGAATTTTTTTGCGGCATTAAGAACGGACAAGACGACACCCCATACTCAGAATAGCCTTTACGATCGTATAAACAATTTGTCCTATCTACACAAGTGATGTCTTTAACCAACTTCCGTTAGAGAACTGTAAGTAAGCATGTGAATCCCCACAGCCAAATACGGTAAAAATACGTCTACTGGCTTAAAGTTTCATACTTCAGTACGTATGCTCCTTCTTTCGCATATAGTAAACGTCGTTCTTTGACATACTGAAATTTAAACAGTTATATCAGTGCCACATTTTTAAGTAGGCACCCAAGGTACATGCCGGCGGGCGACACTTCCTGGGATGTGGTAAATGAGTACCCAAAAATAAATTATTGGCTAAAATATTCGTTTGAATAATTATGTGAAAAATCATCTTCACATAAAAAAAGCTAAAAATACGATATTCGTGTTGTTTTCGAAAGTATATTTCTCGCCACTGGGTTATATAATACCTCGTTCATTAAATTTTAAGCGAATTGTGTTTGTTTTGTTGTTTGTTTGGATTTTTATGGCGCAAGAGCATCTGGGCTATACTGCGCCAAACATGGTAAAATCAAAGACTATTGTAAAATCCAGTTCTCTGTAAAAAGTTCAAGACGTGTTTAGTCAGTTAAAACAGTTTAGTCAGCTAAATGTTAGAGAGTGATGTAAAAGCGGATTCAAAACCGAATTCGCTTTTACATCATCCCCATTTATTTTTATTCGTTTGCTATTCCAGTTTATCACTGAAAAAGTCATCTGTAAGGCTGAGGTAAAATAGTTTCGGAGAAATGGTACCTCCTTGTCTCATACCTTCACCAATTTTGATACTTGTGGTATCTTTCTGTAATCGTATAATATTATCTAACTAACGGATTTATGTAATATGATAAATAAAAAAAAAACTAAATAATCGTATAATATTATTCTGTGATCGTACAATATTATCGTATGAATATGAAATGCACATAATACATGTCTTCTCTTACATTGCTATATATTTTTATATTACTCAAGTTATTTGTCACTAAATATTGTATATCGGGTTGAATAAAAATTATTATTATTATTATTATTATATACTCTACGTTACCTATGCAGACCTTATTTTCAAAGTTTGAAATTTCAAAATGGAATTAGTGGGAACCGTATATAGCGAGCATTTTTATTAGTCCTACGCTCCTCGTTATTTACGGGCCTTACTTCATGTGTGTATATAAATATACACACACACTGAGGAGGACGGTAAACCGATGGCTGAACTTTGACCTCCGAAACGTAATACATTTACACGCAACTAAACTTCCTGAGGTCAAACCCAGGTCAACGGGCCCGAAAGTCCAATGTAA
>QLNU02015360.1:181611393-181650715 GCA_006491805.2 Dysdera silvatica
AATGGGACGTGATGGTTTTAAAAAAACAACGAAGCAACAAGATGTCACCTCATAAAAATTTGTAAAAAAATGCGAAAATCTTCGTCAAAAGAACTCAATCGTATATGTAGCTTACGTGGTGTGAGTGTCTTTGATAGAATACTTACAAGGGAACTACTCCAGGTTTTTCCCCCGGATCGATTTGATATTCTATCAAGATAGCTATTACGATGGTAAAATATGTAAAAAATAAAATCTTCCCCAATCCATTCCAAAGCAGAGGTAAAAGCTATTGAAAGTTTTCGAAATATTGGAGTTTTCGCCACATTTAGCAATTTTTCATAAAATTTGATAAAATATCCATTGTTTCGCTGAAATCATCAATACATATGGCTGTGAAAAAACATTATATCTAACAGATTAATCTATTAAAATGCTATTGAAAAATATTTGCTCATCAGATTTGCAGAAAAAGCATTCCAGTGTCAAAAATAAGGACAAGAAAATTTGCATCAAAATTTGAATTATTTGTGTCAGTTATTATTTCATATCACCTAATAGCGTACTTAATAGTTCTGAGGGGTGTCTCACCTCGATAGGCTCAGAATGGCCATTGTTGTCCTTACGCCATAAAAGTACAACCAAACAACCAATCAATGACAACTATGTGCAATATGACGATGAACTATATGAAATACAAGAATAAACTATGTACAATGATGTATTATTTTGTGATGACTTTGAACTTCTCATTGCTATGGACTATTCCACATGATAAAAAATGTACAAGAAGTTAACCTAAGTTGTGTATTGACGATAAATAAAGATTGAATACCTTTTCGTATAGAACATAATGCAAGATTTTTGATTTATAAGAAGTATAAGCTTGCCTTGCCATATTACAAAGAACTTAAAATGTGAGTGAAGATCAATAAAAAAATTAGAACAACATATAAAGTTTGAACAATGACTACAACATAAAAATGCACTGTTTATGCGATTTTCTGTATAACATGACTGATCGTGTTGAAGAGTGAAGAAAATTTTTTTAACATTTTTAAATGCTTCTGATTTCGAAAGAGGGTAAGTTGATTTCCACCAGGCATATTTTATCATGTTATTAAATACAGAAGCGGACAATTAGTTGTGGATTAAACAGTTTAATTTCGTGATATTGTATTATTCAAAGATGTTAATTTCATTTATGTAATAAAATATAATAAAGTTGCTTATTTTTTTATAAAATGTTTCCATTGTCGAAAAAAATAAACCTCACAAAGTTGAACTGAAGAAGTTGTGCCTGGTGAAATATGTAGGAACTGGCATGAGTGTTTCCCAATAGAAAATGTTTCCCCAGTATATTTACCTTTTTGATTACTCCAATTGTCCAATAATATCAACATTTTGTGACTTATTGTTAAAGTGGGCTTGATGACGTTGTCTAATAAAAAAATGATGTATATATTTTGACGATTTCCCACTTTCTCTGGATGTGATAACGGCAGTTCGAGGATTAAGCGAAGTAGCAAAAACGCGGGGCCAAAAGTACATTTTGGCTCTTGATATATGAGAAAAAATCTTGACAAAAGTGTCGCATCCATAGAAATTACTGGTTGCATTATGAAGGAGTGTGAACCTGCATTTGCCAATTGAATGGTCCTCTGAACAGGTTTATCTGTTTTGAAAGAAAGGGTTGGCATTGATGTCATTTCTTTGCTGAAACTGCTTTGATCCGTATTTAAAATGTGACTTGGTAAATAGCTTTTCATTGTATTAGATACATGGAGAACAAACTCAATAGCTTGGTTTTCCAAATATTCGTCATTTTGTACTTTGCTTTTTGTAACAAATTTTGTTATTTTTCTACCAGAAATGGTTTTCTTGAAACGAGCCATAAAAGTGGGAAATGCTTTGAAATTTTCATCATTAATTTCTGTACTATATTTGTGTACCCAAGTTTAAAGATAAATAGCATGCATAGGGGAAAACCATTCTGTCTCGCAATTTTGAAATTTTCAAAACTATGCTTCTTTATTGAATACAATTTTTCAATCTTATTTCCGATATTAGTGACGTATTTTTTCATCTTATAAATTTGTCTATATTTAAGACTGGGGTTACGAAAACAATGTCGAATTATATGCTCCCATTTTCGTTTGCCTGATGCTGTCCTTCAAAAACAACGACTTGTTTCATGTATGCAAGCGAGTAGGACGATAAATCACATCGCATACTATCTATCATCAGGGGGAAAATTTATTTAACTCGTCTTTACTAATGTTTTCAGTAATTTCTACATTTCTCTCATTGTCAATATCGCAAGTAAATTCGTATCAAAATTTGGACTTTGCACAAATGTTTCGGCAATGGGAATTACTTCATTCCCAATATGAATTTCTGAATAATTCACAAAGCTATTGGCTTTGCCATATTTCTTTTGTATTACGTCAAAAAAGTATTTAGCAATATTTGATATTCTGACCATTGCTTTTTCTTCCAACAAAAATCATGACAAATACAAAATAAGCTGAACATTAAAAATAAATTAAATCAAATTTAATTGAATAAATTTAATTTAATGGAATTCTTTCTCCCTTTTTTATCATTTGTCAGATAGAGTGTTTTCACAACTACAGGTATTGATGATTTCAGTGAAACAATGGATATTTTATCAAATTTCATGAAAATTTGCCAAATATGGCGAAAATCCGACATTTCGCCAAATTTAAATAGCTACTACCTCTGTTTGACGGTCGATTAGGGCAGATTTTTTTTATATGTTTTACCATCGTATTAGCTATCTACTGATCATATAACAAACCGATCCGGGGGAGACACCTGGAGTAGTTCCCCTTGCTAGAAATATTTTGAATATGCGTGGATTTTCCTTCTGTAAAGCTAAAACAAAACCACATCTCACACGTGCTCATTACCAAAAGCGTTTACAATGAAAAAAAAAAACTCATCAGCATTGGACAGCCAGTGATTGGGAAAGGTCATTTTTTTTCGGACAAATCCAGAATATGTCTTTCCAGCCTCGATGATTTTCAAAAATTTCTATGGAGACGTCTGAAAGAAGAATTAGATCCAGACTGTTTGCTATCTAAAGCAAAATTTCCGCAGTAATTTATAATACGGAACCATATTACAGCTAAAAGAACTGGGAGATTATGCGTTCTTAAAAGTATTGTTGATGCTGAAGTTTATTGTTCAATTTTAGAACACTTTTTGATACCTGCGATGGAAGATTGAAATTTGAGGATAAGGATGAGATCATTTTTCAGGATGATAATGCGCCCGGTCATCTCGCTAAATTAGTCAAAAAACATTTACAAGAAACTTCTCTTACAACCATGACTTGGCCTGTGAATAGTTTAGACATGAACCCTATAAAAAAATGACTGGTGGAATTTAAAGAAACTCGTCGATGAGCAGAAGCCAACGAACAAACCAGAACTGAAAAAAGCGATCATTAAAGCCTGGGAAAAATTATACCTGATACGTATAAACATCTTTTTAAATCAATGCCACGACGAATTCAAGCCCTCATTAAAGCTAGAGGAAGAGTAACGAAATATTGATTAAAACTATAATGACTATTAGATAATTTTTTCGTGATTATATGCATATTAGTTATTTTTCCCCAATGACTTTCCACGTTTGAGAGATTATCTCCGGTATGCTTCTATTTTATTTATGTCAATAGTTTTTTTTTATGTACTTCAAGGTATGAAATATAAATTATCTTCTTGTACATATTCTTTTTCTTTATTTTCATAAATGTAAAAATTGAGATAAAGAACAATTCAAGAAAATGTAAAAAATATAAGATAATTTTTTTCCAGTGGTTGTACAAAACATGCACATATTTGTGACTTCATGATGGTGTTTCATATCATTTTTCTCCAAAAATAAGACGCATCCTTATATTAATCTTTTCTCCAAATGTCACATTTGGGCTTATTTTCAAGGGGGATGTCTTATTTTTTCACGAACAACAACTTACATCTTTTTCATTTATTCATATACAAAATAGCTGTCATCTATTTGCACTTTTAGCTATTGGCAGTTGATACCACATTGTTTTGATACCTTCACTTCTCACCAATAACGTAGGAAAAGGGGCTCAAGCTCTCTATTGGATGTCGAAACGCTTTGTTTTCTTTAAGGCCGTGTCACATAATCTTTTTTAAAGCCACTTGAGTCCCTTCATGAGTTTTGAATTGCTACGCTACTGCTTCTCACATTTATTTTAAGTATTACAGTTTTACTCAGATTTGCAACTTATTAAATATATATGTGCAATTAAAAATGCGCAAAAATACAATTTTATGCCCAATAACATAAAACTCGATGAAATATCACATGAAAGGTGCACATATATACATGAGAAATTGCATATAGGTATAATTTGGGAAAGTGGACATATATTTGGGAAGTTGCACATACAGTAGAATCAGTCTAAAGCGACTACCTTTGGGACCGGACTGTCATTGTTACTATACACGACAGACTTTGGTATAGGCAAGACTAAGTTCCTACCCCAGTTCTCTCTTATAAAAAACTGGTCACTTTATGCAGGTGGTCAATTTATAAAGGTGATCACTTTACCAGGTTTTACTGTACATTTTGGCCATCTATATATTCATATTATTTTATAAGTCAATACGTTTGTCGTGCGTTGTAATGAGCTTAATAAATGCGTCCGTCTGGCTAACAATCTTAACTAGGGCTTATTTTGGGGGCAAAGCTTACATTACGAACATCCTGAGAAATCATGCTAGAGCTTACTTTCAGGTTAAGCCTTATTTTCGGAGAAACACGATACGTTATTATCGTCCATCGATCAGATGTTGGATACCCAATAGACACCGAATGCAAAGCTTCACAACAACCTATTAAATGGATCTAAAACATAGAACAATATAAACAATAAACTCTTGCATTAAAAGCCCTTTACAGAGAAACTATATACTGCTGGATAATTTTGTTGTCCTACATTTCAATTTCCCAATTTTTAATACATGTAATTACAGTGGTAAGGAACGCAGACCATCATACATTATCTGGTATAGTGCACGTGCTTAGAGGTAAACTTCAGCGTGTTTCGGTCACTGAAGGTCAATGGGCATCATTATCAAACCCGAAGTATAATTGGTTTTGGCATCAGACGGCGTTCCAACTAAACAATAGCATTATGATGTCCACTGAAGATTACCAGCTCTGCACACGTCAAGGCTGCATATCAGAGTTGGACTTTAATACGTGTAGAAGGAAGAAATCTTTCAAGCGAATTTGTACGTCAGCTTTTAGCAATGATTGAATATGAATTCCAAGTGCTGTTGGTACTAATAAGGTCACGTTCAACAGTTTATATATTGTTCCTATATTTAATAGTTAAAAATTTCTCGTTTCTTATATTCTGAAACTTTTTCTGTAGCTTTCCTTTGTGAAACACTGGGAGGATCGCACGAACCCCCTGTTATTGTCCCGCGGATCCCTAGGGGTCGGCGGATCACAGTTGAAGAACCACTGTAATATAGGATATAATTATCAGTCGGTGCCCCGTCGCCCGGCGACAGGATCAATAAAGAAACCACCTTTAAGCCCGTTATTAATTATTATTTCCCAAGAAGAGACGAATAATTTTTTTAAACGTAAAAAGAGAATTAGCAGATTGAAGCATGGGAGGAAGTGAGTTCAAATATTTGGTCCAGCAACGCCAAGACGCCTAACAAGGGAACCCCTTTCGCTGTTCACTGCACTTTGAGATCAGACCTATGGAAGATGATAGTGCTTGACTTCCTGATCACGAATGTGAATTATTTGTCTGCTAAAATGACATGACAATTTTTTATGAATATTTGAAGTCCAAAAATGACACTTTTTTCGCCAGGTTTGATATTTTTTAATCGCACTGTATGTGAGCAAAAACAGGTTTGAAGTCGGTAAGATTATGAAGGATCATCGTATTTAACGGATAAAAATAAAAAATTATGTCTCAGCTAATTTAAACAGTATAAAAAAATTAATATGAAAAATGAACTTTTAGCATAGATATTTGGCGAATTTGGCGACAATTTTGAAGAGTTGGCGGGACATTTAAGTTTCGCATTCCACTAGCTATATAAACTCGTCCGCAAGTGTAACGTCAATATAGTTGTACGAGTTTCCGATTGTGAGAAAATGAAAAATATAGTGAACATAATTCAATCCGTTTTGAATTTGGTCGTTAATAAATACGACACGCTTCCGTCGTTAATAACTGATCAAGAACTTGAGGAAAGTCGGGAAGTATTGTCGAAAATCGAAAACATAATTTTTAATAACAATGTCAGTGAAAATATCAGTTTAGATTTTGAAGACAATTGTGATTTCCGTATCGACGAAGAAAGTGATATTAGTATAGTCGGTGACGAATATTATAACTGTACTGTAAAGGGCGATCAATTGGCAAATGAATTCAGTTTAGAAAATATGCAAACAATTGTTCAGTATTTTGACAGTTGTCAAAAAAATAAATTCCAGAAAACAAACAGGAGATATCCAACAGTAAAATACCCTACTTATATTTCGAGGTTTAGAAAATATATATCAAATATGGGCACAAATATAGAAAAGTATAAAATAATAAAAAATGAAATGTTAGCCAGATTTACAAAAGCTAGGGAAAATTATTTACCTGTTCATGATATAGATTTGAAAAGATGGGCGATCCTGAAATCCCAAGAGTTAGGATTTGAGGATTTTAAATGTTCCGATAATTTTATAGATAATTTTAAGAGCCAAAACAAAATAGTTGCGCGGAAAGTAACAAAATATATCACTCAAATATACACCCAGAATATGGGTAATATAGAAGATAGTGCCATAGAATTTATTTTGATAACGAGAAATGTTACTGCTAATATTATCCCCCAACAAATTTTTAACTCTGATCAAAGTGGTTTTAATTATTTTCTTCCAAATTAAAGGCAGCTATCGCATAAAGGTGAAAAACAGACATTTTCTTTAATAGGGTCTGATTTTGGCAGAACACATTCATATACAATAATGACAATAATACCAATGAATGGGGAACTGACAGGGAAAATGTTACTTCGTTTAAGAGAAGCTGCGGGAAAATTTAGCCCGTCTGTCGAAAAGAATTTATTTCAACCTCCAAACTTATATATTACATGCTCCAAGTCGGAAAAAATGGACAAAATCAAAATGAGAAAGTGGGTAGAATGTTGTATGAAACCCATCATGTCTCCTCCTTCCTGTGTTTTACTAAACTCATGGACAGGTAGTACAGACCCAAACACTTATTAAGATTTTCCGGAAAATTGTATATCCTTGCAAATACCCCCCAAAGCAACATCCCTCATACAACCGCTGGATGTTTATTTCTTTCGACAATAAAAAATTTGTACAAAAAAATAATCAACAGAATAGCAATCGATGAAATGGATATTGACATACGACATCGAAATGAGATAATAAAAATGCATTCTTTGGTTCACAATCAATTACAGTCTAAAAAATATCGCCCTATATTACAATATGCTTGGTTTAGGTGCTGTTATAGCGATCATGATCCCGGAAAATTCAAAAATGTTGAGGAAATTTCTTTTGAAATTGAATACAACAATTGTAGCCGAGATAATTGCAAAAATCTGTCATTCTTAAAATGTGCCCACTGTGATCAATTGCTTTGCTTCACTCTTTTCTTTTTTTGTACTGTAACACTTTTACGACATTCCTGAGATGTACACAGTTTAATTTTTCTCATTTTTAAATAAAGAGCATAATTCAACAATTAATCCACAATTTATGGTTACATAACTTCATGAAATTTTGTTCACATTTTTTCTAATTACAATAAATGCATTTTCAAATAGCCTACTATTAAGTTTTGTTCACGATTTTTTTTTAAATTCCATGGTTGCAACAGCATGTGATATGCAATGACCACATCCAGGTTGTGTAAATATAGCAACTTTTCATTATTCATACACGTCATTTATTCATACTCATATATTCATACATCTCATATATGGATACTCATATATTCATACATTTCATTTATTCATACTCATGTATTCATTCATTCATACATACATTTCATTTATTCATACTCATGTATTCATTCATTCATGCATACATTTCATTTATTCATACTCATGTATGCATGGTTCTATATAGTTATGTGTTTCTTTTCCTTATGAGATAATATTTTGGAAAAAGAAATGTAAAAGAAACTTGACATGGGCTGCGATAATACGAAATAACTACCTCGAACGAAAACCTGGAGTAGCCTTCAAAATTGTCCTCAATTTCGCCAAGTATCTATTCTAAAAGTTCATTTTCCATATTAATTTTTTTACACTTTTTGAATTATCTGAGACATAATTTTTTATTTTTGTCCGTTAAATACGATGATCCTTCATAATTTTACAGACTTCAAATCTGTTTTTGCTCACATAGAGTGCGATTAGAAATATCAAACCTGGCAAAATGGTCATTTTTGGATTTCAGATATTCATAAAAAATTGTCATATCATTTTAGCAGACAAATGATAACATATTCGTGATCAGGCAGTGAAGCACTATCATCTACTATAGGTCCTATCTCTAAGTGCAGTGAATAGCGAAAGAGGTTCCTTTGTAAGACCAGACCAATTCTTGAAAATTGAGTTCTATGGTTATTAAACGAAGGGGTTGGTCCAGTCATTTTAAATACATCTTCCATTTTTAAGCAACTCCATTTATTCATACATTATTTTGCTTCATGCATCAGCGTTGGCTTTCAGAAAATCTTGAATTATAACGATTTCTACCTAAACCGCTTTATTGTCAAAATCTTAATACCGTTCGATATCTTAAGTATTATACGTTTCTAGAGAATTAGAAAAATGATACGAAACATCGTTCTTAAATCACGAGAGCAAACAAAATAACGACTACATCAAGAATGAAAAGAAATGTAAATAATTATATTACTTTTGTCATCTTTTTAGTAAATTACAATATTTTATTCATTATTTTTAGGTTAAAGCCGTTGATATTTACTATACTTTTTTTATTACGTTCTTGGTGTGGCCTTCTTTTCACTTTTCCCCTATAAACACAGCTCACATTTCCTGACTCTATCTATGTGTTTAAGGATCCCACAATGTGATGCTGATGTAATTTACAGAGAAAAAAGCATGGATGTTACAAAACTCAATATTAAAATCAGTTTTTAATATAAATTTTGAATTTGATAATGAAGTAGTTCGTTTTAATTGGTATAAAAGATGCTTTGAAAATAGCGTTATTTTGCTGATTTCGCTTTTGAGACTTAAATTCAAAAGCAAACACATTAACATTAGGGCTAAGTTAACAGTATTAAGAAAACCAACTTTTCACAATATTGATTGACAATGCGGTACGTGTTAGCAGCAAACGCGTGAGTTTTGAATGTAAAACTTCACGTTCTTTGTTATGGTGAATAGTTAAACGTGTAGTTCTGTCAGACTTATTCCACGTTCTCATTTCCACGTATAAATGAAAGCTAATAATGAAGCTCTATTGTTTTGTAGAACAAATATGCCAAGTCCGACATCAAACGTTCCATATTACATGAGGAAAATTTTTAAGAGAATCGCATAAAGCAAACGGTAAAAAATTGCGAATTTTTGTACACACGCGGATGATTTGACCCCATCTTCGACCTATTTTAGGAAATGCAATTATGTGTGTAAATAAACCGCGGGAAGAAATATATATTAATTACCCCGAGAGAATTGCCAACTGAATAAACGAAAAACCTGTTTATAAACGAAAAATGGAAAAGTACACAGTTGGAAGTGAAATTTTCTTTTTTGTTTTTACAATGCTTACTCTGAAAAGGTAGGTAAAAGAACGTCCAAAGATTCCGAATCCGGTTCAAATACCTTCAAGAAAATTTGTCCGAAACAATGACAAGCTTTGGTTCGTCCGCCGTTGAGGCGTGGTTATTTATGGTGCAAGCTAAATCGGACCTTGACTCCTTGACTTTGGAAAAAGTTCGTCTCTCGCCTTTTAAAGTGCTTGCTTAGCCCCATTTTCCACATCCGGATCTGAAAAAAGAATCATAAATTAAAGAGTGGCAAGGTTGTGGGTTTGAAGTTGTTTTTGCGTTATCTCCTCGGACGCTGACTCGGACAGGAGTTCAACAACTCCCGAGACTGCATCGAAAGCCATGTTAGACACCAAAGACATTTTTGACATCTCCATTATTCCATTATATAAGTTACGTTGTATTGTTTCGACGGAAAAGACTCGTAGTCTGTTTACTATTTTCTGTGAATATGACGCCTTTGTAAATTTAATTACCGCTAATGATTTCGCAGCTAATTATATAGCCTACTTTAAGAGTTTATTCTTTAACTTGGTGTATTTCTCTCTCCATGAGACTGTAAATAAGTAGGAAAATGTGCAAACTATGTCTTACGGACAATTTGGAACAAAAATTCATCGACGATAAAATTCGTAGGCACTTACCTTTGTATTTAAACATAGAAATCAAATATTCTTGATTGAATGTTCAAAATCAAATACTGAAAATTGAATAAATTACCAAAAAAAAAAGAGAGAAAAAAAAAAGAGGTAAACAATATTTTTTATTATAGTGTTTCATATATGAACCGAAAAAATATATATGTGCTAGTTAATTTTTCTTTTAAAATACCTATTTCTTTTTCACGAATTTCAGATTCTGCTCATTTGCGTATATTACAATTATTTTGCGAAAGAAAATGTTAAGAATTTGTACTGACGTCTTCGAACCTTAAAAATAGTTAATTCAATATGTCGTTAAACTTGTCTAATAGTTTGTCGTAGATTATCTTGAAATGGTGTATTGCATCTACAGTCAGAAAAGGGTTAAACAGATTTCATTTATTTCGGTTTTTCATTTCAGTTTCCTATTTAGAACATGATTATTTCAATAATCATAAATGTGGATAAATGTGTTGCGGGAAAGATCTTTAAATTTGATTCACACGAATTCAATAAAGAGGCTCACAGAGATTCGGAAAATTTAAACAATTAAGGTACCTTCTTTTTTTAAGAAAATCCTCAAAAGTAGTCGAAATGCTTTTTTTGAAAGAATGGAAGTTTTTTCGTTCATTAGAGAAAATTTGGAAGATTTGAGAAGACCTTTGGGTCATCTGGAGAAAATTTCTTGCCCAACACTCATTACAGATTATTTGCATTGCATTTTTAAACCAAAATGTATAAACAGGCTTCTCTTCTCGTCAATGCTTGTTAGAGGCAAAATCTCTCATGAATATTTGTTACACGTTACTGTTTAAATGCTAAAAAAGTAAAAGCATAATTTAATTTATTTGCAATGCTGTTAATGTACGCTTACATGATTGACATTGCTCTCTCAAGTGGCTTTTCTGCTTTCGGACTATTTTTATTACATATTCACAGACAAGAGTCAATTTATTAAGGGAGAGCACTTAAGCTTAGTTGCAAGTCATCAATGGCATATTCACTACGTTTTCTTATTCGTTGATATGCACATATCCAAATATAATACTGATACAGTTTGTTGTCTATGTATTAATTAAAACAAGAATCTAAACATTGCACTTTAACTGTTTCATTGACTTCATATACCACATGTCTATCGCTTTGCAATTATTTAACAATGGCCTCTCTGCAGGGACAATTAACTGTTGACAATGGTTTGTCAGCTACAAGATATAGCTTCACTGTAAACATGTTAGCTAATCTTCGCACCGTGAACGGTTCAAAGAGCTTAAGCCAGCGATAGTTAAGCTTCTTGTATCTGCCGCGCTTGGCGAGATCCATCACTTGAAAAACCAGGACAACGTACTTATTGGTGACAAGACAATGTGGTGTAATCAATTCCTGAACTGCACTTACTACATTTCAGACTACCATTAGTGATAAAAGCTTGATGCTTAAGGGCTTATCCGAAAATTTCATTTAAATTGCGCTCATTGGCGAAAAAGATGAGTGATATTTAAATTTCCAATTTAGTTTTCTGCTTGGGCCTTGAATTGTTGCTTTTTAGTTTTTTGTTAAGTGAAAAAGAAGTTTCTTATTCTTTACCAAAAGGTTAAGAAATTTAATTTATTTATAATTGCGCAAATATTTCATTTACAATACATGATATGTTATTATTTAATATTTTTTATCACAAAAGCAATTAAATATGTAGTTCGTTAGCTTGCCCTGTTAATCATATATATAATACTAGACGCACACATACAACACATAGAATTTCATTTTAAAAGTGAAGAAAAAATATTTTTCAGTTTTCTGTTTTTTATATATTTATTACAGACAAACAGACTGCAATCATTATCATATAACGACAATAAACTCATTTAAATAAAGTTTATTTTTTACTGTCATCTGTAACTACTTAAAATGTTGTCGAAATATAAAAATATGCATCAGGGCTGAGGGACAGGATTTACAAACTCCTAGGCAGTCTAGAGATCGTGTCCCCAACCAATTATGCTTGATAATAAATCATGTTCGTTAAGTTTTTAAAGTTCCACATCGAGGCCCCTTTAAGATTCCGGATCCCTGGGCATCTACTCCGTTTGCCTCCCCTCTGTCCCGGCCCTGATATGCACAAGGGGGATCCCAGACTTTCGTAATTTATTTACACTTAAAGTGCACATTAAGGGTATTATACACGTATATTATGATAGTAGTATGTATCAGGGACTATATATTACCTTTTTTTTACCAATTCAAAATATTTAGTCTCTGTATTTTCATCCCTTTTCCAAATTGTGTCCTCCTGTATGGAACTTCACCTGTAACCCTCATTTCATACTTAATATATTTAATTGCGTTGTAACAACAACACAGAAAATAGTCTCCTTCAAGTTTTCCCCCCATAAAGTACGTAGTTCCCTTTCATTTTTAGTGTGATATTAGAAATAATTTTACATATTCACACTTAAAATTTTACTCTAATATTTTTAAAACATCGAAATGAGACAATACTTACTTTTTTTTGTTGTTTTCCTATCAGTACATGACGTTTTTTAATAAATATATCATACATGTATTGACAAAAATGCAATTCATGCCAATATTTGTAGTAATCCCCGATGACTACGAACTGTTGATTGTGTAATTTTTTGTAATTGCAGTAATATTTCTCTGCTCAGATGAGAAGATTTTGTAAATGTTATTTAATATTGTCAACAAATGAGAGAAATTTAGTTGTTTTGCATATTTGCTTTTAAAATATACGCAACGAAGTATTTTATGGTCGTAAAGTAAAATGCATCGATGTTTAACCGTATTTTTGTAACAGTCGAATTTACTTTTATCCGTCGAACCACAATACGTTGTCAGCTATCGACACCAATTTAAATTGAACTATAGTTCAATGCGTATAAGATCGTGAATTTGACCACGCTGCTAGTGAAATATTAAACCAAAGTATATTGAGAAGAACCCCTAAAAATTAAAATGCTATTTAATTTTTTATATTTCACTTATTGCTT
Organism: Dysdera silvatica; assembly: GCA_006491805.2. NCBI lineage: Eukaryota > Metazoa > Arthropoda > Arachnida > Araneae > Dysderidae > Dysdera > Dysdera silvatica. The sequence goes on from QLNU02015360.1 coordinate 181,624,887, forward strand.
TCGATCGAAACACCTTCCCATTTAAAATCCGTGGAATAATTGAGGATATTCTAAATTTTTTTTGTAGGATGAAATCTAGGTTGCGTACATACTTCGTAGTAATTTCTGTTGTGCATTCGCATCGATGAATTTAGGGATCCTCTCGAGTAATTAGGTGTTTTGTGTATTTACGGCGCAAGTGCAGAAAAGAGCACGCTGCGCCTACAGAACCTACAGTTTTTGGAGAAATCCAACTTTTTTTTTCGCCAAGGAATTAAACCACGAACTATGGCAGGCGGCACGCATTCATCGATGCCGTTGGAAGTTGACCTCCAAATGATTTCCACGATAGACGAATGCGTTACCGCTACGTCATCGTAGAGCAGTGAGCCTACGTTTTTGCAAGAAATCTGAACCTCGTAAGGCCTAGGAAACGAATCCCTGGATTACAGTGAGCAATCAGTTAAAAAGCCTTTTACTTCTTCTTTTACTATTGAGAGCCGAACCCGGATTACAAGGTACTAGGCTAACGTACCATTGCGTCATCGCAGTACCACAAGCGATTATAGAAGAAACACCACATAGAAACAATGTCCGAAAACGGCACACATAAGACAAGTCTATTGTTAAGATTGAGATCAAGATGGAACCCGCATTCAGCAACCCACGCTATGACAAGCCGTCATGCGGAGGACGCGAATGAATCTTGGAGGAGCCAATCGATAGATGTAACAACAATCGATGTCATGGAACATAGCTACGTTTTGTTTTTTTGGTTGAGTGATGCGAAGATATTGTTCGTATCTTCTTACGTTACCTTTGATAAAAATTCACTATCTCGTCTGTCAAAACATGCATAAAATTAAAAGACGTGAATGATTTCTAAAAAAAATGGTAACAAGTTTAAGAGAAGGTATCCAAATACGGTATTTGCATATAACGCATTGCATACGCATTAAATTTGCATTTAACGCATTGCATATGCACTGAATTTGCATTTATCGCATTACACATGCATTGAATTTACATTTAACGATTGCATTGCATTGTATATGGGAGTTTTCAAGTATTACGTAAGAACCTTGTGGGGAGGGGTTGCTGTTGGTCTTATTTTCCTATGTTAGCCAATGTTAATTTTTGCTTTCTGAGGTGGGGGTGAAATGGCCAAAATATTGCTTATGTAATACTTGAACTCTCCCTATACATTGAATTTGCATTTACCGCATTGCGTTGCATATGCATTGAATTTACATTTATCGCATTGCATTGCATATGTAATGAATTAGCATTTACTGCATTGCCTTGCATATGCATTTACCTACGGGGTTTAGATGTCCTGACAAGGATTATTTTTTGCCAGGAAACACCTGAAGTAAGCTAGATCCACCAGATCAGATCTTAAGTAACTGATTCATATTAAAGATGGGAGGATCCATTCCTGATATTTCCTGAAGAAAAACAATCTATGCCCTTTTGAAATGCGTTGAATTTCACTTTTTAGCTCAAACTACCCTTTTAGCGTCATTGTTAAATTTAGAATTGTGTTTTTAGTTTAAGTAGTGTTTGTGTGGAACAAATGTATCACTGGAATAAAGCATATTCAGTTTTATAATAAAATTTCAGTTTTATGAACGAAATTTTCAACTAAAGTTTAATAAAATTGTCTAATTAAAGCCAGGTCGTTGCAACATTGCAAATGTTTTGAAATATTGTTTTACACCATTTTTAATGAATACAAGCAATTTTTAAAAAAAAGAAGAGATAAAAAAATAATGTTCCGTAAATATACGCTGATTTTTAATAAACATTAATTCATAAAATTCTACATCTAAATGCTCATTTCTCTGAGAAATTTCTCTTCATTTTATTTAACACAACGTACTCTAATTCAATTTTAAACAAATAACTATTTTCCTTATTTTCTCATACCTAACGTTTTCACACCGCTGTTTTTAAACATTTATTAAAGTCTGTCTAGTATCTCCTTCTAAATAAAAATTTGTATCACTCCTTCTAATCAAAATTTTTATATATATATATATATCATCATCATCATCATATTCAACCATTATCTATCCACTGCTGGATGAAGGTCTCTCCAAATGCTTTCCACACAAGTCTATCCTGAGCAATTCGCTTCCACGTCACCCCAACCTGTTTTCTTATTTCATCCACCCATCTAGTTTGAGGACGTTTTCTAGGTCTTCGGTGGTCTCTTGGAATCCAGTTCAGAATTTCTGTTGTCCATCGTTGATCAGTTCTTCTTGCAATATGCCCAGCCCATCGCCATTTCAGTCCTTTTACTTTAACAATGATGTCCTCTACTCTAGTTTGCTCTCTCACCCAAGTGTTTCTTTTTCGATCTCTCCTAGTTATTCCAAGCATGCACCTCTCCATGCTCCTTTGCGTTGTCTGTAACTTTCGTATTGCTCCAACTGTTAGACTCCATGTCTCTGATCCATAAGAGAGGACTGGCAATACACACTGGTTGAAGACCTTTCTTTTTAGACACAAAGGTAATTTTCTCTTCAGGATAAAACTGTTTCTCCCGAATGCACTCCAGCCAGTTCAGTTGTCCAAGGTAAATATATGAATCAGCAACTTATAGCTCAACTTTGTCAACTTGTATTTTTGTTTTGTTTACGAAACTGTTGAACATGATTTTAGTTTTTTTCAAGTTTATATTGATTCCAATTTCTTCACTTCTAGTTGAGAGCTCTTGTACCATGTCTTGGAGTTCTAATGGGTCCGTTGAAAAAATAACAATGTCATCAGCAAACCGCAGATGATTTAAATATTCACCATTTATTTTTATTCCCTTGTTATTCCAATTTATCAGCTGAAAAATCATCTGTAAAGCAGAAGTAAAAAGTTTTGGAGAAATGGTATCTCCCTGCCTCACCCCTTTGCCAAGTTTGATAGTTTTGGTATCTTTATGTAACCGAAATTTTGCACTTGCATTTTTATACACACGTTTCACCATGTCAATGTACACATCCTCAATGTCTGTTGATCTTAAAGAGTTGATGACTGCTGATGTTTTTATAGAGTCAAAGGCCTTCTCATAGTCAATAAATGCAACACACAATGGAAGTTCATATTCATGTGTTCTTTCAATTAATTCTCTTAATACTTGAATATGGTCCACTGTACTGAATCCACTTCGAAATCCAGCTTGTTCTCTTGGTTGAGCTGCATCTAATTTTTTCTGCAGGCGATGTGTTAGCACTTTTGTGAAGATTTTATAAATAGCAGGTAACAAGCTAATTGGTCGGTAATTTTTCAAATCCTCTTTATCACCTTTTTTATGCAAAAGAATTACTGTTGCAGAATCCCATTGGTTTGGTATGTTACCGCTGTTAAGACATTTGGTAAAGAATTTTGCAAGTATGTCTTCTACATATTCTCCAGCTTCTTTTAGGATATCTAATGTAATACCATCATCACCAGGGGCTCTTCCTTTCTTCATATTTTTTATTGCAAATGAAACTTCTTCTTTTAAGATTTTAGGAGCTGTTCCTTCGACTATTTCAGTGTCTTCGTTTAATTCACTGTTACTTTCGTATAGATTTTTGTAGAATTCTTCAACTCTTCTAAGTATTTCTTCCCTATTTCTTGTTACGGTGCCATCCTCTCCTTTTAATGCAATGATGTGTTTCTTCCCAACAGATAAACTTCCTTTAACAACCCTAAGGCTCTTGTTATTTTCAATGGCTTTCCTTATTAACTTACAGTTGAATTTTCTTATGTCTTCTTTCATGTTTTTGCGTAAAGTTTTACAAAGTTCTACATACTCGATCCTGAAACTGGTATTTTGATTGTCCACCTTCATATCTCTTCGCCTTTTCATGAGTTGTTTCGTCTTCTCAGATAATTTGTTATTGTAGTTTTTACACATTACACCACCAATTTCCCCAGCAGTTTCAACTATTGTCTTAACAATGTTTTCATTTGCTTCTGAGATATCACTTTCATCAATAAGTCCTTCCAGTGCAGAAAAGCGATTTTTTAATTCCAACTTGAATGCCTCGGTATTTACTTTCAGTTTCATTAGATCCACCCTCTTACTTACTTGTTTCCTAATGAGCTTCTGTCGTTCTAATTTAGTATTTAAGTGCACTTTACATCTCACCATTCGATGATCACTTCCAGTATTAAATCTGTTCAGTACACTGTAATCTTCAATAATTGATTTCTTGTTTGCCAGGATATAGTCAATTTCGCTGGGTCCTCCATTGGGGAGCCGTGGAATTTTTTTAGCTTAAGCTACTTTCCGTACAGAAACATTCCATTGCTGAAGGACCACGTGCTTGGAGCCTCCCTTGAAAAAGTTCCTACACGTGGAATCCCGTTTTTCATTTTCCATTTGTTATGATATTTTCGTCAAATTATCTCCGTTTCTTATCTCAAATTGCTTGTTTTTACTTACTGACTCTATTTTTGTATTTCCTATGAAGTTGCTAAACTTATTGGCAGTGAAAATATTTTTGCTAATTTATTGTTATTCTGTTTTTATTTTTTATTTTTAATGTTTTTACTGTGTTTCTGCTATCTCTATTTCTGTCAATTTCCTGTCATTTCAATTTTATATAATTTAATTACATTTCTAAAAATACTATTTTCATCATAAAAAATGCAATTGCAGCTTTTGCGCAGTCACCTTTTATGAATTGCTTATGCTTCCTTTAATTTATTTAATTTTATTAATTACTTATACTTCTTTTCATTTAATTTATTTATTCCTTTAATTATATAAGTATGTAGATGTATTTATTTTATGTTATAGCATATTTTCCTTATTTTATATATATATTATATATATATATTCCATCCAGTGGATAGATAATGGTTGAATATGATGATGATATGATATATATATATATATATATACACGCACAGTGAAATTTGTCTATACCGATATTCAAAGACCGAGAAATAAAGTATTATTATAAACAAGTTATTGTTATAGATAAATTTGTAAATGATATACCCTATACCTGTGGGGGCTGGAAAAACATATTGTTATGGACATATTTCCTTGTAGCACATTTTATTTGTTTCCACTGTCTCAGTTTCCTTCACTTCTTGTTATTAGTTAAGAAAATACGTCATCCCAAATTAATTACTATATGTATTAGGGAGATTTTAAGTATTACGTAAGCACCTTTGGGGTGGGGTTGTTGCTGTTGTGTTTATTTTCCTATGTTAGCTAATGTTAATTTTTGTTTACCAGGAGGAGGAGGTTTAAAATGGCCAAGATATTGCTTACGTAATAATTCAACGCTAATATATTTTACGCTAAATGATTTACGCTGAAGTTTCTTTTTCTAATTTAATGCTAAAACAAGAATAAAAATAAGAAAAACTTTTATTCAACCAAATTACAGTTTTTGTGGAACATTCTGTTGTGTGGTATCTTTGATATTGCTTTGATATTTCTGATTTTGAGGTTAAACATGCTGACTGTAAATTAGGATGGAAATCACAGCGGAATTTTCTAGCATAGAAAATACGTATATAAATACTTTTGATTGTATTTTAAAAGTATCGTAATTTCAGAATATCTAGCAAAATAAACAACCACTTGAACAAGAACAAAAAAAATTATAAAACGTTTTAATGAATCATCTCTATTCTAGCATTATTTTTTTGGTCTTCGAAACGGTTTTTCTTGGAATATTATTAACATTAATTTTTCCCATCACGATTTATATCGCTCAACAATTTTAAATACTTGTCTTTGATATCATAATTCAATTTTAAAGTGAGATGTATTGCGGTAATATCATGTATGTATACAAGCCATTATGAAATGCCCCCTACCGCGATAATTATAATGGCTTAACCCCCACAGCTGCAATATTGGATAGAAAGGGGAAATTAACGTAGTTGAGCGTGAATGATCCAATGAGTCCAAGAGCATAGCAAATGTATGTTAGCAGTAGTGTTATGATCTTCCGGCTGTGAAGGTGATGGGAGAAGATAGCAGGAAGATCTAGTGAGTGATTCTCCTCATACAAAATTCTTCCTCCATACAAAATTTCAGCTGTTTTGTTTGAAGTGATTCTGATAGAAGTATAGTCTTTTTAAACCTTCATTTTCTATGGTTTAGGCCAATTTCGACAAGAACAGCGAGGTTTGGATCTGCAGTGCACTGTCTGTGTTGTAAGTGCATTTCAAGAAACGAAAGAAAATAGAAAAGTGAAAAAAAAAGCGAGAAAGAAAGAAAGAAAGCAGAGGAATCGAACTATCTACTTATCGTAGTTTGAATGGCCTGCAGGAAGTGACTAACGTTCGAAGTACTTTGGAAGGGAATTTGTACAAAGTTGAAGTAATGGAGTTATGGGACTTTGCATGCATAAAAAAAATGTAGGCTACACTAGTATGGTTTCAACTATCGAAATAATTATGAAACTCGAGAAACATACCACATATTTAATATACTTAAATTTTTTTTTAATAAAATTGCGAGAAGTTTTTCCATACGGGGCCATAACCTGGCTATAGCCAGGAAGGGCCAAGTCCCTCCTGGAAATGTGGTCAGCCTCCCCATCTGGAAAGTAGATGGCTAGAATTTATGATATGGACATTATTTGTTTATTCTAAGAGTGGTAATATCAATCCCACAGAGCATATTTGAATTTCAACCTACTTCATTATGTTAGGGTAAAAATAATCTGTTAACCTATTGACACTTAAATCAACAGATCCCTTTGATGCCATTTTCCAGCGTTTTAGATTATGTAAATTCGCATTTAACACACATTTATTTGTCTCACATTTTTTAATCGGCTTACGCTATTGTTTCAGGCATTGCGCGAACACTGCAAAACACCTTCATGGAGCGTATGTGGTTGGTAGGTCTCAGATTGTCCATTAGAGCTCATTGAAAACGTATCTAAAAGGCGCCAACATTTTTTATCAACTAACAATTTACCATCATTGATGTATAAACGAACAATTCGAAAAATGTTGGTTGATATATAAACGAGAAATTTGGAAAGTGTTACCTCCCTTCATACAACTTAAATTTTAGTTTTATATTTCCCTTTTACTTTTGTCTCACAGTATTGGACTCCGTGGTGGGTGGGAGGCATTACTGATATTAAATGATGACTCGGACGGAGTTGATATTTCCTTTTTTCGTCAGTGAGGCGTTTTGACGTTCTCGTCAATCCTATATCCGGTAATATTTTGAAGATCGGCAATGATCTAATCTAACAGAGCATGTCGTGGTAGCAATAGCTCGAAAATTACAACGAAATGGGAGATGTTTCGATTGGCCTTCACCATAAAAGCTATTCAAAACATTACGTGAAAACCAATGACAATGGATTCAAAATGCGTGGAAAGTATGCTGCGAATAAGTTATTTCGTTCACGATTACATCTTCCAAAATATATCGACTTCATGGTCCAATACTGAGGACATACTTTTTCAATAGTAACATACGATATTTACTGAAAGCTTTTCAAACACAAGAACTTTTCCTTCAAATATCAGCTTACCCGTTTCTGGGGTGAACGTTCGTAAAGTGGTAACCGTAAATCCACACTAGGTGGCGCAGAAGTTTATTACGTCATGGCTTACAGTTTTCGTTCAGGGGTGGGTAGTAAAAAACGACCTTGCAAGGATCGCCTTTTGCCTGCAGGTCCAGAACTTCGAATGAAGGCCAAGTGCCTTAATCAGAGGGCGATGAGACAAATTTGAATTTGGTAAACCAATCATTAATCATTGCAGCTTCATATTTAACTCTTTGAAATGCCTCAGCTAACGAATATAAAAGGCGAAATCTTTTGGATTACGATAGTGAACTTGGACTGTTTAAAATTTGCAGCCAATCAATCAAGGAATTAAGCAGACGGGCAATATCTATCAATAAGTAACAACAGTGAAACAAATAGCTGGTGATTTAAATTTCATTACAAGAGAAAGCGTAGCAGCAATAATCAAACAAACAGGATTTCTCGTGTTCCGAAAGGTAGGTATATGACGAATTTTCATTTTTAAAATTCCGTGCGCGCTGCAACGAAATTCAAAACCAGATGAATTTCTAAATTCTACCGAGTTCGGAACGAGAACGAGCAAATAAATAATTAAATCCGGTGTATTGTTTATGCAACAATGCGTAGAACATCTTGTACGCAATTAAAGTTTTCGGACTTCAGCACAGGAGAATTGCAGAGTATCCCAGTTTTCAGGTTTTAAAAATATCTTTGACCTTGTATCTGCAATAACTTTAATTCACTGCATTTAAACAACAAGTTTTAGCAACTTTTGTTGTCTTTCTGACAGTTCTTTGGAAACAGGAAGCAAAGTACGGTTTGTTTATTTATAATTTCCGCGTCTGATACAGGAGTTACTAATTTTTGACTCCGTCAATTTTAAAATGTTCACTTCCGTAATGCAAGTAATATATAATTTATATGTATTGCTGTAAGTAACATACATAACTTATATGTACGTTATAATATTTTATTTTTGCGAAGTAGAGTAAACTCGCGTTATAGCGATCTCTTTCTCTCGAAGGGATCTCCGCTATAAGGACGTCGTTATAACGAATTTATAGTGAAAATAGCGTTATACCCCTATAGGATAACTGTTGGGGCTTTCTCAATCAGTCGTTATATTGCAATGTCACTATATAAGGCGAGTCTACTATACAGTATATAACGTAAGTTAGATGTATAAGCATGGTTAGATAGTTAATTATACTGCTATTATTGTGCTTTTTAGATCCACCATTCCACATGAATTGGTTGCATAATGCGATCGGCTTTTCTTCTGCTGTTGTTGCTAACAATAGTAGATACCATTTCTGCAGCTTTAATATTTGGTCCCACTAACAATACGCTACCTTCTCTAAGAAGTAAGTTGAAATTTTTTCTTTCAACATAATCTAAAAATTCTAAATATCGTTGGGTCTGTACCTAGTACGAAAGCGTTTAATGAACAAAAATTATTTTTTAATTCAAGAGACATAATTTATAATTTGGATATTAAAATCAAGACACGTTTCTTGTAATCAGAACTGGGGATGTGTGTGTGGTTTCAATTTGTATGAACAGTGGGGAAGTTTTTACACATAAACGTATTTTCTTTAATATATTACTACATAGGGATCTTAATTTGTAGGATAGAACTGTTCATTACGATTTGCAGTATAGAACTATAGCATAGAATCTTAATTTGTTAGTAATGGTGTTGTAAGGTGCTATATAGACCATTTTTTCTACTGACCCTTATCCCTTCAATTGCCTAGACTCCAGTGGTGCGCAAACTGTGGTTCGTGACCCACAAAGAGAAATTTTTGTGGGTCGCCAAATACGAAGAAATTTATTTGACAATAAAAAATATAAGGCTTTTCTTCAACAAGTATCAGGTACCAGTAAAAGAGTGAAATGAGATAATATTATTTATAGAAATAGAACTATATATAAAAATGTCTAAAATGACAAAATTTTACACAAAATGGGGGTCAAAATAAAATAATGTGCGCACCACTGGTCTAAACGACAGGAATTCATAAAACTATGTCCTGGTGCATCATGACCTGGAATAAAGCTGTCCTTGCACCATAATTCACGAACATTCAGAATCCAAGTTATGAAAGTGGTTTACATTCTTCAATATATTTGCACTTTTTTTTTAAATAATATATACATCACTATAAGTATTTACTCTTCCAACCCTACTGCTTCTTAGTAAAAATATGTTACGAATTTTTAAATAAAAGATTATGAGAAAAGAATCCATGATATGGAGTTTTGGATATCATTTAGCATAATAATTATATTACACAGTGTGAACATTATTTGTCTTTAATGTGTGATGCAGCACAATAGCAATTATAGTGAAATTCAATGTGATTGTAAGGATATTAAGAGACACTTACCCGTAAACGATATTCAGATTGCTCATATCTAAACATTATTAAGACTCATATATCACAAAACTTGGTAAAATAACACAATGGGCACAGTTTTTTTTAACTATATGCTTTAATATAGCTTTAAAACGTTTTCTCGAAGGCTTTTAGCCCTCTTCGAAGAAGCTTACATAATACTGGAACTATTGAGATTAAAATAATAATAAACAGAATTTTCAAATACTGTCACGCTATCTGAAGTCACGTAAAATTGACTAAAACCAATTGAGTTTGATAAAATTATTAAAAATACACTTAAAGAAAAAAAAGTAAACAACCAAACACAAAAAATAATCTAAAATCGAGAAATCTAGTGTAACAATGTGTAGGAAATTAGTCCATGCCGGATGTAATTTTGAGGTAATAGCCATGTCATTGACCAAATTATTATTGTTTTGGTGAATAATAAAAGTTTCAAAAACATCTTTCTTTCAAATTTATTATTCACCAAAACAAGGTTAGTTTGGTCAACGATGTGGCTATTTATATAAATCGAACACTACGCAGATTAAATCAAACAACAATATCAATCAACCAGTGGAAGGTTCCACCAGTGGAAGGTCGTGGGTTCAGGTCCCACCGAAGGCAGAAATATTTATTTTCTTTCGAACGTTTCACCATCTAATCACGCCATAACATCGGCGTTGGTATCACTACGCCAATAAACGTTGATTGATTGACATTGTTGTTTGATATGGATATTAGCACAAAATTACATCCGGCATGGACTAATTTCCTACACATTAAGTTACACTAGATTTCTCCATTTTAGATTATTGTTTGTGTTTGGTTGTTTACTTTTTTCTTTAAGTGAATTTTTAATAATTTTATTAAACTCATTTGGTTTTAGTCAATTGTACGTGACTTTAGATAGTGTGACAGTGTTTGAAAATTTTGTTTATTATTAGTTCAGTCTTAATAGTTCCAGTATTATGTAACCTTCTTTGAAGAGGGCTAAAAGCCTTCAAAAAAAGTTTTAAAGCTATATTAAAACATATAGTTCAGAAACTGTGCCCATTGTGTTATTTTACCAAGTTTTGTGATATATTCAGCACAGTGAGTCGTTTTACTTCCATTATTAAGACCTCTAAATATCATAAAGACCGTAAACGGTTTCACGAATACATTCACAGCGCATTTTTAAAATTATAAAACGATCTTAATGTTTGAAATTGTGTGCAAAATAAAAGTTTTTAATATTTAAAACTTTACGCTTCAATTCGTCTGTGCGAACATTTTCAGAAGAGAGGAAGTCGGTGATAGGATTTGACTAACGCCAATTTTAAAATGTTCTTGTAAACTTGCTTACGGTTAAAGTATTTTCTAGAAAATCACTAAAGGATCCTGCTTTTGAAAAAATACAACATAGGAAGTCAGCGAAAATAAAGCAGAACATAATGTCGAACAAAAATTTATTATCACACGTTACAAATTTCTTAAGATCGGTAACCAGGCAACGGAAATAACTTTGGAACCATCTACCTTTATTGAACTTGTTTTTGCTGTTCAGAGATTTCTAATACTTTGCTGTAGATTCTTAATTAAAAATCTACAGATATAACAAGAACTTTCGTATAGTTAAACAATCTTCTCTTACATTTCTATAATTTTTATACTGCTCAAGCTATGTATCACGAAATATTGTATATCGGGTTGAATAAAATTTATTATTATTATTATATTATTATTATTATTAAACAGACACATCAGACAAGTGGAAGCGTGAAGTTTTAAGTACTAAAAACTTTTATTTTGTCACACAGTTCTGTATCTGAAAATCGTTTTAGAATTTTAATAAGAAGACTGTTTATCTCTAAATACTATTAAATCTGTTCGCCTCTAACCATTATTAAGACTGTTTATCTCTAAACAATATTCAGACCCTAAGGCAACTGACACTCAGGTCTTTCATTCAGCAATATTTGGCCAAAGGCCGTTCCATACTAAAAATACCGGTTACCGGTTCTCGCCAGATCACCAAAGTTGAAGTAGCAGTGGAAGCGGTCGAAAATTAAGAAGGTGCCCTCCTGAACTGGTAACTTTGCGTCCTGTTGGTAAAAATGATGGCGTACAGATCAGGCGTTCTTCCTATGAGAAGAAAACTTAGGATTAGTTCCCGATGTATTGCAGGGGTTGGACCCTTTCCTACAGACCAGAAGTCCCTGGTTTGATTTCTGTAGTAGAATAAGCTGGTCTGGGTTTGGATCCCTCTTTAAATTGTAGATCCTCTTGTAGTGAGGAAAACAACTTTCCCATGAAAAAATCATCGATGCCCACCGCTACGAGAATCTAGGAAGGTAGGTCAAAGTATTTCTTTCATTAACTACAAGAGCCAGCAAGTTTCTTTCATCGGTATTAAAGCTGCTTGTCTCTAAGCTATATACATATACAGGGTGGTCCTGAACTCTACCGACAAAATAAGAGGAGTTGTTGTGAACACCAAATAAGGCATATTTGCCCATATCCCCGTGTCCGCAAAGGGGCCGGTTTGGCTGTAGAGCGTAACTACTGTTTATGTCCATGTCTTTTCTACGTAGCCAATTACATGAATTAAATGCAATTTTTGATACATAATTTAAGTGAATGAGCTAATAATACAGTAGAGACAAAGAAATCCGGAATTTTGTTTCTTAATCCTGATCTGTGTTACTATGTAGTGAAAATAAGCCTAAAACTGCCTTTTTTAACACACTAGAAAAGAGTTGGAGACTGCCAAGTATGTGTAACAGGTGAAGAACATCAAAATAAACATTTTTTGTTCAGTGAATTTTTTTCCAAAAATTAGCCGTTCGGGCACTACAGTGAATTTAGTATTTGCATCCACCACATTCAAGGTTTCCACAAACGGCTACAATGCGCCATTTCAAGAAGTTTTAAAATTATTTAATGCCTTACGTTATATTAATGTCATGTAAAATTATTTAATGTGTGTTTGTGTCATAAAATGGAAAAGTAATAGTTCTTTTATAGAAATTCGAAACATGTCTATGACGTATGCTAACTTTACATAAGGCGTTTTAAGGAGCAATTAGTTTTAGAAACTATAGAAGTACTGGTAAAATGTAAACCAAAAACGTTATATTAATAGCAAAAACAAAGCTTGGCAGCGTAATCTACATCACTTTTCTAGTGTTAAGTTTCGGATCTGTCTCGATTTAATAAAGCTAGTTGTATTTTACACTGAAATTTACGCATATTTTCGCTACCGTATTTAAGAATGCATCCGATTTGATTTTAGAGAACGTATTTTAGAAAAATACTGTTGAATTTTGTAACTTTGGAAAATTTAGTATACAAGGAAATAATGTAGAAGTACATTACCAACTAATTTTATGATACAAGTATTTTTCTACAAATTAAAGGAGGATCAATTAATGTATACTATGGAAACTAAAAATATAACATTAAAGACAACTAAATAAAGAAAGTAAATTGTAAAGGTGTGAAGATTTGACATATAAAGTATATAACAAAACAGGAAGTTATTCGTTACGAATAAGGATTCTTCATAAAAAATAATCAATATCCAAAAATACCTAAATTTAAAGGGCAAGCAATGAAAGATATATTAAGAGCACAAAATGTCTATGATATTTTAGATTAATACTAAATGATAGCATATAAAAATGATAACAACTATAAGAATTGGTTACGATAATCAATTATTAGAGATTGGTATTTTGCCGCAGAGTGTATTAAGCACGGACACTATTTCCAACTAAACGTTATTATTCGTATTTAGTTGTCTTTTATCTGTGATTTATTTGTAGCAAATTATTATATACCAAAAAAACAAAAACAAAACCGTAATTGTATTAAGATATACTATACCAGTATTGCTATTCAAATTTTATATTTTTAAAGTAATACTATTACAATGTTACACTATTACCATTGAAGGGGTTATTAGTGCGAACTTGTGCGAACCCTTAGTGCGAACCCTGCTAACCCTTGCCTTAATTTATCTCTGGTATTGGATTAGTACTCGAGAGAAAAGTATGAGTTTTCTTCCATATATATATAGATCCAAAAGGATCCTTATCTCTCTATTTTCATTTACACTTTAAATTTAATGTATTGATTTATTTAAAAATTTTGATAGTATTAAATTAAAAGGATGTGGAGTAGGGCGGAGTGTAAAAAACTTTTTTCGAAATTCTTTTCGCCCTAGCGCGGAAAATTTGTGGAATGCTTTCAGAAACATGCATACCAAATTCCAGATTAATCAATAAATATTTTCTGGTTCAACTTTGGGGTCTAGATATGCAAAATTAGCCGAAAATTATGTAAATGTTAGTATTTCAGTGATTTTTTTAATTTCCGATTTTCTATTCCCACTAGGTCGAGAAAGTTGGAAGGATACCTAAGAAACATAATCGCAAAAATTTAGAGTAATCAATAAATATCTTCCTATTCCACTTTGGGATCTAACTGTGCCAAAATAGCCGAAAATGATGCAAATTTTGACATTTCAGTGTTTCCTTTAATTCCCGATCTTGTCTTCCCGCTAGGGCGGAAAGATTTGGAAGAACGCATAAGAAAGAATCTTAAGCGCAAAAATTCATAGTATTTTTTGTTGGTGAGTAATGAATTGAAGAATTATACAAAATCGGACCCAGCTGTAGGGGAGATAGCGGTTTATGTGGCTAAAAAAATTGATATAATTTGGCAGGCCGCCTCAATTTCAAGAGTTTCTATGTAAAGAATAGTTAAAATGATTAGATCATATAATGATAAATACAAGAGCATGAAGAAGCTGTCGCTAAGAATTAGACGGAAAAGATGAAGTCCAAATTACAAATTTTGCAATCGGAAGCAAAACATCGTCTGTTTGATATTTGTTCTTGTAAGTGTACATCTCCCTGCCCACGTGATAGAAAAATTCCAGCCTTGGGAAGACTGTTTCTTAAGGATCAGAGGACTTAAAGGAAAATGGCGATAGGCACAGTTGATATGGCGACAACACAGAAACTTAAGAAAGCAACTTACAGGTTTGAAAAAAAAAGAGAAAAATTTCCGAAAACTAAAGAAAAGTGAAAATGCAATCACAGCTACTTTATGTGAAGATTTGAAATTACCTTATTTTTCTAATCTTGTTGATGAGCAATAATTTTAGGATTTTACTGATAAGCCTGCAACGTCATCGCAATCTAAAATAAGTGGTAAAAGTACATTACGAACAACCCGCCTCTCAGCACTAACTAACGCGTGCGACAGAATGGGAATGTCTGACAGAGCTACAGCACCTCAGTGGCGGATTTAGGGTACGAAGCGCCCTGGGCACAACGATTTTTTGGCGCCCCCTCCATTGGCGTAACTAGGGGGCTAACCCCCAAGAAAATTTCTTCTAAGCATTGAATTATACGGTTCAGCCCCACTAAAAAATGGGTCAGCCAGGCCCGTAGCTAGACGCTTGTTACAGGGGGCTTAAAATTCTTTAATATTTTAATGTATTTTATTAATATATTTAATAACATAAATATCTAAGTAGGCTAATATATTTAACATCAATGAATAAATTTCTTAACTTAAATTTTGCATTAAAAACTTACAGAGGTATACTAAATTTTTAATTTTCCTCACCTGTATTGCAGAGTATATGAAGATTCAAACCTCTGCAAAATACATGATGTATACAAGATCTACCTCAAAAATCTATTTTGAATACATTTTTAACGTCAAAGAACAATTTCCATTTTCATGTACAATTTTATACAAAACAAAAAATTTAAAATAAAATTATAAAATAATTTATTTCGAAAAACTATTTTCCAGGAGGGCTCAGCCCCCACTAGCCCCAGACTGGCTACAGCTCGGGGTCAGCCCCCCCCCTTAGAAAAGTTAACCCCCTAGATTTCGAAGCTAATTACGCCCATGCCCTTCCCATCGTATTACAGAAGCCAATAAAATTCTGTCGTTCCGCCCCCTCAAATGCGACGAAAAATCTCGGAGGATAGGGAAGGGGCGACATTTATAATTAGCCTACGTTATGTGCGTTGTTATAAGATACGACAACGGTATTTTTGTAAATAATTTTAGTTTATTTGACAGCGATTCTCTGGATATTGTATGGGGGCAAAGGCGAATGCAGAACAAAATTTCAGGGAGGGCGCAAAGCTTGAAAATTCAGTTGTAAGTTTAATTTAAAGTATATTTTACTTGAAAATAACCATTTTTTAGGATGTAAATTTATTATTCTTAAGGGGGCTTACGCCTTCTGCCTGGGTCCGGCCTTGAGGTGGGGGGTGTTTCATGCAATTTTTCAGATTTAGAAAATAATGGTGGAGGGCGCCTTCTCGGGGAGAGCTGATCGACGGAATTTTACGGTAAATAAATTGCAATTAAAAAAAAAATCCGCAGCCTCTTGCGCCCTGGGCAAGTGCCCATTTATAAATCCGGCACTGACAGTAGCAAGTGCACTTCTTGAAGATGTGAGACATGATGACATGTCCACTGTTATAGACAAGCATAAGTTAAGAAGGGAAAGAAAGAATTATCGACTGGAACGGCAAGTTCAAGATTTCAGTTTCATTGCCACCAATAATTTGAAAGGACTGTAGTTTGACTGTCGAAAAGTTCAAACTTTAACTCAGAAAAACATTGAAAGTACGCTGCATCAGCAAAGATTGCTTAAAGAACACGTCACATTAATAGTAGAACCCGCCTGCAATTATATGGGACACGTGTCAGCAATAACCTCTTCTACTAAAGACATTACTGAAAGTATAACGAAATTTTGCAAAGAACGTCGTATTGATTTCACTATACTGTTAGCATTATGAGGTGATGGGACCTCAGTAAACAAGGGGGTGTTTTCCACCGTATAGAATGATTTTGTAAGAAATCCTTACATTGATTCGTGTACCCTGGTAACGAGCTACTACTCAGGAGTCTAATGCAGCATTTGGATGGCGATACAACTGGCCCTAAAACGTATTGTGGCCCAATTGGAAAACAACTTCAATTATGCTCTCCTATTTATCATTATATCGTTTGTTTGTTTGGCTTTTTTATGGCGCAAGAGCATCTGGGCTATACTGCGCCAAACATGGTAAAATATTTATCATTATATGATCTAATCATTTTGACTATTCTTTACATAGAAACTGTTGGAATTGAGGCTGCCTGCCAAATTGTTTCAACCTTTTCAGCCACATGAACCGCTATCGCCCCTACAGCTGGGTCCGATTTTGTATAATTTTCAATACATTTCACACCAACAAAAAGTACTATAAACTTTTGCAATTATGGTTCTTATACGTTCTTCCAACTTTTCTGCGCTAGGAAGAAAATCGAAAATTAAAATAATCATCGAAATGTGAAAATTTATATCATTTTCAGCTATCTTAGCACATTTAGACCCCAAAGTGGAACCGGAAGATATTTACTGATTAATCTGAAATTTTTTACATATGTTTCTGAAATCACTCCACAACTTTTCCGCGCTAGGCCGAAAAGAATTTCGAAAAAACGTTTTTTTACGCTCCGCCCTAATGTGGAGGAAATATTGTAATATTATATGTGCAATGAGTGGCATACATATTATTGTGTATATGTATATACATATCTCGCACCATTATTATTTTATATTAAAAAAAACATGTTTAAGATTCTAATGACGTTGATCCAAATGACAAAGCCTCAATAATTTCTCAATAAATCCAAGTTCAGAAAACTAGATGACATATTTTTTATCTGTTAATATTTTACAGCCAGTTATCTACTTCTATGAAGGGGAATGTAAAATTTTTATATAGTTTATGCAATTTGATTACCATTTATGTTCTACTAAGTTCTTAATTGTGCATATAAAGAATGTTATAAAACAATTGAAACAATTGCTGCATATTCAGGTGGGGGGAGGGGTTCTCTATTTGGGAACTAATGTATAAAATCACTTCAGTAAAGTTATTTTTTTTCTCTTCAATTCTCTCTTTATAAAAATTGTTCTGAACTCTTTATTTTAAACTTAAGGAAAGAATTCGTACAAAAATATAATTTAGTAAAAAACGATGATTGTGTAATGTTATCGTTAGCTTTTCTCCTTAATCCTAACTCGGTTATCATCACAGTGATCACCATAAACTCATTCACATATAATAGTTGAGTTAAATAAAACATGTCACGGTCGTTTACTCCTTTTTAGTATTGCATAACACAATTTATACCAGTTTCAACGTTAATTTCACGGTCAGTGAATTTCGCATCTTGGCATTTATGAGGAATAAAAGATGGTATTTATATGGCTTTATAATGGCACGAGTTCAGTTTTATACTTTCATAGAAAAGGATAATTTTACTATAAAAAGGTGATGATGTTCTTTTCAAATTTTAAAAGTATGACAATAAAATTTAATTGCCAAAATCCTCTGACCAAAATGAAGCAGACCGTGCAAGCGACTAAATAATGAGCTTTTCAAAATTTTTCTTTGGCTGCAAAGGTCATGCAAATTACTACAGTAGAGTTGCTTCAGTTATTAAATTACATTTCTTCTATCAATAATTCAAAAAATGTAAAAAATTATATTAATTTCTCATCAAAACACTGATATATATATGAACAAGCTGGAACATTACTGGAATGGTGTTTTTTAATTTACGTGATCAACTTCGTTAGTTTGATAGATGGAATAACATAGCGAGGATTCTACACATATTTTAAGTAAGAGGTCAATGATTTCTTCATTTCAATGAAAATATTAAAGTTTTAAAAATTTGAAATCATACGAATGTAGAATTTTCTTGGAAATTGTTCTGTATACTATAATAAATATCAGATATATTATCTCATTTCTGATGCTCTCTTAAGGGGCCATAAAATGTTTAACCACTGTACACTGGCCCAATCCGATGTTCATCTTGTACCTAGTTAATCCATATGTGTATTTTTAAAATTAAATCTCAAAATGACATGTGATTAATCTATAGTACATATTGAAAATATCTATAATCATACATAAGTCTTCAATATTTTTCCCACTAGTTAAGCTCTCTAGAAAAAAAAATTAAAAGTAAATAAAACTATTACCTTTAGATCATTTAAAAAAATATAGCAATAAATAGTTCTATAGGTATTTTAGTAGCGTGAAATTTCGGTAGTTTGACATCCACACTATATAGCATAAACTAGAGTTCATTAATCTGCCATCACAAGATTTGGTGGGTTATAAATAAGAACTAGACATTTCCCTGTATCGGAGTCGAATTAGCGACCTCTTGATTGGCATCCAAGAGTGCGTAGTATCGAAACATTAATATTTCATTAACCCCCACAAAAAATTACAGAGCGTTGCCCCTTAGACCTTATGCGTTAGCCAAATTCTTTGGTAATTGTGCTATACCTAAAGAAGTGTAATAATATGAAAATAATTAGTGAAAATTGTAGGTTTTGATACTATCAAATTTTTTTCAAGGATCATATGTCGTACGAAAAGATAAAACATCTCGTGTTCTTCCATCATTTCGTCTTAAGAATATACTAAAACCGAAACGAGTGCCTTTGTTTTCCGGTTGTCCTGTCAACACCCGATGCTCCTTTATTCTTTCTTGCTGGTGGTCAGGTGATTCCGTTGGAACTTCGTGTGGACCCTTTTTTTTCTGTTGTGGAAGCCAAGACAGTAGAGGAGATCAACAAGTTCATCAACTCTATTATGGGCCTGTTCGAAACGATCCCAGTAAGATATAATCATTTTCTTTTCTTTTTATTAAATATATAATATATTGCCTACAACAAAATTTCGCATGTTTTTAAGGGGAGTCCCTGTCCATTTGTTATACGCACTTTAACTAAACATTGGGAATCTTCACTTAATATCGAAAAGAGTTCGCTTTTGTTATAAATAACAGCAAGTATTTAGAGTGAGATGGATTTCATGAGGTGTGTGAGATCATTTTACTTCAGAAATAGTCTCTACTTTTGTAACATCTCACTCAACTGTATCAGTGTGAATGGAAAAGTGACCGACACAGAATCACAGTTTCTAGCAGATTCCATACATTTTTCAGAGAACTTGAATCAGGTGACTACGAATGCTTAGGGAATGCTTTGAGTTCATCAAATAATCCTTGATATAATTATGAATACCATGCTATGGAACAAGAACTAATTATTTATTCGAATAAAACATTCAAAGATTAATACTGTAACTATCATTTATTGCTGCTACAATTAACCAGTTATAAGAATTAATGGATATCTCAAAAATTACGAGCAATTGACAAAAGCCGAAAAAAGAATGCAAAATCAAAATATTCTGTATTTTACCTATTGTATCTAAAAAATCAAAATATATGTTCTTCCAGAAACAAATATCTTAAACCGCTAACGTAAATATCATGTATTGTTTGAAGATTAGTAATTTTATACGAAAACAAGTAATTTTATACGAAAACAAGTAATTTTATACGAAAATCAGAAATTTTATACGAAAACAAGTAATTTTATACGAAAATCAGAAATTTTATACGAAAACATAGATATACTGACGTAAGACCTAAAAGTAATAGAGCAAAGAGTGAATGAATCCGACGTTAATATACCATAGACTCGTAATTTTTTACGAAACTCCAATTTACAAACTACACATTGTTACGCACTACTGCATTGGTTCTGAAAAGTAGCCCACAGAATTAAGGTTAATTCCTATTTGCAAACTTTCTTTGAAGTTCATACGAATTCGTAAAATCGACTGTCCATTATATATAGTCTACTTTATATTAGCTACAAATGAAGCTTTGGTGTATTCTCCGTATCGTATATTCATTTTTGTACCCATATAAAACAATGCATTTTATCCAGTATCTTACTTCTGATAGTTATGTAGAGGATAACTTAAAACTACGTACCTATTTCCACCAAAGTTTTCTCTATACCCTCAGTATATCTTACCTCTGATCTGATAATAGCTATTAATGCACTACTTTCCTTGAATGACTGTTAATGTTTTTCTATGGCATTTGCAGCGTTCTTTGCCATCAAAAACCTTCATGCCTTTTCTTTTCATTAATAAACTACTGTAGATATTTTCAATATTGAAAGACATTACTTTGATGTATTCCTTATTTGTTTTCTTTTATGAATAAATCCGTCCTGTTGAATTTAGTACCTTCTGGTGCACGGGCGCCGTTAGCGGGGGGACAAGGGGACCGTCCCCCCCCTCTTCAATGTTGGCATTAGGGTTCCATATCTCCCTTCAATTTCAAACAAAATGCCTTCTACTGGTATATTGTCCCCCCGCCCCCAATATTTTTATGACATCGGCGCCAATGTTCTAGTGACAAAATTTTCTAAAATGCAGGGTCAACCGAAAATCTGTATAAACTGTAAAAATTCATAAAAAAAATGGAAAAACCATCGAATAGAGGTGCGGTTTTTACGATAAACCTTGTGTGGGTGGGGTTCTTTTTCCCCGTATAAAATCAAAAGATGTAGTTCGAAATTTGCTAATAGATGGCGCTTTAGACATTTGAAGGATAATAAAAATGATTACTGTTTGTTCAATTTGTGTATTCCATTACCTCGTGTTCAACATCATTTCCACTATAAGGTATGACACAATTCAGGGAACTGAAAATATCCATGACTGTATATCTGAATGGGTGACGCCATTCGGTTCCGACAATGTTGTAGAGTCTAATTGCTGGGAAACCAATACTTTTAATAACTTACAATCAAAAATCAATTAATTTCAAATTTGGAGACCGATGAGATCTTGTAATGAACACAAGATCTTGTAATGTCTATTGGTAAGTCTATCTTCGCATCAGGAATGTCTGTACTGGAATTACGATGTGAGCTCGTGCTCTATCCTGTTTAAATATAGAGTAAATAACTTTTGCGAGAACGTAATGTAATGACTACAGTAACATTTATGTCAAACACTTGCTAGCGTACTATAGGAATTGAACGCGCATTTTTATTAAAAAACAAAACAAAACTGGATAATGTTTATCGTGCAAACCACACTTCAATGCGCTAATTTCTTTCTTTCTTTTTTTAATGAAATTTTAAAGTTTATACGGACTTTTGGTTAACCCTGTATATTCTGTAGCAAAACAATTTAGATTTAAATGCATTAATTAAGTTGCTCGTTTGTACTTTTATATCCCATTTTCATGATGCGTTATCTAGGCTAGGATAGACGACTTAACGTAATGTGAGAATCACGATACATTTACACATATAAAAGGGTATTATGAATTGATCCCATACCCGAGAGCACAAAAGCAGTAATTTTAATTACTCTCTCTGCATATAAATTTTGTCTCTGATTGCAAAAATTGGGATTCTACACAACATATGTAATTCACTACCAGCTTAGTCCCAGCGGTGGTGCAGTGGTAAGGCAATCGTCTAGCGCAGCGGTCGCCAACCTTTCGGACCTCACGGACCACTAAATTCATAATTTTAAATCCCGCGGACCACATTTCGTGAATTTAGTGCAATATAAAGGCGAAAATTGTCATTCAGAATATGAGAATTTCTTAGAATATTATTTTTGTTTTATTATTAATAAAACATTAAAAATGCAAATAATGTCCAGATTTTGCTGCGGACCACCGGTTGGCGACCGCTAATCTAGCGTGCGGTTAGCCCCAGTCTGACTCCTAACTGTGTCAAAAAAAAAATGCTTACCAAGTAACTGCTCACCCTAGTCCACGAATTGATTTCTACAGGCCTTAAGAGGTTCGAATTCCTCGGAAAACTGTAGGTCTCCGCTGAACATGACTCTTGCGCCGTAAAAAAAAACAAAAAACAAAAAAAAACACTACTAGCATACATAAACGTAAAATCGACGTAGTGTTCGCAATTCATTCAACTGTTCCTTTTTAAGAACAGTAGCATGGAATAGCAGCACTTCGTGTTCAGTTGGAGTTTACTCTAGTCGGGTTATGATGAAGGACAACAACGTTTGTCGGAAAAGCATCGATACGTTCGACCGAACAGCAAAACCTACACTTTATAACGTTGGTATAAATGTTGAATTAGCTTATATATATGGGTCCATGGGGTGGGAGCAATAGCCCCCTAGATCTGGAGGTTGGTTATACCCAGGGTGCGAATCAAACATTTTTACAAGGGGGTGATAAAAAATTCGAACTACAGTGAAAATCGGTTATAACGACCTTCAAGGGACTGTGCAAATTCGGTCGCTATAACCGATAGTCGTTATAAACGATATCTTTTTAAAATCATAGTAGCCTATAGTATAATACACTCTAGAGTTTTATAAATTATTTTGATAGTAAAAAGTATTAAACTTTTTGGTTTCAAAATTAAATAAAAATATACTTAATTATAATGAATTTAATTTCCGTCTATATTAAATTATATTTATAGCCACACTAAATACATAGTACTTTCTTAGTTTTTTAAATTGAAAAAATTCTAGAAAATACTAAAGTATATAATGTAGAAAACAAATCTAATGAATAATATTTATTATATTATACTAATGACTTCCGAACAGTGCCGGTTTTAAAAATTTTATGGGCCCTATGCTGAAAAAATAAATTGGGCCCCTAAAGAATATGATATTCGTGTTATTCAATTAATAAATCACGTGTTTTTTAAGGTTTATTATCTTCAATATTCAGGTTTAGCAGTAAGTGAGAGTTCAAGTATTACGTAAGCAATATTTTGGCCATTTCAACCCCCCCCCATAAGAAAAAGTAACATTGGCCAACATAGGAAAATAAGCACAGCGGCAACCCCCTCCCACTAGAAAAAAAGTGCTTACGTAATACTTGAAATCTCCCTAATAAAAATTTCTTGGACATTTGTAAATAAACAAGATTAGAATATCGCTTAAATTTTGGTAACTGTAAATTTTATTAACTAATCCACTTGGTTCTGCTTTATGACTGTCAAGTCGCGTCGTTATATCCGATACGAATTTCCCTACTTAGAATCTACGTAGACTACAAAATCGCCGTCGTTATAGCAGGTTTCGTCGTTATATACGATGTCGTTATAACCGATATATTTAGTATGGAGTAGAATAGCAAACCAAACTTCTTGTAAAAATTCCGTCATTATATGCGGTTAGTCGTTATAACCAGCGTCGTTATAAACGACTTTTGGTGTATACTACTATTTATCAGATTCAATTCGACAAAAATAAATTTATAATACTACAACTAAATGTAAATACAACGAAACTTTAAAACAAATAAATGTAAAAAAACCTTGCTTTTTGCTCCTTTATTTTTGCGAAATTATTGAAAATATCTTTCAAAACCATTTTACTGACATGTGTTAAGTCTCAATAGCCAATAATGCACGTTCTACTTTGACCAATAGTATTTCTTTTGTAAACTTTTATTATTCGTAATTTACTAAATGATCTTTTGGCAGAGGCAGCTGACACGGGTAGGGTAAAAAATAGAATAAAGTTTAAAATTTCCGAAAAGTCACTTTCTACAAGTGAACCATTACATTTTGTAATTAGCAAACAAAAAAATTATCTAATAGACATGTCTGCCATTAAATCCTGTTTGACAAGCGTGATTAAATTACAATAGTAAATGGGCAGTTGGGACGAGAATACAGATGAATACTCTTTTATGAGACTTTCACACTCACTTAGCAATTCAGCATTTGACATATTTATTATTTTTTCTGTTCTAATATTACAAAATATTTTTTTACTAATTTCATTTTTTCAAAATGATTTTTAATTTGCATTATAATTTTGCCTAAAACATAGTAAAAAACACTGACTTTAAAAAATTGATCGCTATTATCAAACAAAAAATCTGAAGCTAACTCGTCATATTGTTTTTTAATTCTACGTTATCGTTTATTTTCAAATTTAGGATCTATCCTGCACTTGTATGAAATACGAATTACGACGTTGTGTTTTTCACCACTAACGCTGAATCATTGGTGTTTTAAAAACAGTAGACGCTATAAAGGGGCAGTGTACGCGTTGTACCATGTGGTCATGAGTCGTTGGTAATCGACATTCGGTCTGAAAATTTAAAGTAGACAAAATGAAAACAATGGCGCTGCCCCAAACCGGTAGACAAAATAAAAACAATGCAACAGAACCCCGCACCGTAACGCCGTCGCGTATCATCACCGCGTAGCATAATAATAATAATGTTTGTTTGTTTGGATTTTTTATGGCGCAAGAGCATCTGGGCTATACTGCACCAAAATATTAATAATAATACATATATTATTAAACTATATATATATTACATATATTATTAACCATACATATCATACATATATTTAAACTTATACCATATATTATTAAACTATACATATCATACATATATTATTAAAATTATATATATATATATTATACATATATTATTAAACTATATGAAACTTCTATTATTAAACTATAAGGAGTAATAACAATATAACAGTTTATTATAAACTATTTTGTCACATTTTTATTATCATTATTTCTTGTGCTTTAAGCAAATAGTGGATAAATAAGAAGTGGATTTGATAAAATGCATTTATTAAAAGTAACATATCCATTATAATTTAAAAATGACAGGAGGGCCACAGGAAGTCTAGAAGGTTGCCACTGAGCAGAAAAAGGTTGACAGCCAGCCACTGGTTTAAATAATTAAATATTTATATGTGATTACGTGTATTTCATATCTTCTACTCGTAGTGTGTCGTACATCCCAGCATTGGAGTCCCTACTTCCCCCAAAGATGCTTACGTAATACTTGAACGGCCCCAAATCAAGGAAACGGATTTTTTTCAGATTCTGTCGCCACCTTGAAATGTTGTGTTATATAATTTTTAAATAAAAAAAACTTA
The DNA here is from genome assembly GCA_006491805.2 of Dysdera silvatica. Classification (NCBI taxonomy): domain Eukaryota; kingdom Metazoa; phylum Arthropoda; class Arachnida; order Araneae; family Dysderidae; genus Dysdera; species Dysdera silvatica. The sequence goes on from QLNU02015360.1 coordinate 181,650,581, forward strand.
GTCTTCAGATACCAACCACAGCAGAAGAATGGTTAGCAGTATCAAAACAATATAATGATATTTGTAGCTTTCCACAGTGCCACGGTGCATTAGATGGAAAACAGGTCGTTTTGCACGCACCCATTAATACAGGAA
>QLNU02015360.1:181650815-181675625 GCA_006491805.2 Dysdera silvatica
TCGCAGAATTTAAATGTACAGATTCCTATATAAATACTTTAAAAAAAGTTCAAAATAGTTTCCAGAAAAATCACAAAGTTCGTTACGACGACTAAAGTGAGAGATGAAGACAAAATAATGCAAAATAATTTGCATTATTTTGTCATTACAAACATGGGACGGGATAAAAAATTGTGTTCCAAGTCAAGTGCTTAATGCAGACCAACGCGGATTTAATTATTTTATTGGAAATGGTAGATTATTATCACATTAGTGGGGAAAGACAAACCTTTGCAGTTTAAAAGGCATTGCATAATACAACACACTAATATACGATAATGTCCATTATTTCTATGGGTGGGGCATTAAAAGGAAAACTTCTTGTATGTCTACAAGAAGTTTCAGGAACATTTGGGCCAAAGGTAGAAGAAAAATTATTTCGGCCTTCAAATGTATACGTCACTTGTTCCAAATCCGGGAAAATGGATAAAAAGACCATGAAAGATTGGATAAGTAGCTATTTAAATATTAATCTTGAATCTCCATTCTACATTCTTTTAGATGCATGGACAGGCTGTACTGACCCATATATATATATATATATCATCATCATCATCATCATATTCAACCATTATCTATCCACTGCTGGATGAAGGTCTCTCCAAATGCTTTCCACACAAGTCTATCCTGAGCAATTCGCTTCCACGTCACCCCAACCTGTTTTCTTATTTCATCCACCCATCTAGTTTGAGGACGTTTTCTAGGTCTTCGGTGGTCTCTTGGAATCCAGTTCAGAATTTCTGTTGTCCATCGTTGATCAGTTCTTCTTGCAATATGCCCAGCCCATCGCCATTTCAGCCCTTTTACTTTAACAATGATGTCCTCTACTCTAGTTTGCTCTCTCACCCAAGTGTTCCTTTTTCGATCTCTCCTAGTTATTCCAAGCATGCACCTCTCCATGCTCCTTTGCGTTGTCTGTAACTTTCGTATTGCTCCAACTGTTAGACTCCATGTCTCTGATCCATAAGAGAGGACTGGCAATACACACTGGTTGAAGACTTTTCTTTTTAGACATAAAGGCAATTTCCCCTTCAGGATAAAACTGTTTCTTCCGAATGTACTCCAGCCAAGTTTAATACGTCTGTTGAGTGTTTTCATAAAGTTGCCATCCATTGAAATCAGCTGGCCAAGGTAAATATATGAATCAGCAATTTCTAGCTCAATGTTGTCAACTTGTATTTTTGTTTCCTCTACGAAATTATTGAACATGATCTTAGTTTTTTGTAGGTTCATCTTCAGTCCAACTTCTTTACTTCTAGTTGAGAGCTCCTGTACCATGTCTTGGAGTTCTGATGGGTTTCTTGAAAAAATAACAATGTCATCAGCGAACCGCAAATGATTTAAATATTCACCATTTATTTTTATTCCCCTGTTATTCCAATTTATTTGATGAAAAAATCATCTGTAAAGCTGAAGTAAAAAGTTTTGGAGAAATGGTATCTCCCTGCCTCACACCTTTACCAATTTTAATAGTTTTGGTATCTTTATGTAACCGAAATTTTGCACTTGCATTTTTATACACACGTTTCACCATGTCAATGTACACATCCTCAATGTCTGTTGATCTTAAAGAGTTGATGACTGCTGATGTTTTAATAGAGTCAAAGGCCTTCTCATAGTCAATAAATGCCACACACAATGGAAGTTCATATTCATGTGTTCTTTCAATTAATTCTCTTAATACTTGAATATGGTCCACTGTACTGAATCCACTTCGAAATCCAGCTTGTTCTCTTGGTTGAGCTGCATCTAATTTTTTCTTTTTTTATGCAGGCGATGTGTTAGAACTTTTGTGAAGATTTTATAAAGAGCAGGTAACAAGCTAATTGGTCGGTAATTTTTCAAATCCCCTTTATCACCTTTTTTATGCAAAAGATTTACTGCTGCATAATACCATTGGTTTGGCATGTTACCGCTGTTAAGACATTTGGTAAAGAATTTTGCAAGTGTGTGTTCCACGACTTCTACAGCTTCTTTTATGACATCTAATGTAATGCCATCAGCACCACGGGCTCTTCCTTTCTCCGTATTATTTATTGCAAATGCTACTTCTTCTTTTAAGATTTTTGGAGCTGTTCCTTCGACTATCTCAGAGTCTTCGTTTAATCCACTGTTTCCCTCATACAGCTTTCTGTAGAATTCTTCAACTCTTCTAAGTATTTCTTCCCTATTTCTTGTTACAGTGCCATCCTCTCCTTTTAATGCAATGATGTGTTTCTTCCCAATAGACAAACTCCCTTTAACAACCCTAAGGCTCTTGTTGCTTTCAATGGCCTTCCTTACTAACTCACAATTGAATTTTCTTATATCTTCTTTCATGTTTTTGCGCAAAGTTTTGCAAAGTTCTACATACTCGATCTTGCGACTGGTATTTTGATTGTCCACCTTCATAAGTCTTCGCCTTTTCATGAGCTGTTTCGTCTTCTCAGATAATTTGCTATTGTGCTTTTTACAGGTTACACCACCAATTTCCCCAGCAGTTTCAACTATTGTCTTAACAATGTTTTCATTTGCTTCTGAGATATCAATTTCTTCAATAAGTCCTTCCAGTGCAGAAAAGCGATTTTTTAATTCCAACTTGAATGCCTTGGTATTTTCTTTCAGTTTCATTAAATCCACCCTCTTACATACTTGTTTCCTAATGAGCTTCTGTCCTTCTAATTTAGTGTTTAAGTGCACTTTACATCTCACTATTCGATGATCACTTCCAGTATTTATTTTATTAGTTTCTTCTTAAAATGTAATTCAAGGATGCTAAGATTTTCAGCTTCGGCAAATTCTATGAGTTGATCGCCACGTTCATTCCTTTCCCCGTATCCGTATTTACCAACCGATGTCTCTCCTTGTTCCTGTTGTCCAATTCTTGCATTAAAATCTCCCATGATGAGCTTGATGTGTTGTTTCCCCTTGGTATGTAGCTGTTTGATTTCTTCATAGAATTCCTCAACCTCCTCGTCGGTATGGCTTGATGTTGGTGCATATGCCTGTACTATCTGAAGTTGGTATCGCTGGGTTAGTTGAACAACGAGCCTCGCTGCTCGATCTGACGTGCTTTCGACTTCAAGAAGGTAGTCTTTAATTCTTTTGTTGATTAAGAAGCCAACACCACTTGTTCTTCCAGTTTCCGTTCCTCTATAATAAAACAAATGTCCACTTTTAAGTTCCACCAACTCTTCACCTTTTCTTCTAACTTCACTGAGTCCTACAATGTCCCATTTGATCTTGTCTAGTTCCTCTTCCAATTCCTGAAGTTTTGCTTCAGAAGCAAGGGATCGTCCATTATACGCTACATATATATATATGGAAACCTTTAAAAACTCAATTCACTTACAAATACCTGTGAAAACTACATCTCTCATTCAGCCTTTATACGTTTATTTCTTTCGCCAGTACAAAAAGTTTGCCGAAAAAATCATAAACAGAATTACACTGGACGAAATGAGCATTGACATTACCAATAAAAATGCAATTTTAAAAATGCATCCACTCGTCTATAATCAGTTACAGTCAGAAAAATTTCGTGAAATGTTACAATTCCCATGGTTTAAATGCTGTTACAGTGACAAAAATCCAGGGAATTTTTCGAATGTAGAAGAAATGTGCTTTGAAGTATATGATATTCGCACCATTGATAACTGCCAGTGGTTTTTATTAATTAAAATGTTCCTATTGCAACAAAATGCTTTGCTTTCATCATTTTTACATAACGTGCCATTATCACGATGCGCCGAGTACATAAAAAAAAACATGTCTTATTACATTTTGTTTTATTTATTTTCTTAACATTTCCAAGGGAGGCCACAGGAGAAAAGTGTTTTATATTTCAAGACTTTACAAAATTGTATAAAAATGTTTAATAAAGTCTACAAGTCTGCGACTCCTGTGTATATATAGTAAGAAGTAATATATAAGTACGAAGTGTTTTAATCGATGCTTCTTATTCCTTTTTCTTATGTTTTTTGCAAAAAGAATGTTGCAAGATAACAATGTAGATACTTTCTAAAATAAATATGCATGTTCCTTTTTCCTCTTCCCTCTTTGCTTACAAAATAACAAACCGTTATATGTATAAACTACGTAATTTAACATTTATCACCTCACTTTCTAGACAGAAAGTACATTTTCCGAGATTCTGAACCATTCATTAGCTAAAGCTGAAATTCATTAGCGCAAATGTATTATTTATAAAGAAAATACGTATTTGCCAGATTTCTCTTTGTATTAGGCATATTTTTAAATTTTCATTTTAAATATAAAATTAGTAAATACAAGTATTTTTGCACTTTGTGCTGATTAAGAAAATACCACGCAATCACTTTTTCTCCTTTTGATTCACAATAAAGTCGCCAAATGTTAAAAAAGAAACCAACAACTGAAGCCAAAATCGCCAATTCTGTTTTCATAAACGTTCTTCTGAATTGAAATTTTTTGCGAATCAGATTCATGTTTTTGATTTTTTTTTTTAATTTTACACGTTTCGTTTCGTAACTTTCTTTACTACTACTTAAATGAAAATAAAATTAATTGAAATACAGTGTCAGCAAAAAATATGAATATTGCTCTAAAATCGCACTTTCCCTAACTTCAAAGTCAAATAAAAAATCAAAATACGAGTCTTGCAAAAAAATAACACCACATTTGTAACTAAGGCAGCAGCCTCTACAAAATGTAATAGGTCTCGATTCTAGGTAAAGGGACCCACAAAAAAAGTTCTCTTATTCCCGGAAGACCAGCTACATAGGCTAAACAAATTCGAAACGAATTGGCGAATTTCTTAGTAGTGTATAATTCCTTGGCGATTTCTTCCCATGCATTATTTTTTAACAGTGCCTAGGATGCTGGGTATCCCACAAAATCTCTTTTCCCTGTAAGTTTCAATAAAATTAAGAGTAACATCTTCCATTCACTCCATAACAAACAAACAAACAAACCGATATCCAGTCTACACAGACAAAATGCTGTTCTTCGTAGACCGGCCCAAATACACAAATATGGGGGAGGGGGTAGCCCCGTGGCATTCCTTTGAAGCGACGGGGAAAAACCGATAACTAGTGGAACGGGCAAATGTTAGGCGGTCTCGATACGCGCTGCCGTCCAGACTTGATAGGCGACGGCGTTACGATACGGTGTTATGTTGCATGTGTGGACGCTGCCTTAGGGAATAGCTGCCGTTATTTTTTTAGCCCTCCTGCCTATTTCCAAATGGGCCCTATCTAGCTCTTTCCCAACTTCCCTCTCCTCCACCCATCCTGCCTTCACCAGGACCAGTGATATCACTCAAAAATCACCAAAACACTTTAAGAATCAAAAAATTATTGTGGGGGAAAAAAATAAAAGAAACAATGTGAATACTTTTTTTTCTAATTCGTGGAGGATAATCATCCCTGACAGGGAAGTTAATTAAAATCTTTTGCCAGGGATATATTTTCACGAGCCGGGGAAATCCCCCCTTCGTTAATTCGCACTCTGGTTATACCAATGATTCTACACTGAATAATCGTTCAGTGCAGACATGGGATAATTTTTTATAAAATAGTACCCAGTTTCGCTGAAGCACATTCAACATTTGCTTTTTTTTTCTTGTGAAATAGTTTGAAATTATTTTTCTGTTGTGTGTAATCCTGCGAACTAATATAATTGCAAAAGTGCTTTTGACTGCTGAGCTGTATTGGATTACCTTCATCCTTTGAGTAACATTGAATTCCCAGAATTCTGCAGCGAGGAGTATGAAATTTGATAAATGGCACAAATGTTAGAATCACTGGCCAGGAAAATAGTGATGCAAGCAAATTGATATTATTGTTCTTTCCGATATGTGCAAGAAAATAAGCTTGTTTTCTAAAACTAATGCAATTTAAATTCTTGAAGAAGATGATGAATAAGCCATTACTGCGACTACTGATATAGGCTACACAGTAAGCAATCTTGGTGGAATCTTTTTACGAATGCCTTAAATATGGCAGTGGTTTCCAGTTGGATTTTGCACAAAGAACTTCATGGAGACAAGTCACTAACTTATTTGAAACTTTGAAAGTGATATTATTCTTATTTCGAATACATCCAAGAAGAGGTTGTCAAGAATAAGACTCATAGTTGACGCTACCGTCTTCCTAATAAAAAAGTGATACTCATTATTTGATCCAAGCGTCTCAAGGACGGTGTTCATAGTTCAATGTAAAAGCAAGATTAAAGTACATAGAGTGAGAAAAAGATTACATTTTCAATGCTTTATTCTGTACCATGGAATTCGGAAATGAGTAAAAGATGTTCACGATTTTTTTTTCAATTATTGTCATCCTGTACATATATCAAAAACACAAGTCCTGTTCGGAAGCATCATACTTCTAATTATTTTCAAGGATTACAAGAATAATAAATATATGCTTTAATGCGAAACTGAATTTCAGCTGGAGAGCGGTCCAATAAGCGAGAGTCTACGATAGTCATAATAGTCAATGTTTCAAATTGAAAACATCGCCAAAAGCAGGGATAGTTTTTTCTTTTAACTTTCCTTATATAAGAACTTTAAATCAAAATTTTTTCTTGCTTTTTACAAAAAAAAAAAAAAAGAAGAAGAAGAAGAAGAAGCTTAAACAGTTGCAGGACCTTAATTTGGCCTGTTAAATATTAATGAAATCCAAAAATTAAATATTAGGGAATAAGAGGTGGCCTCATTTTTTCATGTAAAGTAGTTTATATTATAGTTATACCCTTTGGGTTCAAATAAGCCAACGCTTGAGAGATACAAAACGATTAAAATATTGGTGTTGGTTCAGCTTTTCATTTGAGGATTGCTTTATAATTTTCCTTAATTTTGTGGGGCTTGATGTCGAAACAAAATATTCTAAACAAAATAAAATAGCATACGAATGATTAATACTTTCTATTTTCTAATTACTGGTTGCGGATTAGTTGATATAAATTCTAAATGTCTGCTTTACTCGCGGTTGCTCACTGAGAGTGTATATAAACAGCTTATGATCTTCAGAAGAAAAGCTTACAGCTTACTTCTAAAGTGAATCTGTTTAGAAAATAATAATTAGGAAGATTACGGGATTAAAACATCTGGAGTATTCACATGGATTAAAACTACTAGGGCCATATTTAGTAGGAAAACATCGCGATAGGTATAATTTGATTCAGGTATTTAGAACGCTCAAGGTAAGCCATGCATTTCAAGGCACACTTTCTAATGGAGAAGCAGTTTTAAGTTACAAAAGTTGAAATGTCAGTCCATAATGACGCGAAACCATTTATAGAATAAAATCCTGAAATATAGATTTCTTCTAATTTTTCATTAGCATCAAGAATAAGAATATTTGAAAAAGTTAATAGAGTACATAAGGTACCCACGCGGAATGTGTTTAAGGGGCAAGAAAAACAAATTTAAAAAATAAATAAATAATAATCTTGTTTCTATCGAGTAATGTTCTGTTCATTAATGATTTCTTCACTACTATTTTTATTTTGTAATTGTTAGTTCCCTTTTGAGGATTCTGTCAGAAGATTGCTGCAATTGTATTATACTCCTGTTCAACCTAACCTGACAGCAGGGGAAGGCTAGAGTTGACCGTATTGCAACAAGGAAGCCCTGTTTGTCAAGTATTCATGTGCACTTTCTTATTTTTCCCCCTTACAGTCTTCGACCAATAACCCGATTTGGCAATTTTCTCGCCGTTTCCCGTCTTTTTTGTCGTCGTGGATAATTCCCACAAGTGAACCTTCCCAAATGGATAGGCGCCGTTTTTAACTAAAAATTAAAACATTATTAAATTTTTTTGATTAAATTCAAAAATTTAAAATACATAATACCAGTTTTATTTTGAAAAAAAAAAAGGATTTGGGCAGGAGTGGGGGGATGCCTTGCATACTAATACTGACGTTTGGCAAGTCATCATCCGTCATTAATTGCAGCCATAACTTTTAAGATTGTAGGAACTTCATTCCTGAAAAAGAAAGTGTGAACTTTTCTCTGTATTGCCGATAACGTAAATTCATCATAAATTTTTATCCTCGTATACATGCCTACTTTTAGTGGGTGTTTTTTCCCGGAGTTGAAAACTTCCCTTTATCTTTTAATTCAGCTTTCATTCTGTATATGCTGTAAGGAGGAAGATCAGTTAAACTGGAAACAATCGCTACACTGGAATACGCAGGGGCTGTTGATGGGGGTTGTAACCCCCATTGCAATGAAATTTTGTATATTTAACATAGGAATATATGAGTTGTAGCTCTGTAACCCCTCATTGAGCCTATAAACCCCCGCTTTCTGCGTACGCCTATGAATCTTTATGACATCATTGTCATAGGCAGTCGCACGGGCGAGGTCGTAGCCCCGCCTAATCATCGTGGCAGGGTGCCGAAGGCTCTCCTCCAAGATGGTCATTAGAAATCATGCCTTCGCAATTTTTTTACATGTGCAAAAAATTTGAAATGTGTACAAAATATGAAATGTGTTTAAAATAAAATGAAAAAATATTTACTCGTTACATCATAAAATTCATATTTAGTAGTAAGGGGCGCCAAAATTACTTCGGCACCGGGCCCCACTTAATCTGAGAGGCTGCGACCACTTATGGTCATTGTCGGATTTTTTGGGGTAATCTTCACGTATTTTGCAAAAAACATTCATGTCAATAACCTTAGTGGAACTTCCAAGTGGTTTTCCAGCCTTATGCGGTTGAAATGTAAAAGAACTATTATTCGATACAGGAACAGTAGCCATCAATAGCGGACGCAGACTTCCATTTGGGAGTGGGGGTCACGGACAGAATTTGCCATGGTCTTGGAATAACACCCTTCATTTATCATGCAAGTTGGAATTTTTTACAGTGAAAAAATATATTTTTGGGGGTCATGACCCCTGTGACCTCCCCCTGTGTCCGCTCTTGGTAGCCATTATTACGTGTATGCGAAAATGCGAAGTCCGAAAGAAAGAACAGAGAATGAATCGTCTTCCCGTTTTGGGGTGGAGGGAAAGGGTTGCTGCAATTTTTATTTTCTCCAAATTGTGCCAAAACATGCTTTGACCCTATTGGATATCAAAGCGATGACGTAATAAACACATCTTTCCCTAAATAAAGACGAAATGTAATATTACTGGGTACACATTATATATAAAATTCTAGATTAATTATATAAATATGTTGTTTGCATTTGACGATGAATTTAACACAAAAATGCAGTACTTAACTGACGAACTATTTTGTAAGGGCGGAAGGTTACAAGGCATAGCCTTTCCTCCACTGTCAGGTTAAGTTGAACAGGAGTATAGTTTATATGCAAGTCTTATCAGTATTATCAGTTGGAGGTTGGTCTGTTGTTGAGGTCTGAGGAGTTCAAAACTCTTTTCCCCATTTATATCTGAAATTCTAAGGAAAGAAACAAAATATATACTGGAAAGCCAGATGTAATTTTTTAGAAGGAATTGCAAACGACTTTTTTCGACGCAGTCTAACAGCTTCTTTGTCCTATAGAAGTCTGAAAGACAAAACCATGCTATAAGCTGTAATCGAACTATCGACTATTAATCTTGGCTTTGCTGGTCTCTTGCTCATAAGGGGCTGTCCATAAATGATGTCACGCCTAAAGGGGGGAAGGGGTTCAAAAAGTTGTGACAAGGGGGAGGGGGTTAATAAAACTGTGACGTCACAAACATTGCAAATTTTAAAATATATTTTTAGATTTTTTTAAACAATTATTTTTAAATGACTCGCCAAGTGTTGGCTTGAAAAAATAAAATAAAACGCACGAACATAATTTCGGTTCTGTGGGACTGTGTACGAGTTATTAGCGCTCGTTAGAATCGGCTTGAGGGAAGAAATTCCTCATATTGCCACTGAACTATAGAGCTATATTATGAGTAATATAGCTCAGTGCGTGTTGTTTGCATCTATGAGAGCTGAAAGTAGAAGGTTCGCAAGACTATGACGTCATGCTAACGTGCCGAATAATCACTTATATTTTCCTGGGATAACATGGCTCCCTTTAGCTGATGCATTATGTGACGTATGACAGAGGGGAGGGAGGGGGTCAGAAATATTCAAAAAATGTGTGGCATTATTTATGGACAGTTGCTAAGCTAAAGCAATAAGTCATGCATCGTTTGCTCTTCGTATTTATATTATCAAGAATAGATATCTCTTATTAAAAAAACCTGTAGAGAAACAAATATTTATTTTTCCGATGCAACCAGGATTTTAAGTTAAAATCACAACTTCGGACTCGTTTCAACTCGTAAGTACCAAACAAAACATGTTAGGGTTAGTTTTTGATATGGTAAATGTCTTGGCACTATAAGTAGGAGGGAACTTCTTATCGCGAGATACGATATTTTAGCGTGAAAAGTGTTGGTACAAAAACCAGAATTTGATTGCTCGAATGGAGCTAGTAGCATAACCTTATTCGTTTTTCATTCTCACATGTCAATAAACCTAGTTCTAGTCTGAATTTAAAATTGTGGATGTGTAGAAAATTGCTGTTCACAGTTTCACTGTTCACAGGGGCCCCACCTCCTCAACCTAATTGCGCCTTCAATAAAAATACATTTTTCTAGATCAGGAATTTTGTTATTAACTTTCTTCTTCATCATTCAGAAACTTTCAATATTGTATACCGAGTGTTCCGTTTAACTTGACAAACCGAAATATCACGAAAATTAAGCATCGGATAAAGAAAAAAGTACAAATCAGATTTGTCCCTCTTGAAGGGGGCTATCTAATGATGATGCCAAAATTGGTCCTCCCCGGGGTGGGTGAGCCATGGCCAACATTGGATTTTTAAATGGGAAGCCCCATTTTTTATTGCAGATTCGGGTTTCCCAGGGGGAAAAATATATTTATTGTTCCTGGAAAACCCGAATCTACAATAAAAAATGCTGGTTCCCATTTTAACAAAACTTCATAAGAATTTTTTTTTTTCGATTTGATCGCGAAACATTAGATTTTACCTATTACCTGAAGGCAGTGATTCCCAACCTGGGGGTCGCGAACAGGTTTCTGGAGGGTCGCCGCAACTATTTTTAGTTGCAATTATTTTTATAAAGAATTTCATAGAAAATATTTCTAACGCAAATTTTTCAATATGGCTACACACATTGCAGTACAATGGTTGTTACCTTTACATCTATAGTCTACATTAATATATATAATTAATATAATATACATAATTAGCATAATACAGTCGAACCTCAATAAGAAGATCACAAGGAGAAACATAAATCTGTTCATATTAACAGTAATTAATCTTATCCGGAAAAAATAATTATCAGTACAATCTGACGGGACTTCAGAAAACGGTTCGTATTAAAAGTAATTCGTCTTAAGCGTGTTCGTCTTAACGAGGTCTTCACTCACGGTTTGTAAACATTTGTTGATGCTGGACGGTTTTAGAACTGAATGATTTATCTGCTGAAAAATCATCTGTAAAGCAGAAGTAAAAAGTTTTGGAGAAATGGTATCTCCCTGCCTCACCCCTTTGCCAAGTTTGATAGTTTTGGTATCTTTATGTAACCGAAATTTTGCACTTGCATTTTTATACACACGTTTCACCATGTCAATGTACACATCCTCAATGTCTGTTGATCTTAGAGTTGATGACCATTGACGTTTCAATAGAGTCAAAGGCCTTCTCATAGTCAATAAATGCAACACACAATGGAAGTTCATATTCATGTGTTCTTTCAATTAATTCTCTTAATACTTGAATATGGTCCACTGTACTGAATCCACTTCGAAATCCAGCTTGTTCTCTTGGTTGAGCTGCATCTAATTTTTTCTGCAGGCGATGTGTTAGCACTTTTGTGAAGATTTTATAAATAGCAGGTAACAAGCTAATTGGTCGGTAATTTTTTAAATCCTCTTTATCACCTTTTTTATGCAAAAGAATTACTGTTGAAGAATCCAATTGGTTTTGTATGTTACCGCTGTTAAGACATTTGTTAAAGAGCTTTGCAAGTATATCTTCCATGTGTTCCAGTTTCTTTTAGGATATCTAATATAATGCCATTATCACCAGGGGCTCTTCCTTTCTTCAGACTTTTTATTGTAAATGCTCCTTCCTCTTTTATGATTTTAGGCGCTGTTCCGTCCACTATTTCAATGTCTTCCTTTAATCTACTGTTTCCTTTATATAGTTTTTTGTAGAATTCTTCAACTATATATATATATATATATATATATATATATATATATATGGCCTGCAAAAGGGTTGCTGGTATCTAACTGGAAGGAGACCCACACGCTGAACGTATGTGACGATGTGTGGAACCGGCCAGGCCAGTAACCTAGTGTCCTACCCCGCCTTCAAGTGGTGCAGGCTGAGCTTTCTATTTATGTGGCAAATTAATATTTGCTACACGGATAGAAAGGCGGAAGGGGAGGGCTAATTCACCAACCCGTCTAGCCAGCGTGGTGAAATTATGGCTAATTCCTCCATTATGTTGACACACCAGAAACCATGGCCCCTAGTCTCCAGGTGCTGGAGTGCTCCTGATCAAGGCAGCGGTCAGTGTGGCATGAAAGCAGGGGGTGCTAAGAATCACTGGAATGGCCCAGGCTGCCGTTTGTTATTGACCTTGGCTACGTTTAATGGACGATCCCTTGCTTCTGAAGCAAAACTTCAGGAATTGGAAGAAGAACTTGACAAGATCAAATGGGACATTGTAGGACTCAGTGAAGTTAGAAGAAAAGGTGAAGAGTTGGTGGAACTTAAAAGCGGACATTTGTTTTATTATAGAGGAACGGAAACTGGAAGAACAAGTGGTGTTGGCTTCTTAATCAACAAAAGAATTAAAGACTGTCTTCTGGAAGTTGAAAGTACATCAGATCGAGCAGCGAGGCTTGTTGTTCAACTAACCCAGCGATACCAACTTCAAATAGTACAGGTATATGCACCAACATCAAGCCATACCGACGAAGAGGTTGAAGAATTTTATGAAGAAATCAAAGAGTTACACACCAAAGGGAAACAACATATCAAGCTCATCATGGGGGATTTCAATGCAAGAATTGGACAACAGGAACAAGGAGAGACATCGGTTGGTAAATACGGATATGGGGAAAGGAATGAACGTGGCGATCAACTCATCGAATTTGCAGAAGCTGAAAATCTTAGCATCATGAATTCATTTTTTAAGAAGAAACCGCAAAGAAAATGGACATGGAAACACCCAAATGGGGGAACTAGTGAAATTGACTATATCCTGGCAAACAAGAAATCAATTATTGAAGATTGCAGTGTACTGAACAGATTTAATACTGGAAGTGATCATCGAATGGTGAGATGTAAAGTGCACTTAAATACTAAACTAGAAAGGCAGAAGCTCATTAGGAAACAAGTATGTAAGAGGGTGGATTTAAAGAAATTAAAAGAAAATACCGAGGCATTCAAGTTGGAATTAAAAAATCGCTTTTCTGCACTGGAAGGACTTATTGAAGAAGTTGACATCTCAGAAGCAAATGAAAACATTGTTAAGACAATAATTGAAACTGCTGGGGAAATTGGTGGTGTAACCTGTAAAAAGCACAATAGCAAATTATCTGAGAAGACGAAACAGCTCATGAAAAGGCGAAGAGATATGAAGGTGGACAATCGAAATACCAGTTCCAGGATTGAGTACATAGAACTTTGTAAAACTCTGCGCAAAAGCATGAAAGAAGACATAAGAAAATTCAACTGTGAGCTAGTAAGGAAAGCCATTGAAAATAACAAGAGCCTTAGGGTTGTTAAAGGAAGTTTATCTGTTGGGAAGAAACACATCATTGCATTAAAAGGAGAGGATGGCACCGTAACAAGAAATAGGGAAGAAATACTTAGAAGAGTTGAAGAATTCTACAGAAAACTATATGAAGGAAACAGTGGATTAAACGAAGACTCTGAGATAGTCGAAGGAACAGCTCCTAAAATCTTAAAAGAAGAAGTAGCATTTGCAATAAAAAGTATGAAGAAAGGAAGATCCCCTGGCGATGATGGCATTACATTAGATATCTTAAAAGAAGCTGGAGAACATGTAGAAGACATACTCGCAAAATTCTTTACCAAATGCCTCAACAGTGGTAACATACCAAACCAATGGGATTCTGCAACAGTAATTCTTTTGCATAAAAAAGGTGATAAAGAGGATTTGAAAAATTACCGACCAATTAGCTTGTTACCTGCTATTTATAAAATCTTCACAAAAGTGCTAACACATCGCCTGCAGAAAAAATTAGATGCAGCTCAACCAAGAGAACAAGCTGGATTTCGAAGTGGATTCAGTACAGTGGACCATATTCAAGTATTAAGAGAATTAATTGAAAGAACACATGAATATGAACTTCCATTGTGTGTGGCATTTATTGACTCTATTAAAACGTCAGCAGTCATCAACTCTTTAAGATCAACAGACATCGAGGATGTGTACATTGACATGGTGAAACGTGTGTATAAAAATGCAAGTGCAAAATTTCGGTTACATAAAGATACCGAAGCTATCAAAATTGGTAAAGGTGTGAGGCAGGGAGATACCATTTCTCCAAAACTTTTTACTTCAGCTTTACAGATGATTTTTCAGCAGATAAATTGGAATAACAAGGGAATAAAAATAAATGGTGAATATTTAAATCATTTGCGGTTTGCTGATGACATTGTTATTTTTTCAACGAACCCATCAGAACTCCAAGACATGGTACAGGAGCTCTCAACTAGAAGTAAAGAAGTTGGACTCAAGATGAACCTACAAAAAACTAAGATCATGTTCAATAATTTCGTAGAGGAAACAAAAATACAAGTTGACAACATTGAGCTAGAAATTGCTGATTCATATATTTACCTTGGCCAGCTGATTTCAATGGATGGCAACATTATGAAAGAACTCAACAGACGTATTAAACTTGGCTGGAGTGCATTTGGAAGAAACAGTTTTATCCTGAAGGGGAAATTGCCTTTGTGTCTAAAAAGAAAGGTCTTCAACCAGTGTGTATTGCCAGTCCTCTCTTATGGATCAGAGACATGGAGTCTAACAGTTGGAGCAATACGAAAGTTACAGACAACGCAAAGGAGCATGGAGAGGTGCATGCTTGGAATAACTAGGAGAGATCGAAAAAGAAACACTTGGGTGAGAGAGCAAACTAGAGTAGAGGACATCATTGTTAAAGTAAAAGGACTGAAATGGCGATGGGCTGGGCATATTGCAAGAAGAACTGATCAACGATGGACAACAGAAATTCTGAACTGGATTCCAAGAGACCACCGAAGACCTAGAAAACGTCCTCAAACTAGATGGGTGGATGAAATAAGAAAAGAGGTTGGGGTGACGTGGAAACGAATGGCCCAGGATAGACTTGTGTGGAAAGCATTTGGAGAGACCTTCATCCAGCAGTGGATAGATAATGGTTGAATATGATGATGATGATATATATATATATATGTGTGTGTGTGTCGAGATGGCCCAGTGGTATAAGCGCAAACCTACTAACCAGGAGGTGTTTGCTAGATCCAAGGGTTCGATCCCCAGCATGGGGGAAAAAAATAACAAGCGTTACTACGCTCATGGCGCGATGTCTTGATCGGTGAAAGTATTAATAATGAATAAAAATACCATTGGGCCATTAAAACCGGATTTGTAGCCTGCTGACGACATGCCAGCATCCGGAACGCCGTTGGGATAACTATCGGTAACCCAGCGACGTGAAAAAGGCTATCTCAGACTCTGATGATATGAACCATAATGAAAATATGAATGGAGCATCGGTTGTCTCGCTCTTAAATCAGAACCGCGTTCGGACTTTAAGCAGAGGGGCCAGTTCGAAAAATATGCAACAGTCTCTCCTTGGAGGTGTCGGCGGTTGTAGCGGCGCCTCCAACTGTACGGCTACTAGAACCAACACAGCCCAAAGTGCTTTGCAGCCTAGTATAGGTGCAACCACTAGGGCTGAAAGACCACGCCAGCGCATGTCATGGACAATAGATATGAACACCTACATCATGCGCACCTACTATACGATTACAAAGCTAGAAACAGACATGACAAATTACAGACCCACACTTCACGCCAAATTCGCACAACAGTACCCACACCTGGACATCAGTATAGAAAGGATAACAACCCAACGCAGGAACATAATAACCAGAAATCTCTTAGCAGAGCCCATACTACAAAGGTTAAGAGATGAAGTCGCCAATGACCTGGCAAACACTTCAACCAGTGTGGCAAACCCTGAAGCACCAGCTATTGGCGCAAGAGAACCGCTCCAACCAAGCATAGAAGAAGAAGAGAGGAGGGACGTGGAGAAAATGGAAGAAGGTTTCCAATGTGCCCTGGCGGAATATGAAGGCTCGGATGCCGCAACAAGGCCAAGAATACCACGCCAACCGGCATCTTGGAAACTCTGCAAAGCAACCAAGATCCTCAATGAACATACTCTACCACTACACCTACAGAACCACAACTCCCTACAGGAAATACACACCGCCATATACTGTGCAGCAGTAGCGGCATCACGCGCCAATGGGTACGAAGTAAGGAACGAAGGCCGAAGTAACAGAGGAAACAAAGCCCAACCACCATGGCAAGTGAGACTGCAAAAAAGAATAGAAGAGCTCCGCAGCAGCATAGGGCGAATAACCCAGTACATGCAGGGAAATAGGAGTAAGAAATTAGTGAGGAAAGTGAAGATGGCCCTTAAGAGAAATAGGATTCATACAAGACACGAAGAGCCCAATAAACACATCAGCGAATATCTGGATACCCTCAAACAAAAACTGGGTGTATACGCCAGAAGACTCCGAAGATACAAAGACTATACCAACAAAAAACAACAGAACATGCAATTCCAAGCAAACCAGAAGGCCTTCTACAGGAAGCTTCGAGACACTAGTGAACTGTTGATGCAGTCATGAGGAAAACTTTTATATATATAAAAGTTTTCCTCGCCCATTCTTGGCGGAAACAGGCTTTGGGACGGGCAGAGCGCCATGTTCCCAAGCCTCTTTTTACATCACTTCTTAATGTGCCATGTCTAGAAACTTCCTGACAATGTGACACGTGTTTAGGATTGTGGCTTTTTGTATTTCAATGTAGGTGTTTGGGTCAATGTTGAGTATCTCCAAATTCGTCGCAAGCGTTTTTGGTACTATCCCTGTTGCTGAGATGACTAACGGGATGATGAGGATCTTTTCCATACCCCATATATCTCGTACTTCATGTCTGAGATCTTGGTACTTGGTGATTTTCGTTGTGTAGGTTGTCTGTATGTTATTGGTGTTGGGTACTGCTATGTCGATTAAGTACGTGGTCTTATTCGATTTATCGACGAGGGTTATGTCAGGACGGTTATGTGGGACTGTCTTGTCTGTTATGATTGCTCTATCCCAGTAAAGCTTGTGTGTTTCGTTCTCATGCACGGTCTCTGGCTCATATTTGTAGTACGGGCATTTTTCTGTCAGAAAGCCAGCATTCGCTGCCAATTTCTGGTGGACTATTTTCGCTACTTGATCGTGTATAAATATGCAAATAACGGAGCTTTGCAACCAATCAGCGTAACGCGATGCGGTCGGCAGCGCCTATATAAGACAAGAGATGTCTGGCAAAGCTGTTAGATCGGTTCTTGCCGCTACAATGGCAGGTTATCAAGATTTAAGTGATTTTGAACGTGGCGTTATAGTCGGCACAAGAGAGATGGGACATAGCATCTCCGAGATAGCGACAAAATTTGGATTTTCGCGTACGACCATTTCACGGGTATACCGTGAATATCAGGAATCCGGTAAAACATCAAATCTCCGACAGCGGTGCGGCCGGAAAAAGACCTTGAAAGAACGGGACCTTCGACGACTGACGAGAATCGTTAAACGAGATAGACGTGCAACACTTCCTCAAATTGCCGCGGATTTCAATGCTGGGGCATCAACAAGTGTCAGCGTGCGAACTGTTCAACGAACCATCATTGATATGGGCTTTCGGAGCCGAAGGCCCACTCGTGTACCATTGTTGACTGCACGGCACAAAGCTTTATGCCTCGTATAGGCTCGCCAACACCGCCATTAGACTCAGGGGCTTACCCAGGACTCATAAAGTGAGGGGGGTGTTTAAGATTTTTAGGGGTGGTTGTATGGACTAGATTTCACTATTTAAGTAATTTTCATTAAGCACATTGTGTGTTCAAGATTTTTAGGGGTGTCTAAAGATCTGGAAGGGTGTTGGGGTGTGTATAAATCCCTGTACGTTTAATAGATAAATAAATATGTTGTTAAATAGACCAATAAATCCCATTGGACTGTTGATGACTGGAAACACGTTGCCTGGTCTGACGAGTCTCGTTTCCAATTGCATCAGGCGGATGGACGTGTACGGGTATGGAGACAACCTCATGAATCCATGGACCCTACATGTCAACAGGGGACTGTTCAAGCTGGTGGAGCTTCTGTGATGGTATGGGGCGTGTGCAGTTGGCGTGATATGGGACCCCTGATACGTCTAGAGACAACTCTGACAGGTGACAGGTACGTAAGCATCATGTCCGATCACCTACACCCATTCATGTCCATTGTGCATTCCGACGGACTTGGACAATTTCAGCATGATAATGCGACACCCCACACATCGAGAGTTGCTACCGAGTGGCTCCAGGAACACTCTTCTGACTTTAGACACTTCCATTGGCCACCTAAATCGCCAGACATGAACATTATCGAGCATATCTGGGATGCCTTGCAACGTGCTGTTCAGAAGAGATCTCCACCACCTCGCACTCCTATGGATTTGTGGACTGCCCTGCAGGATTCCTGGTGTGAATTGTCTCCAGGATACCTTCAGACATTAGTCGAGTCCATGCCACGTCGTGTTGCGGCACTTCTGTGTGCATGCGTGGGGTTGGGGGCTACACGATATTAGGTAGGTGTACCCACTTTTCTGGCACTTCAGTGTATATATATATATACCCTTACATCATACTGAGAAACTTTGAAAATGGTTACCATAGTCGGAAAGAATATTTAATAATGTATTTCAGATAATATGTTCCGATCATTTAGCCAATAGTAATATACGAATTCCTCTAGAAAACCGATTAAAGTGTGAAGGTAGATTTAAGTGAAAGTGGATAGCTAAAACTTGTTTTATTGGTTTACGAAAGTTGGTCACTTTTCCGGAATTCCTACTTGGCGCTTTAGAAAAATCTGGATAGCCACGTTTACATACTTTCATAATCGAAAGAGCAAATTACGAAATAAAATATTAAAAACTATTTAGAACTTTTATTAACATTTTGCTCTATTTTATCGACTATATTATTATTGAACATTGTTATAATTAAACAATATAATTATTACTAGTGAAGTTTTATTATTATTAAATAAATAGTAACTATTATTATTATTTAACATTATTAGTTTATTATCTTGTAGAGATTAATAATAATATAAACATTTCAAACACAAATTGTATGTAAAATATTATAATTAGATGTATGTAGAGCACCAAAAATAATAATAATAATAATAATTTCAGTGGGTTACGCCCTATACATTTCACACACTGGACGCATGGTAGTTTTTAAGATTTTTTTATTTCAAAATAATTTATTGAAAGATAAGGAAAAAACTCACAAATATACATGTTTTCGTAAATGCAGTCTATTTTACCCTTTGCGAATAACTGTTAGCTTGAATTAATTTTTTTTATATAGTAGGGTATATTTGTATTTCGGCTTTAAAAATTTTGTGCGTGTATATATATATATATTTTTTTTTTTAGCATGCGGACGTGGTTCTGTTCCTACTAGTCGAATCGTCGGTGGACAAGACGCTTCATTTGGACAATTTCCATGGCTGGTATGTCATTCTTTAAATTTTTATTCTTTCTTCATTTTATGCAATTGGAATGGAAAATTTATCATCACCAAACTAATGTGAAGAGACGTAACATGAAAATTGCATCGTCGGTAAATAATCAGATTTGATACTAGTCCTAGTATCATCCTATTTGTGTCCTAGTCTGCCTCTAAGTTGGTTCAGGTTGGGAACTTACAACTTATGAAAGAAATTTTACAGTTTTTAATCATTAAAAAGGTGGTTAAGCTAGTGAACCTGTCGGCATATTAGGGTAAGTGTATGGCTGACACCTTTTAAATAGGTGATGAATTACTCGCAAAGAAATGAATGATTTGTCGAAACCTGGTGAGACACGAATTCACAATAGTTTTGTTGCTGATCAAGTGCTTTACCACTAAGCTGCAGGCATTTGACGTTCTTCCACTTGTGAGAGTATATATGGCGTTACTATGGACAAGTTTGAAAATATCTTTTAATTAGTTTTAAGATGTGAAATCAAGAAAACGTTAGAAAATTTTAATGAGCTAGTAAGACTCTAGCCCCCAGTCTCAAGAAAAATTTTGCGGACTATTTTTAACCCTTTGACTGGCCGCTGTTTTACCATGAATGCTCTTTAAACGCACCCGATTGAAATATAATGCTTTCGAAAACGACGGCCACATTTTAGCAAATGGTCTTAATATTTCTCTCTCCTGATTTCCTTCCCTCCCCAATGATTGACACCTCACAGTTGGAGGGAGCATGAGCAAGATTCAATTCCTATGGTTTACACAGCCATTATACTATCACCCACCTAAATTTCTTGAGCCTATTTTTCACCTTACCCCTTTCAGCCCCAGATATTTTGGGTGTGAAATGGACACTCGTCAGGATCTGTTATCAAAAATAAACAACTCTCCACTTAAAGAATCACAGTATATAATGTACTTCATGTACGGGAGTGAAGTTCACCGCAGGAGAAAAGAGAGGTCCCGAAGTTTGAAAGTAATTCATTTACATATTATTGACAGCGGGAATTTCCTTTCAATACTGGTTTTAATCAAGTTCTGTTGGTTTGCAGTTCTCAACTTTCATGAGAGTGCGGGCCGGCAAATAATTTTTGTATAAGACAAGAGCCAACAAATTTATTCGTAAATACCTTTCCAATTTTTTTCAAAGTTTAGAAATTAAACTAACATAAGTATTAATTAATTATGGTATAATCATTAAGAAAATTAATAACCCTATATATACTGTGCGGTATGTTAATAAATATAAAACGAAATTAGTTATCAATCACTGAATTAATGCCAAATAGAAAAATGGTTTGTTTCCCATAACATGGGCAAAAAAATTAGAGGCGCACGGTCAGAAAAAATTTTCTTTCTACTAAAATTTCTTTAGCATATATATTTAAATTGGTCGTTGTCGTACTAATACATGTCGTAATCAATTATGCAATAAGTTATTGGTCATTAATTAATCGATTATTAGTTCAAATGCCGATTATTCGCTTCAAAAGTGTAGAAAAACGTTAAGGTAAAAAGTTTTCCATATTTTGTAAAGTCGGTAAGTATCCGCGTAAACAGATTTACAAAAAGATCCGTTTTGATGCACAGTTCATAAAATATCGTAAGATATTTACTACAACATCCCTCACGTACGCAGGTACAACAAATGCTTCGTACTCATTTAAATAGGAGAATTTTTTATTTTACTATTTCAAATCGAAAAAAATCCTCATGGTATTGCTTATGGAAATCGTTATATTTAGTTCTTAAGTTGATTGACAATCTTTTTGCCGCTTTTATATTTCTCTATATTTAAAATATTCTCTAACATTTAGATTTGTACTTAGCTTATTATCTTCGCCTGGATAGATAACGGTCATAAATTGCACATACATATAGCATTTACTACGCATTTTATTCAAAAATGCTGCGATTCTCTCAGCGTAGAGACGGCCTACAAAGCCTGTACTAAGAATCATTTCAACAAATAGGAACACGTTTCTGTCTACTTCCGGTCATTCATGTGTCTCTCTTGGAAACATCCGTACCCAAGTTATTTTCCTAGCAAAGAGGTCGCAAACCGGTTCTTGAATAAACTCATATTATCTGACACTTTCATCCCCACTTTCTATATGACAAATTTTACATTTGTTGACATACAAGATGCGACAGATATTTTTCAAGACTGGCGTCCTTATAAAAGTATAAGTAGCTTTAGAATATTCTCGATACATGATATCACGGATCTCAACCCATTCTAGGCATGGACACAAATCAAATGTATCCTTATTTTAACTATTTACACATGACAATCACGGTAAGAGAACGAAGAATTATCATCAAAATTCATCAAAATATGGGTAAAGCTGTAGAAATGAGTAGCTCGACATAGAGATCAAGACATTTCGAGGTACACCTTTTAACGTTAGAGGGTGAAATTCTAGAAATATATTACTTTGAAACACCACATCAAAACAAATAAATATTTATTCATTCCCATATTTTCTGATGTCTGATGATGATGATTGCTATATAACGCTATTTTATAACTAAAAATTTTTGTATTTCGCTATTTATAAATATACACACATAAATTTTGTTCTGTGGTGATTTATACTGTTAAGAAATATAAGTATTTTACTGGAAATCCTGAAAATTACGATATTTTCACATTTTTTGTTAAAAAAAACTTTGGTTTAGACTTGATAGGCGATAAAGTGGGATGATAGATATTCGAGGTGCGAAATGTGTGTCGTTATAGGTGTTAAGTCTGCGCGCATAAGCAGGGACGAAGGAAAGTTTTTTCCTCTTGTAGAGATAAAAGTCAAATTTCATTTTCCGAAACAGATATTAAAGAAGAGATTGATACTGTCTTCACATTACAATAATCAGTGCTTCGCAAGAATATCAAAAGAGTGCTTGGATTTTTATTATGATTAAGTAATTAGTAGCCGTGGGGCGATTCATGCCCATTCAGCATGTCGACGTAGCCGCTGTTTTCTCCCTAATACAAAGGTTCCCAGGAGATACCGCCTGACCTACCCATCGTTACGATGAGCATGCCAGACAAGCCATTAGAACAGGTGGGAGCCATCAGGATAGATGAATGTCATTAGCAGATGAGAAGAGTCGCCAAATTGTCCTGATGGGGAAAGCTCAGACTGGGAACAACGGGAGGAAATACCTGCTATTGAAAGTGGCAGCTATACGCCGCCAACGGTTGACAGTGGCGCCAGCCATCAACGCCCCCACCACATTCCAACATTCGGGGACCGCTGACCAATCAGCTGGCCCAAGGTGGATGTCGTTATCTCAAGCCAGCCAATGAGATGATGGAAAACTTGAGTTCGAGAAAAACCTTGTTACCACGGAAGGACACTTACTCTCGGATAGACTAGCGAACTGACTACGCGTTCCTCTGCTCCCGATGTACTAGAGCAGAACGTTATGCATGTCAAAATTGCATCTTTAACCTGTAATAATTTAACGTTATGAGTTGTATGTAAATAGTATGGATATTTCTTGTAAATAAATTGGTGAAGTAATTTAAACAACCTTCTGATGAGTAATTACCCACACTGTGCTACGAACAAAGTTGAAGAAACCTAGCACATGCACTATCAGTGCAAAGAGCGATCTCTTAGCGTAATTGTCATGCGTAAACAGTTAAAGTAAGGAGAAATGCATATAAAGTGTAAAAGATAATTAATAACATTGTACATTTAATTTGTGTTCATGCCTAGAATGGGTTGAGATCCGTGCTATCATACATCGAGAATATTATGAAGCTACTTACACTTTTATGAGGACGTCAGAATTAAAAAATTTCTGTCGCATCTTGTATGTCAACAAATGTAAAATTTGTCATTTAGAAAGGTGGTGATGAAAGTGTCAGACGATATGAGTTTATTCAAGCACCGGTTTGTGACCCCTTTGCTAAGAAAATAACTTGAGTACGGATGTTTCCAAGAGAGGCACATGAATGACCGGAAAAAGGCAGAAACATGTTCACATTTGTTGAAATGATTTTTAACACAGGCTTTGTAGGCCGTCTCTACGCTGACAGAATCGCATTATTTTTGAATAAAATGCGTAGTAAATTCTATATGTATGTGCAATTTATGACCGTCATGGATCCAGGGGAAGACAATAAGTACAGATCAAAATATTAGTGAATATTTTAAATATAGAGACGTATAAAAGCGGTAAAGAGATAGTAAGTCAACTTAAGAACTAAACATAACGATTTCCATAAGCAATACTATGGGGATTTTTTTCGATTTGAAAAAATATAAAATAGAAGACTCTCTTATTTAAATGAGTACGAAGCATTTGTTGTACCTGCGTACGTGAGGGATGTAGCAGTATATAGCTTATGAAGAATGGTCTTTTTCTTCGAAAGCGAGAATACTGGTGACAACTAATTAAAAAATCTTCTGTCTTCTTAAAATTTAAACACTTTCGATATAAAAAATTTCTTAAAGTAATGTTTGAATGAGGAAAATAAGAAAAGGTTCTTAATTTTTATAATG
The DNA here is from genome assembly GCA_006491805.2 of Dysdera silvatica. Lineage (NCBI taxonomy): Eukaryota > Metazoa > Arthropoda > Arachnida > Araneae > Dysderidae > Dysdera > Dysdera silvatica. Next base: position 181,675,186 of record QLNU02015360.1, read on the forward strand.
AAATAGTAAAACAACCTTAATTCATAGTGTAACATTTCGAACGACCAGCGCCGGTGAAACACTTGTTTGACTAAACAAGTAAGAAAATAAAATGCATCTTACCTCGGTAGGATTGGTGTCAACCAAATTGAAATTCGAGCAATCTCGAGTTCAGGGTGAGAGACTTGCAAAGTATGGCTTCAAATCGTTAAAAAAAATGAAAATCCTTAAATCTCATATAAAATCGTAAAACATGTTTTACCTCGCGTAGAAGGTGGTAGCTTTGTAAATAGCCAACGGCCTATTTCATGTTAGAACAGTGAAACATCGAATGAACCAACAGAAAGATTTAGGAAAAAACTTGAAATAAATTACAAAAGTTAAAAAAAAAGAAAAATTATATAAAAAAAAAGGGTATCAGAAAACGAATAAAAACAAACTTTGGAAACAAAAAAGTGAAA
>QLNU02015360.1:181681186-181722433 GCA_006491805.2 Dysdera silvatica
GCATTGGGTTGGTTCGTTTCTCCTTACAAAGTCGGAACAGCAACGGGCATGTTGCGTTTGGCAGGAACGTCGTTCTTCTTGGTCCGACGTTGATTCTTCCAGGACTATATCCCCTTCGATGAGGCAACTTGGCTGGTCTGTGGACTGGGGAAGATGTCTATTTTGATTTCTTTCCGGTGTCAGGAAGTGCGTCCGATCCTTGATTTGCATAGTCGATTTCGGTAGCAAGCGAAGTATCGTCGGGCCTTCAAAGCTAGTTGTAAATACGAAGAATTTGCTGTTATTTGGTAAATCTACGGTCTGCACGGAGTCACAATAACTGTCCAAGCTGACAAGGTTCTATGAAGGAGTTCTTAGCATAAATATCTCTCTTTTGTTCATTGGCAAGGCAGTTTACTTTTCGAGCTGTCCTTTGAAAAAACGGGCAAGTCGGCGACGGCGCATTTCCATTTCAGGCGAAAAGTTCTGCATTACTTCTTTGTTCATCATTTCCGAAGCTCGTAGACTAACTTGTAGGACTACGTTTCTTCTTCCGGAAGATCTTTGCATAACGTACGGAAAGGAGTCGTTGCTATGGAAAATATAATAGTTTATAGCTCGTGATTGAAGTGCGTAGAATATATCTCCCATATCTGAGTCCTCTTCCTATAGTCGTGGCTCTTTTTCTAGGTCCGGACCGTCCTTGTAGACTTAATAACGATCGCTCATGTTTTAGAAAAACTTGGAGAACGCAAGTGTGGAGGAGTGAGTAATCTGGATCGACACTGTCCACGTCCTTTGTATAAAAATGATGCGGCTTACCTTTTGGCACAGTCCGATTGCTTAATTTCTCTCTTTCTCTCTCTCACATACATACACACACACAAGCAAACGAACAAAAAACACTATAATCTATAAACTTTGAAACGCAATTTATATTTTTTTAAACATGCTTCATCAATAAGACAAGATTTTCCTCAATCTCAATGACACAAAAATGTTTTTAATTAAAAATTATATAAAGCGGTTCATCCTTTAATTAAATTTAATTTAGTGTGGGAAAAATTAAGGAGAATAACCTATCTTATATATGTATATAACTAAACATAACTAAAGGCAAAGCTATGATATGACTGTGATGTGCCTTACGATATTAGTGCCAAATTTTGCTTATAATTGCGCTACTTATATTGCGGCGTTAATATAGAGTAACTATAGTAAAATAATATTTCAACTCACGTCTATATTCTACATATACATAATATGTCTTCCAAAATTTTGTTTTAAATATGCTAACAGAATTTATTGGCTTCTTTCTTGCTTTAAATTAGAACCAAGGCAAGTGTATTTTTATGTAGCACAGTACATATCTATAACATATGTGTTGAGCTTATGTAGTTGACTTAAAAAAAATTTTTTAGCAGCCGTCTTGTCTTCCACTCTGTCAAGCAATTTATTTTTGTAATTAGAAGAATTTTTATACTGTTTCAAAAAATTTTTGTCGGAATGTTTCATTTTCCGAATGCATCACACTTTCATTGGGTATGGTTCCGGAGAAAAGAAAAAAATAGTTAAACTTCTAACGTTAAATTGGTTAACTGTAACCTCTTAAGATGGGTAATCGTCTTACGTAGTGCATAATTCATTTTCTGGTCTCTACCCTTGCTTTCATTGTCTACAGTGTATGATTTTTCGAATGGCACCTTTACAATAATTTTAGGTCGCGTTACACTGGATGAACTTGGATCGCCTATTATTTGCAAGTCATTTTGGCTTGGGGTTCTCTCACTTTCACTCTCTGGGTTTTCTGTCGTACAATCGTCCGGAGTGGGTGGAGCATGCTGTGCACTGATTTCATCTCTTTGATCCGAGCCCGAATTCTCTACGGTTATCTGTCGTTTTCGCGTTTGCTAGGAGTAAGGACCGGTTCATTGTATTTCTCTTTCTCCCCTGCTGTAAGAAGGCTAACTCGTCTTCATTTTCTGAAGAAGACGAAGTGTATTTATCTTGCCTTTCCATTTTGTCTTCGTGGGAAAGCTAATTATCTTAAATGGCCCTATAGCCGTTGGTCTATACTTCTGCATCGGTTTCCTTGCTAAAGCTGGTTGGTAAAAATATACCTTTTGACCTAGCTTAAATTTGTCATTGCGCCGCCTTCTTTCTCTCTTTTTCCTAGTCCTTTTCGCTAAGATTTCTCTATTCTCAATTTTGGGCCAAATTTGGTTATGCAATCTTATTATCTTCTGGTTAAACTTTTCAGGAGCGTAATAGTCGATTTCAAACTCCTTTAAATAGAGTTTTAACGGTATATTTGGCTCTATGCCCCTGTGTGCAAAAAATGGCATCGTTTTGACTCCTTCATGATACGAAGTATTGTAAACGGACGGAATAGCCGGCAGAAATTCCTGCCAATGTTCAAAATATTCGTCCAAAATAATTGCGATTTTCTGGTTCAATGGATGGTGACATCTTTCTACTCTATTCGCTCTGGCGAAGTATAGCGTAATAAATATATGTTTCAAACCGAATTCCTTAATTACGGTTTAAAACTGTTCCGATTTGAACACCTATGCGTTATCTGTGACTATTAATGGAATAGTTTCTTCAATTTTGAAAACTTCCATTAGTAAAAGTATTTTTAGTCCATTAACTCCATTAGTACCTCCATTAGAAAAAGAAAATTTGAAAAACTGTCCTGTGCACTAAAAACGTATTTGAAATCGTTTTCTGATTTCACAAAAGGTCCTATAAAGTCACAGTATATTTTTTTCCGGCCTTTCTGGTTGACCCATTGTTTCTCAATATTCGGCTCTTACTTGTGGAACCCTCTTATATCTAATATATTCTTGACAGCTGGCCACAAAATTATTTATCTGGCTAATCTGATTTTTCCAAAAAAATATTTCTGTATTTCAATAATCGTCTTATTAATTCCTGCGTGGATTAAGCATTTTTCGTGAACTGTTTTAATAACGAACCTTTGCATGCTTATTGGAACCACAATCTTAGAATAATTGTCATCTATGGGCTCATCTACTTTGGATGGACTAAACAGTTTCAAAATATGGTCAGAATCTAGAAAGAACTTTGCGTACTTGACATCTTTCTTACTTAGCCCTGTATGTTCTAGTTGTTTAATTATTTCATTTATTTCTGGGTCTTCCCGCTGTTTAGATTTTAATTCCTCTTTATTTAAAACATTTGGGAAAGCCTCAAGAAATTCTCTACACCTCCTTTCCGTTATTTCCTTTTTATCCAAACTTTTTATTCTAACATCATCGGGCTCCAATGCTAGTTCAAATCTTTCTTGCAGAGAAAACTCCTCAACAGGCGCACCCCGATTTACTTCTCTTGATAATAAGTCAGGGATTACGTTTAAATGGCCTGAAACGTGCATAAGAGTGAAATTATATTCTTCTAAGCTGAGTATCCAACGCATGACCCATGCGGAATTATTTTTTACCTTCAGTAAGGAAACTAATGCTTTGCAATCTGTTCCAAGTACGACGTGACTTCCAATCAGATAGTGCTTAAAATAGTGAATAGCTAATACCTCACTCAACATCTCTAATTCATAATTACAGTATTTACGCTGAGTTTCTGAAAATTTCTTAGAATAGAACCCTACAAGCTGTAGATTCTTATCTTTATCTAACTGCAATAAGGCGGACCCAGCTCCTTTTATTGAAGCATCCGTGAAGAGTATTAGTTGACTTCCTTCTTTTATTAACGTTAGAACTTGGGGAGATATCATTTGTTTCTTTACCTCCTGAAAAGCACTATCGCACTCTTTCGTCTAGTTTATCGTTTTCTTATTATTTCTTAAGAGCTCAGTTATGGGAAAGCCGTCTTTGAGAAGTCTTTTATAAACTGTCTGACGAAACCGAACGTTCCCAATATTTGTCTCATATTCTTGACTGTCTTAGGGGTTTTTAATTTCATTATAATTTCTATATTTTTAGAAGATGGGCTAATGCCTTTTGCTGAGATATGATGACCCAAAAACTGAATTTCCTCTTGGAAAACTTGCATTTCTCTGGGTTTGGTCTAAGTTCGAAATTTTTGAGCCTGTCAACGACTGATTGAATCGCTCGGAAGTGTCGTTCTGCTAATAAAGTCGCAATAATTATGTCGTTTAAATAAAAGCAAATCCCATCGGCTCTTAAGTCACCCAGCACCTTTTCCATAGTGGAGCGCATTGAATCCCGAACGGTACTCTTGTGAAGGCCTTTTTCTCGTACATACATACAAATGTAGTTAAGTGTTGCGATTCGGATGCTATAAGAATTTGATAAAACCCCTGCTCCAGATCTATGGACGTGAAGTATATTGCCCCGTGAAGAGATTCAAAATTTGGTTAATCGTTGGGGTCTGGAAATGCTTAAGCTTTATGAGTTTATTTAGTGTTCTATAATCCTATACCAGCCTTAACTGTCCCCTACCGGCTTTAGATATCAAAAGAGAAGGGCTCGCAAAAGGTAAAGTGCTATTTTTTATGATGCCGCTTTCTTCTAACTCTCTTAGTTGCCTCTGAAGTTCCTCTCTATATCGCAATGGGACAGGATACGGCTTTTGTGTAGTGCATTCCCCTTCCTTTCTCAGTTCAAGTTTCAATGGTGGGAGATAGCATTTTCCTAATTTTTGAACCGTTCTTGCGGAAACTTCCTTATTTTTCAAAATTAATTTGATTAATTTGCATTTAAATTCTACAGGTGTACTAGCGAAATTAAAATCATCGTATGAGATAGGCGGGTCTTATATATTACAGTCTGGAAGCTTTTTAAACATGTCTTCCTCGATTTTTTCAACATGCGCAATATTAGAATGCTTATTTAAATGTGCTGGCTTGCTCGTTACATTAGAGATTAATACAGGAACGATTTTGCTCTGCACACCGCTAGCACGCGTTAATAACGTTAGCCCCTTATTGTCTAATTTCTTTGAAGTCTGAATTAAAACTGGAGACCCCTTACGTAATTCTCTTTCCATTTTTAAATTTACCCACTTTGAAGGAAGGATGGGATTTTTGTTTTCCTGCTAGCTTCAGATTCATATAATCTTTTCCTATTCCGTTACCATCAATTAACTCGCTACCAGTAGTTGGTTCTTTATTTGCGTCCTCACTATTCTTTTCGTTTACCTAATGACCAAATCTCATTTCATTTACCTTCAACTCGTTATTCTGTTTATGATTTCTATCCTCTACATGCCCGGTTTTGTATCCCAAATACTGCTTCCTTCGAGAAAATTTAGAATCTCCCTGTCCACGTTGTTTCGAAATGCCTGGCAACTGCTCTTGTTTTTGTGAAACGGGGCCCTTCTGATATAATTCCGTCGTTATTACGACTGACTTTCAGTGTATTAATTTTCAATGAAATACATGACCCTCTTAAAATGCTTTTTTTACATGCAATGCTTAAATCTAGCTCTCTTAGAAAATCGAAACCCAAAATGACGTCATAACTCTGTACGAAATCTTCATCTATAGCAATATATTTGTGTTCTATAATCCTTATCCCTATTTCAATTTTTAGCATATACACTCCTTCTACAAAGTGTGACCAATAAGTAGGGTGAATCACCCCTCAAATCGAAAATGGGAACAACCCGATTATCAGCGGCATTTTCCCCGTGTTCCGTAATGTTCAGCTAACAGTAATGCATGGTTTTGTGTGGCTGTGAGTCTTGATAAATTTATTATCAACCTTTGTCTGTGCGGTGTTTTTTTGGCGTATCATGGAGCAGAGAATCAATTTGAAATTCCTGTACAAATTGGGTAAATCAGCAGGCGAAAGTTATGCAATGCTGAAGCAGGTGTATGAAGACGAAAGTGTGACCTTGAAGACCGTGCACGCATGGTTTAAAAAGTTCAACGATGGGTGTGAAAGCGTCGAAGACAAGCATCGGAGTGGGCGGCCCACCATCAGCAGAACAGGGATAAACATCGAGACAGTGCGTGAACTGTTGCAGCGAGATTGGCGATTAACCATCAAGATGCTGTCAAACGAATTGGATAACCCTCGAGGAAACTGTTCGGAAAATCGTGACACAGGATTTGAGAAAATGCAAAGTTTGTTCGTGATTTATTCATCACTTAATGGGAGAAGAAAAACAGCAACGAATGAAATGTTGTGGGGACTTCATCGACATGGAGGACGAAAATGCCCAGTTCGTGAAAACCTTCGTAACCGGCGAGTAAACCTGGTGTTTCCAGTATGATCCGGAGACAAAACGCCAAAGTATGGAGTGGTGCGGACCCAACTCCCGAAAACAGAAAAAATGTCATTTTGAAAAGTCAAGGGTAAAAAAGACACTGCTGATAACCGTTTTTGACTGTCAAGGCATAATTCACAATGAATTTCTTCCTGCAGATCAAACTGTCAACGGTGAGTTTTACTGCGAGGTGCTCAAACGACTTTTGGCTCGTATTCGTTGTGTATGACCACATCTGAAGCAACCTGGCTCTTGGTTTCTCTTCACGACAATGCACGGTCGCATACCGCTACGCTTGTAAAGCGGTGTCTGGCTCAACATCGGGTTACTGAACTGTCGCACCCACCGTATTCCCCAAACCTCTCATCACCGGACTTTTCCTGTTTCCTAAACTTAAAGTGGCTCTAAAAAGGAAAAAATTTACAGACGTTCCGCACATTCAAGCTGCTGTGACACAAAAATTGAAAGCTGCACCAGTGGAGGAGTTTTCAAGAGCTTTCGGTGATTTGAACACACATTGTTAGAGGTGCATAGTGTACGACGGGGACTATTTTGAAGGATTGCAAACAGATTCCATATCAGGTCTACTCAATGTAAAACTTATTTCATTATTCACCATACTTATTGGTCACACCTTGTATTTCTAATGGCCGTTGGCAAACTGCGGATAATTTTATTCCTTTTCTTAAAGGTTTGATTGTTCTATCATGGCGTTTCAGAGTTTTAATTGTCCTATTCGAAAAGACTGCTCCCTGTGCCCCGGTGTCGATTAGTGCTGTACAGATTAAATTTCCTATCTTAATCTCGATAGTGGGAATCAATTCACTATGTAGAGTCGCCATTTCTGCCTTTCTGAGTATGTATTCCGATTGTGTTTGGGCTGGAAAAACTCACGGCTAAGTCTTTCCTGTGCTCCTTACTCGTATTTTTTTTTTTTTTTTTTTGATACGATGACTCCCTGCGTTCGTAATATTCGCAGTTTGCCCTATCTGTATAGCTCGCGTCCCGTCTTGGATAACTTCTTTCCTCAAGGCTAGGCCTTGTATACTTCCCTTCTCTGTTTGGCTCTTGTCTGTAGTAATTTCAGCAATTCCCGGAAAATTGGACTCTGGGGGAAAATTGTTGCCTAGGGATATGGCGGGGGTGTAGAAAACGTTCTCTCTTTGATAGTAAGCCCTCCTGGGTGGGGGAAAATGCGGACGGTCGTAGGTACCCTCTATTTCTCTTCCACTAAGGTAAACAAATATGGTGATTCGAAATAGAGCTTACGGCAATTATCTATTTAACCATTTGTCGTAAAAATTACATGGATTGCCAAGGTGTTAGGGGCATTTCCAAAATGGAAAATTATATAGCACTTTGATTAAATTCTGAGTTTATGTGCCGTTCAAAACATGTTCACGTACGCATACGTTGTTGCATAATCGCGTGGCAATTCATTGCAGTCGAAGAAAACTTTCGGTCTGTTTAGAACTTGTTTATAACTCTGATACACAACGCGTTTAAATCTTACTTTCATAACAGAAGAGTGCACCGATTTTCTATACTCAGTTACCAGTCTGATTAAGCCACTAAGCCAGAACATAATTAAATCATTACTGGGGATAAGTCATCAGATACAATTCACATAACGGAAAACACTGTTACAAAACAAATTTTAAGTACACCTTTTTTTATATATGGTAACAAAAGTAGCAATTATTTTGCCACAAAAAGGCTCACTAAAGCAATGATAAGCGTACATAAATGATAAAATTTAACCCTTGATAATTTTAATTGATTACAATTCTACGAATTTTTTAATTAAATGAAAATTTTACATAGAAACATGAAGATTTTTTTTTGTTTGATTAATTAAATACAAGGCCATGTTTTTCTAACTAGAATATTCTTAATAGAGGGCCCGTATAAAAATTAGATTTCGTATTTTTATACACATACAACTATGTGTAAAATAAATAACACTCAACACGGTTAGATAATTTGAGGTAATTTTTATTCCAATTTTTTTTATGAATGGCAGTTAAAAAGGTAATTGCCGTGACATCTATTTTGGGAATTACCGTGTATAATATTCCTATAATATAAGCTAAAAGATAAAAAACAAAATATATAAAGGAACAAATAACAGTATAGTTTTTATAATCACCTTTCGTTAACGTTCTTTGATATTGCAAATCTGTACTGATTTAAAACAAAAATTGAAAGTAAACCCTCGGCAAGAAATATAAAAGGAAAAAACAACTCCAGCCCTACACTTCTAGGAATCTAATAGCAAAAATATTTCTCAAGTAAAGTTCACGACCCTACTTTTTCGAAATCTGTCTGGTTTGTTCATTTATTTTTCACGGCTATAACTTATTATTAAGACATTCAAATTTAAACTTCATTTTTAAATATTTTGGTTTTATTTCTTGAACGAAAATCTCTTTAAAGAGTGATTAAGACATAAAAGAGAAAATTTCACTTCGAATTTTATATTTATATACGACGAGAGGAAAAAAGCAATTCAAGGAAACATTATTGTATGATTACCAATTTATTACAATGTCGGTTAGAATTTAAGATCCTATATTGGTATGTTGATTGTTTATTGTTCTATGGTGTAATGGTGACAAATGCGGTGAATTTTCTATTAACACAAATTATTTTTAAACAATCTAATACACTGTCCACAAATTTATGACTATCCACAAACTCCAGTAAACATTCCACCAGCCAGGGTAGGGTTTGTTTTCAGATTGTACTGCAACTCAACGGCGTAGCGAGGGTTGCCAGCGGCCGGGGTTTTCACTCCGGTGGCACCCCCCACGTTACGTCACTGCTGCAACTTCAAAGATCAAACTCCCTGTATTCATTAAGTAATGGGACTAAGTTTATTAGAATATGATTCAATGCAACATACTTTGAAAATTGTTCACATTTATTCAAAATAGTTTTCCTCGGATGCAATATACTATTCGCAGTCAAGTGCTTCGGCAAGTCCTCCAGAATATCTTCTGGAACTGTTCCCCCGTGATGGCCTTCAGATGTTACGTCACTTCTACATGTATGGCCTCCACGTTGTCGAAACGTTTGTCTTTCGATTTTTTCAAGACCATTTTCAAAAATTCTGCTGCTTTACAACAAGGGCGGATCCAGAAATCTTTCAAGGTGAGGGAGGGGAGGGCGAGTTGTTTCAGATTTCTATTTTTGGCCAAGTGTCCGGTACCTTTGATTTCATTTTCCATGATATATTCCCGGCTCAAGGTGTGGGGACGATCGCCCCATCACCCACTTGGATCCGTCGGTGCTTTACCAGTACTAATGCCTAATATCTCACTAATCATGTGAGTGGTGATTTGTGTCGATCTTTTTGCACAAGTTGGTGTACTATTTCCACATTGTCTCGTCCATCAGAACGCTGATTGGTCTCCCAGAATTTAGTTCGTCTTCCATTAATTCCCCTAGCATCTCAAAATTGGCTAAACACCAGCGAAACGCTTGTGCCTGAGATAAACAATAATATTTATAAATATTTTTCATGCACTCAAAGACCTGAATAGTAGTTTTACCAGATTAAAAACAAATTTTAATAATAGCAACTTTATTCTATTTTTTTTTTCCTTACACGCAAAGTATAGATGTCTTGCTTCAAACATCGTAACTCCTCAAATGTTGCGTAAATATTATACGCACATTTGCAAAAGGAGACTCCATTTGTTAATACAACACACGCTCGTCCACTCTACTTTCGGGATATGGAAGAAATGAAATCACAGACTCATTACTTAATGAACACAGGGTGTATAATTCTTTTATTTCTTTCAGTAGTAGAAGCATGATGACAAATGACAAGTAGTCATATGGTGATGCAGAGGTAACGCGTTCGTCTACAGTGCAGAAAACCTTTGTTTGAATGCCGGACACGGCATTTTTCTACTGATCCTTATTTCAGTGTTTAATTCTCTAGGTGACAAAGGTTCTGATCTCTCGAAAAACCGTAGGCACTTACGCCATAAAATGATGCAAAGCAGGCGATAAAAAAGATAATTTTGAACATCTCAAAACGGCTTAGTTACATCTATTGTATAACAAAAGAAATTTCAAGGCCGTCTCAGAAGGAACTACTTGGAAACTATGTAAAGTTAGATGAGTTAGAGTGGTGATGGCCAACCAGTAGAACACAAAAACTTAATATTTTGGTAGGTGTGGACTCAACTTATATGTGTGTGAGTAATTGTTTTCAGCAGTGAATACGATCAAAACTAACTATCGTTCAAAATTAGCTGACGCTCACCTGAAGAATTTAGTCTTGCTTACTTGTTTAAAAGTAAACTCAAACAAACAGAAAATTGTATCGCATTGAATTTTTTTACACGTTCACTGTGAGTCACAAATGTGTGCTAGTCATTGTAATGTGTTCTGTGAACGGTATAATGAAAATAAACTTCATGCAACTGAAGACAATTATATTTGCATTTAAATCTGGTGTAGGCCTAACGAGTTAATCGAAAGGAGGGTGGCTTAAACTGCATGCACGCCGATGATACAAAAACCTAAAAGTGCCTCTTGGCAAAGAAAAAAAAAAAGTGGTGGTGGTGGGGGGGTTGTCATCTCTGGGCTAGGCACGTGAATTCTGGAGAATTTTTGCATTAAGCATAGTACCACGTTTACAACTAAGTTTAAAATAATTGTTACACCCGCCGATCATAGTTTGAGGAATTTTGTCCGGTACCAAAACATTCTACATCCGATCCACTGCAAGTACTACTCCTTAAATATCGCTGCATATTATTAATAGCCATAAGGGGGCAGAGGGCTTGACCCCCCCCAAGCCGTTTTTAAAATTTTGATTTGTCCGATTCTGCTATGCAGATACTTTCAAAAAATTTGTCACATTTTAAAATAAGGTACTTTTTAGCACACTAATATTTACTCGTATCAAGCAGTATCAATTATTTTTGTAGCATTTTAGTATCTTGTACATTCACTAAAATGTTTGACAGCCTTGAAGGAGGTAATAATTTTTCTCAGCCCTCTCCCTAACTACTCACATGGGCGCTACTGAGTACTTTTGAACCTCTATTGGCGAGGAAATACCAACCCCCGAATACGGATCAATAGATAAATTGACAAATACTTGGTACTAATGGGATTCAAATTATAGTTTTCCGCAAGAAAGGCAAAAACATTAACCCTATGTCACCGTATAGCAACAGAAAATCAAGGAAAGCATACCGAAATAGCACGCGACGTCATATACTTATCGCGAACGTCACAATACTAAAAAAAAAAAAAGGAAAATGCGATGCCTTCATGGCGCTAAACATTTCATATTGTTGTAATGCTAGATATTCCCTCATTTTATAACATTCATCCCGATTAGGTGGTTACAGTATAAAAAAAAAAATCATTTGAGTTTTAAATAAATATAATTTAGTTCATAATCGTTTTCCCTCTTTTCTTCTCTCATTAGCAGAAATTTAATTGTTTATTTCTTTACCATAAAAATTCTAGATTTAAAAGTCTAAGTTTTCAGCTGCTGCTTTATTAGCAAAGATTTTCTCTTTTAAAAATGGTTCATAATCAAACATTTTTTCATTTTTTAATTTGACTTTAATAAAGCACTTTTCAACAAGCCTACGAGATTCTCCAAATAGTTATTTATCGCATTGCGTGGGTTTGCATTAAACAAATTTGTTTATATGCGGTTGATAAATATATAAATTACATTACTAAAATGCAAAATCGTGTTTTTAGACAAGATTTTTCAGGAAGTAACTAATTTTACATTAGAGTTGTTTGGGACGCTTTACTGTCTTTTCTAAATTAATAACTTGCCATATCAGTAGTACATTACATTTACGTTAATATATATCACCGCCAATCTTGAGATCATCTCTAATGAATGGCAGTCAGAATGAACATGTTTTCTAGCAAAGAAATTTAAATAACAATTTTTTGCTTGAGACGTGTCTCTTGCAAAGTCATATTATTTTGCAAGTTTTATTCGTATTTTCGTAGTTCGAATGGTTATTGAAGCTATGATTAAAAACAAGTTTTCAGCCTTCTTTAGTTTGATCCCAATAGGTATCAAACTCATTACGTACATTATGTATAACCATATATCGGAAAGTTATAATTCTTTAAAAAGAAAAAAACCCTAAGATGAATCCCCATTTATCTCAAACACTTTGTAAATAGATGAATAATAGCCATAGTGTCTAAGAGTTTCGAATGACAAATACTAAAATTTTCTTCACAGTTCCGTTCTGCTAACAAAGAATCTAGGGCACTCACCAAGCCCATCAAAAATTCATTTGAAATAATAAATTGCAGTGTTAAAACGCTTATGAACCATATTCTCCCACAACCATATCATTCATTCGGACAATAAAATCTCTAACTTTCATCACTTTGTTAAGCAATTGCAGGAATCTCAAAAAATATTTAATATTTGTGTAATATCATGCAAATGCATCCATGCTGGACAAACACAAGGCGACCAAAGCTAAACGAGCAAAAATGCTATAGTAGGCCCATGTATGTAACTAAATTTGAAATAGAAGATAGCGTATTTCACAGCAAGCATATATTTTAACTTCGTAAAAACGAGCCCTACGATGGTGCAATGGTAACGTGTTAACCTACATGCTGTTATCCTAGGTTCGACTGCCCATAGTTCCAAACAAAACGACGCTTAAAGGGTAACTGTTCACTGTATGCCTTATATCCGCTAATATAGTCCGGGATATTGGTTCCCTAAACCGAAAGAGGCTCGGAAAATTGTAGGTTTTAGTGTATCATAACGTTTGTTATTCTTGTAACGTAAAACTAAAAAAAAAAAAAAAAACTTAGTAAAACTTGCAGTATATTGGTCAAAACTTTATAGATAGATTATTGGGATGTGTAAAATACGTTAAATAACTTCTATTAGTAAATATTACCTATGACATGTTGTAGTTAAAAATTGTCCACAGCTGTTTCAGTAGAAATTTGTCTCTGTCAATAAGATTGTTAAAGATTCTTCTACGGTGCCCATTCAAAAAATTTGCCGGTTTGTTAAGTTGAATATGTATTTTTTATTTATTTTTCGCGATAATTAAAATGATCTTTGCACGCTTAAAAACTAAATCCAAAATTATGTACATGCAAAATATTTTCGCCAAAAGACAAACGAACTGGAAACTTCCTTGTTATCGTCATTACCTCAGTCATCGTTCAAGATACAATTCTCTGAAGGTTTGAAATGACTAAGCCGAAATACTAAATAAAAAAAATGATGCAGATTAAAAATAACCGGAAAACAATTGCCAATATTAAGAACTTATTTCTTCACGTCAATTAGGGTTTTATATGAAAAATCATGGAATTTCCAATTAATGTGTTGTTATGACAGTTTATCCTATTAAACGCTATTCTACTCTGTAAGTTCTGGCTTCATTCTTGCGAAATAAAGAATGGTTTTGATTTTGAGGTCAGATTAAGTTGATAGTTCCATCTCAGATAACATGGAAAATCTTGGAACAAAAAAAAAATTAAACATACAATCATTGAACTGAACAACAATATTAATCAACGTTTATTGGCGTAGTGATACCAACGCCGATGGTATGGCGTGATTAGATGGTGAAACGTTCGAAAGAAAATGAATATTTTTGCCTTCGGTGGGGCCTGAACCCACGACCTTCCACTCTGGATTGGTGGGTTCAGGTCCCACCGAACGCAGAAATATTTATTTTCTTTCGAACGTTTCACCATCTAATCACGCCATACCATCGGCGCTGGTATCACTACGCCAATAAACGTTGATTGATATTGTTGTTTAATTTAATCTGCGTAGTGTTCGATTTATATAAGCTCAATCATTGCTTCTAAATCTTAACGTTGTATTAATATTTAATCTAACTAATACTTTTAATTTCAAACTAAATGTAATATCTAAGTTCTTTGCAAATATGATTTCTTTATTTAACTGCAAGATATGAATATATTTTCTTAATATTTTTTAGAACTCAACATAATCCAGGAAATATCCGCATTACATTAGGTGACTACATCTTAAATTCTGACCTGGAAGGGTTACCTAGTGAATCATTTGGTGTTGATGAAGTCAAGGTTCATCCGAACTTTAGGTTTACTCCACAAGCAGATCGTTTTGATGTTGCTGTTCTGCTTCTGGACAGACCTGTTGCGTATCGTTTTAATATGAAGCCAATCTGTTTGCCAGAAAAGGGAACAGATTTTTTGGGCAATGTTGGCTTTGCCGCAGGATGGGGTGCACTTGAGCCGGGTAAGAAAATTTAATTTATAAATTGAAAAATTTTATAATCTAATTCTTTTAGACGTTGAAAGAAAATCGCTATATGCAAAACTCAAGAACCAACAACATTTCTAAAGGTCACATACAAGAAGAAAGTCTTCTAATGGTACGTAGTACCACTTTCATTCTAGATCAATTCAGGCCTGGAAATAACAGAGAGATTTTCATCTGCAAAAAGTACATTGGCCCGTTGATGATTTGCTCAGTTTATGTAGATATGAGCTCACTGACAATATGCGCTATATTTACTCTAGATAAAGTGTCAAAGACCACTGGCCAGGGCCGGATTTAGGGAACGAAGCGCCCTGGGCACAATGATTTTTAGCGCCACTCCCTCCGTTGGCGCAACTAGGGGAAGCTAACCCCCCCTAGAAAATTTCTGCTAAGCATTGAGGCCCTATAAAATGGGTTAGCCCCTAGAAAAAACATTAGCACCCCCTAGAAAATCGGTTAGCCCCTAGAAAAAAAATTAGCCCCCTAGACTTTGAAGCTAGTTACGCATACAGGTATATCCCCTCCCTCCGTACTAGCAGAAAAAATAAAATTCTGTCGTCGCGCCCCACCAAATGCGACGAAAAATCGCGGAGGATAGAGAATTGGCGATATTTATGATTACCATATGTGAATTATTGTAAGATATAATAACGATATTTTTATAAATAAAATAAATTTAGCTTATTTGACGAGGAATCCTTTTTTTTTTCGATATGTATTGGAGGGCAAAGTCGTTAGGCGGACTTTTGTTTTTTCAGAATTTAAAATGAAGACAAAAGGTGTGAAGGGGCGCTTTCTCGGGGAGTGCGGATTGACGCAATTTTACAGTAGATAGAGTGTAATTAAAAGAAAAGGCGAAGTTCGCCGCTTTTTGCGTCCCTAAAAATTTGGCGCCCCATCCATTTGGTATTTTTCTATGAATAAATTAATTTTATTTGACGACGATTGTTGGGATTTTTTTGGATATTGGGGAAAGGGGGGAAAAGACAGGATGCAGAACAAAATTTCAGTGAGGGCGCAAAGCTTGAAAATTCAGTTGTAAGTTTAGTTTTATTTTTTACTTGAAAATAATAATTTTTAATGTAAATTTATTATTCTTAGGGGGCGCACGCCCCCCCCCCTGCCTGTATTGGCCTTGGGGAGCGGGTTTTTTTCACACAATTTTTCAGAATTTCAGATTTAGATAAAAGGTGGAGGGCTCCTTCTCGGGGAGAGCTGATCGACAGAATTCTACGGTAAATAAATTGCAATTAAAAAAATCCGCCGCTTTTCTATGCTGTAATGGGGGCAACTTGCAAACTGATCAGTGGTGGTATGGAGAATACGTTTTATTGTACAACTAAAAATCTGTTATTATGCTTCCCAGCCGAGCCCTTCGTCTACTCACTTTATGATCTGCTTCGCACTAACTCTTCCCTGCGAGAAATCATCGAGATTGTCTTTAAAAGATGGCGAAATTTTCGAGTTCTTAACTTTATTCTTTAACATCAAGATTTTCCTTCAAACACGATTCTTCTACAGCGCCCTTTTATCCATTTAAGTGGTACCATGTGACCCCTGTGCGCATAATTAAAAAATTTACAAGCGAACAGATTTATTCTGTATAAATATCTACAGTCACACTAATTGCCACAAAAATTTTCCTCTATTTGATAAACGTAGCCTTTAGGACATAGTAGTAGTTCTTGAATTTTTCATAGCAGTGTATTTATAACACAGCGATTCTTTACCACCCCTTTCAGTTTGTTCCATTAGTTCTGAATCACCCTATACATTACATAATCATTATTCCCCTAATCAGCACGTTCTACAGAAATTACACCGTCTATTACTTTTATTAATTTCAAATTAATAAAAGTAATAAGTTTATAACAAATATACATAAACTAGGCTTGGAATTTCAAATCATTAATTTGAAATACCAATAATATTTTCGATGTCAATTACAAGATCGTGTTTTTGTTGAGGAAGCAGTTTAAAACTTTATTTCCCTTAAAAAATCAGTACCGGAACGGCGTTCCAGATCCACTAAACCCCTGACTCCCATTTCAACGCTGTGGCTCTAATTTCAATTGAAAATGACTTGTAGTCTTCTTTAGACTTTCCACATTTGACAGTTAATTTCGCTGCACAAAAAGACTAGAAAAACTACTTTGTAAGGAAATAAACGTGGTTATATTCAATTGAATTAGTCTTCAATTAATTCGTTAATACATTATGCCAATAATAAATTGTAATAATTTGCACTTGTTATCGCCTATTTTTAATATAACTTCGTTTTCTCTTTATCTTTAGCGTTTGCACTAGCGGAGAACTTTATTTTGTAATGCTAAATCTTGGTGTCTTTTTATCGTTGTGTTATGTTAAAACATGTTCGAGGGCCGCTCTGTTTCGTCCAGGGCAGCTAACTCCTTAAGCACGGTCAAAAATGGCATTATAAGCTCTTATAATTTATCATAAAATCATTCAAATTTTATTATTAGAGAAAACTTAAAAAAAAAAAAGAAAAGAAAAATCCAAACAATTTATCCCTATACAAACTAAGCTATTTTTGTGTTCTTTATACGTGCACAATCACTGGATTTAGCATGCACTTGAGCTAATTGTCTATGGAAAACCGTATTTGTATATTTATATCACAATTTTAACTATTTATTTTATTTAAATAATACTTTTGTAAATTTGAAAGATACATTATAAATATTTTAACAATAAAATTTTCTAATATAAATACATTTATTTTAATAAATGTTTTTATTAGAAAATAAAATAAAAATAAAATATTTTTTAAAAATTCACTTCCATGTGTATGCACTCAGCTAATAATATGCCAGATAAATTCTACCACATTTCGTTCTTTGAGCATAAAATTTTATGTAACTTTTTTAAACAAATATAAACCAATGTTCGTTTTGTATTTCAGGTTCAAAGCTGCGTCCCAAAATACTTCAATATGTTCCAGTTCCCATCATTGATAATAAAATGTGTGAAGGATGGCATCGCAGGCGAGGCATCAATATTGTCATATTTGATGAAATGGTTTGTGCTGGATATGAATTTGGTGGACGTGATTCCTGTCAGGTGAAAATATCTAATACGTTCTTTTATATTTTTTACTGCACATCTTATTATCCATCTCTGCAATCGTCCAAACTGCCCAATGTGAACTTAAAGTATGGTATATTTGCAAACACCTATGCTTTGCACAAATTCAACTCGACAACTCATTTGAGATAGTGAACCTCACTACATGGAATATATATATATATATATATATATTTTGCCAAAAATCTAAGTTTAATCCCCACAGAACATCCTAAATGAGCCCTGAATTAACTGACCCAATGCAAAGTATTCCTTTTCCACAATATGAATATATTTCTAGACATACTATTCATCTGAAAATGCAAATGTTCTATAATTATCTAGATATTAGTAACATTTTCTTTTGCTTTCTTGTATTTAGTGACACAAGGGGAGATAAAGTCAAGCTGTACAAGAACTTTGTTTTCCCAAAGAATTTAAACCTTTTCTTGGTTAGGGAACCAAATTCTGGACTACGGTGGGCAGATGAATCAGCACATACTCTATAGTACCATTGGAATTGAACCCAGGTTAATGGCATGATAGACAAATGTGTCATCCCTACACCATCATATGGCAGATTTCCTTTTAGCTACAATGTCAAATCACTTGACTTTTAAAAAAAGCCACTTACAAAGGACAAGCATTAAAGAATTAAGATTCATGCAATTGCTTTTCCATTATACTTTTTATGGTCCTCTTCATAGTATATTAAATAGGAAAATTAAGTTTCTTAAAAATTTTGGGATTAATTTTCCTATTTGAAGTAAAGTAAGGTGTTTAAACATTAAAAACTAAGTTTTTTGTTCAATTGGGTTATGTAATTTTTGTTCCATAACTAGATAAATTTATTTCATATTTAATACTAAACATGCTCTTAAATAAACTATATATATCCCATATTTATGTAGCTCAACACATAATTTCATAGACTAGGCAAAAAAAAAAACTTTTTGAAAAAATTACTTCTTTGGAAAGCCTTCATCACTAGATAGAACATCTATACATAATTCAGTACAAATGTTTAAATTTACAGTAGTGCTCTCCAAACTACTATAAAAAAAGGAAGGTAGTTTTACCAGTTATGGACTAAAATATAAATCAATATTAATCTTGAAACTTATTTCTGTGTGTTTTTCACATTCATTGATTACAATTTTATTCCACCCAAAAACTTGCCTGTAAAAAATAAACTGATTCACATTTCATCAAAAATTTATCGTTTTAGAGCATTACATTACAATTGAATCTTTAGATGATTATATCATCGTTCTGTTTTATCGTAACAGGCTTTTACATCACAACATAATTACCAATTTCTGATTTGCTTTTACAGGGAGATTCTGGAGGCCCATTGATGATCAATAAGTTTGGTATTTGGTATTTAGTTGGTATTGTTTCTGCAGGCTATTCCTGTGCCAAACAGTTTCAACCAGGAATATATCACAGAGTCAGTAGTACATCAGACTGGATATCAACAAACCTCTATTAAAGTACAAGATACTTAATGGATAATATACTATTAAAGTCACGAAATACTGCCAATGTTATATCTATATGATTTGTTATGTTGATTTTTACAATTTTTAAAATATATGTGCATCAATTTTCGTAACTTAAAAAGATTATATCAACTATCTTTTATCAATACAATTTATGAATTTCATGAAATTAAATAGCTTAAGTAATTTTCCAAATTATCTTGACAACATTTCAGTTATAATTTAATTTGAAAAAGGAGTGTGTCGAATTTTTTTGAACATACAAGGTATTTCACAAGGTAGTCTCCCAAAAAAAAAAACCAACTATATTTGTTTTCTCACTCTACGCAGAAATATGACATTCGGTTTACAAGTGACCTCAGAAATATTCTCCACTGACAGCCACAAACACTTGAATGTGGTACTTCATATTATTGAAGATTCTTTTCCGCAGATCCTCACAAATAATTTGGATTGCTACAGTGATGTTTTAAGTCTTCTAACATGCAATACTTATTATTGTAAGCATGGCTCGTCAAATATCCCCACAAGAAAGAACTTGGAGGAGCCAAGTCGAGTGATCAGAATTCTTTCTTAGACTATAAATAAAACACTGCCCACCTGTATTAGTGAGGCAGCACTTGGGCAATCCAGTTGAATTGGTCGGCTACACAAGGTCTACACATACAATGACACAATATCTGCATATACCTGAAACAAAGGAAACCAACCCCCAGGCTACCATGAGCAGCTAATCAGTTAGCATTCTTTTTTTGGTACAGTTGGGAATCAAACCCAAGATAACTGCACAATAGACGAACATGTTACCACTGCATCACCACAGGGCCTCTGCAAATTTTATCAAAATGTCATGTTTCTACATAGTGTGTAAATTTTTTTAGTGGGACTATCCAGTGAAACACACTGGTATTTTATATTCCTGTTGAGGGAGGACAGTTTGAGCACTTCACTTTCCTATTTCTACTCTAGTGCCTTTAAATATATACATACACAGTAGAACTTTCATATATCGAACTTCTGTATATTGAAATTCTCCATAAAAATACCGATATTTTGGTGAACACCATGATATTCCTATTCATTATATAGAAAAACTTTCTATATAATGAATTTTTTCATAGAATCCCTGACTTTGAATATATGGAGGTCCTACTATGTGTGCATACACAATAGAATTTCCATACATCAAACTTTCATATATCAAAAATTTCTATGCATTGAATTTTTTTGTCAAATCACCATGAGCATTAAATAAAGAACTGTTTCTACAGGGTGCTCAGAAAATATCTGGCCTGGTGTAAATGCCAGTGGCTAAAAAAGATTTGAAAGGTGAGAGTAAAGACACTCCAAATTTAATGTTACAAAACTTTTAGTGAATCCTATTTTTACAGTAGATGCTGAAAAACACAGCCACCAACATGAGCACAAGTTTCACATCAGCGGCACATCAATTTACATACAATTTAAAAAATTCCAGGCAGGTTCTGAACAATTCTTGCAGCAACGATCAGGCAACAAGATCTTACTTAGAGTCACAAGGAGTATCATACATGATGCTTTTCATGTGCCTCCACAAGAAGAAATCTAAACATGACAAATCTGGTAAGCTTGGTGGCCAAGGAACAGGTCCACCTTAACGAATCTAGTGGTTTCCATAACACTTTTTTATAACCTTTAAGCAGCTTGTCTGTTATGGCACAAGGACAACAAGGGTCATTCTGAGCCAAGCAAGAAGAAATCATATAGCGGTGAAACAAAAATCTGAACACCTTTTTGCCATTCGCGAGTGCTACAGAAATTTCAAAGGTGACAATCAATAGTGAACAATGAAATCTACCAATTCATGTGCACAAAATTTGCATAAGGGACCGTCTCCATATTTAAACTTGCAGAAACTTTGAAAAATGGCAATATCTAAATTTGATATCATAATCAGATTTTAGACTATTTAATTATGCTAATTTAAAATTTTGGCGTCATTCTGACTATTAAAACTCGAGATATTCCATAAAATGTCTATGCAGGCTTCCATCATGATTAAAAAACAAACATGTAGATTGGGAAATCAATTTTCTGATTAAACCTGTTGAAATCAAAAGTTATAATACCCATTGGCTTTTCTTTTTTCCTTTCTCTCATTGATTAAATTTACCAATATGCTTGCAAAATTATGATCAAGAAATGTCACTCGACAACAGTTTTAAAGCATAAAATGTTTATTTTTTCTGATTTATTATTTTTTTTTTACTTTTTGTAACTATGCGATGCCCCACTTAAACAGTAGCTTTAACTAATATTAAACATAAAAAACCTACTGATTGGATTGCGCTGAAATGTCTGTACAGTAGGTAAAAAACCGTAAGGTTTCAATTCCCATCAGAAAGTTAATATGTTTCTATTCATATTTTTATCGAATATGATTTTCATAATTTATAATTCAAATTAGATATTATTTTAAAAATGAAGAACATCATAAATTTTATTTGGCCGTTTGAACTTTAATACAATAAAAAATATTGAAGAGAGATGTTATTTTGGGATATATTTATAAAAATAGCATGAAATATTTTAACATTATGAGCTCCATATTTCTAATATTCAAAACTCAAACCTTTGAAGCAAAAGTATTGAAATTTAGTATTAAGAGTTTTTTTTGGGAGGGGTTGCAGATTTGAAATATTTAATCAAAACTAGCTGTTGCCATTAGAATTTCCGAAGTTGCTGCAAGTTGAACATGAAGACGGTCCCTTACGCAAATTTTATACACATGGATTGGTAGCTTTCATTGTTCCCTATCGATTGGCACCTTTGAATTTTCTGTAGCACAATTATTGCGCGAATGGCAAACGAGTGTTCAGGTTTTTGTTTCACTGGCTGTGCATATCGTACTCAGAAGAGAATGACATCTTAAGCTACCACAAGATGCTATCGACTGATCTGAACAATGCCCTCTACCACTTAAATGTGCCATTTCCAGACACACATTCTATGGCAGATTTTTTTTTATTTAGTTCTCACTATCATTCTTCACAGTTTGGACAGATATTTTCCAAGCAATTGTAAAGTACGTATTGGAAAAATTTCCACATATAAAATTTTTTCCAAGACAAATCGAAAATTTTTACCCCATCTAATTGATGATATGTGTTCATGATAGCAAATCTGTTAAGTGTTGTAAAAGAGGCAAATTTTTTGAAGAAAATGGTCAGTATAATGTGCAAAAAAAAAAAAATATCCTTAAATTTGGTGCTCTTCCTAGTATGGTGTCAACAATTAAAAATTTGGAGTGATTTATGAAAATCTTTGAAGATCTCACATATGACAGAAAACTTTTTAAATAACTGGTTTTCAATTTGCCAAAATTGTTTATGATGATGTATTTCATGGATTTAATAAGTGTAAATATTTTACGATGAATCCTCATTGAAATTTGTTATGTATTACATTAGAAAGTTTATTATATAAATACACATACTACATACATGTGGTGTTTTCAAGGTACGTCCAGAACACTTTTTCTTGTTAATTCGTGTTTTTAATTAACTATGTAAACATAAATTGTACATAATGGAATTCATATTCATTTAATAAAGAAGAAGAATGTGCATTGATTATGACAGAAGTCTTTAAATATAATATGCCACATAACACTATGCATAAAAAAGATAGTTTCTACATATGGAAGTTCTACTGTATATATATCAAAATACAAATTTGAAAGTACTTAACATTTAATTATAGTAGTAAATGAAGTTATTTAAAAGTTTTTAAAATCCCCGCATAATCATATATCGATATAACAGTGTATGGGTATATGCATTTTGGTAAAATGGTATTCATGGATGAACCCATTGTTTTAGAGTATCGTGTGTCATTCTGTTTATTTTCATTTGTTCTTCAGTTCCAACAATACTCTGGTCAGTGTGCATTGCAAGTATAGATTTGTTTTTAATAGTGCCTTTGAAAAGAACTTTATGAGTAAAGTTTATATTGAACACAAGCTCAAAAGTAATATGTGTTTATTACTAAAGCTATGTAATGTAAAACAGGTAATTTTGATAAAAACTTGCTAATTGATGTTTATATAGTTTTGTATTTGCTGTTTTTTTTATGTGCCATGTTACCTATTCTAATCATTACCTACAAATATAAGCTATTATGTGATCACTTTCCAACATTCGAACAGGTATGATTTGGAAAGAAAAAATAAAGAAAAAACAATGGAAAAGGGAAAACATATAATGAATAAAAGCACCATGCTAAATATGCATGGACAACACCTAGAGTTGATTGGTTGTAGTTTTATGGCGCAAGGACAGCAATGGCCATTCTGCGCCAATCAAGGTGCCTTGAGTCTGAGTTTCATGTGGTAAAACTCTGTATTGGTTAAATCTTTATAGGGTGTTTCAGAAAGGCCTATCTAACTTTGAAATGACATAACTTCAAAGCAGTGACAAACAGAAGGATGAAGTAAGCAGTACATTTAATGGGCAGACCACAAAATTAAAGTACATGGGTTTGCAAAATTAGTTACAGCATTGGCCAATAGGTGACATTGCAGTCACAGCATGATGTCCTTTAAATAATAGGGAAACAGTCGTCATACCTAGGCATCGAATCACATTACAATGGATTTGAAATAGCCATCTTACATACAATGATATGACGAAAATGAAGGGTGAAGTTTGAAGCCACCTTCTACAATGTGTCTATCAAAATTACTGCCTTACTTGGCGGGGGGTATGGAGTTGTAACCTCCCACTGCAATGAAATTTTGTATATATATACACACACATATATATACAGTCGAGTTTCTATTTAACGAAGTGCCATCGTTCCTCTGAAAAACTTCGTTATAAGGAAAATTCGTTAAATAGAAATTAACATAAATGATGAAACTTAATTTCGATAAAATGAAAAAAGCTAAATTTGGACAGTAAAAACTAAGTTCAGTAGACTCTTCTTTTTCAACGAATTTAAATATTTTTTGTATACAAGTACGTACAAATTAATAACAAAAGTAAAGACTGAGGATTACTTTATATCTGTATGATCCTCATACAACATATTTGAAACAGAGAAATAATCACTAATTTTGCTTTGTACAGGTTTCTTATAAAAAACGTTTTGTTCATAGAAATTCTCACACTTTTGTAAATATCGGAACACGTCATCTATAACATTTTCTTCAACAATGCAACACGTATGTGCGAGAAGCAAATTTCGTGGCTTAGCCACACCTGCAGAGTGATACATCCCCGCTGCTTCGAAGTTCCCAGTTTAGAACAATAGAATTATTTATCACAACTGACCCTATGTCCACAATACAGAAGGCTACCTCACCTCCGTCTTTTTGCTTAAAATCCTCAACTACCCCTTCTACCTAACCATCCCGCTGAAAAATTGTAAAAGGTAAATTAAAAAAATCAAATTCTTTATAAAAAGAACTTCGTTATATAGAAATTGTTTTTCGTAATATGGAGACAAATTTACATGTTAGTGCCATTCAAAGTCAAGGTTCCGCCGAAAATTTCATTAAATAGAAAACTTTGTTAAATGGAAGTTCGTTATATGGAGACTCTACTGTATATACATAACCATCATCATCATATTCAACCATTATCTATCCACTGCTGGATGAAGGTCTCTCCAAATGCTTTCTACACAAGTCTATTCTGAGCAATTCGCTTCCATGTCACCCCAACCTCTTTTCTTATTTCATCCACCCATCTAGTTTGAGGACGTTTTCTAGGTCTTTGTATCTTATGTGTGTGTATATATATTATGTAATATTTAAAAAAATTGACAACACTATAAAAATAAAGAACCACCAGCAAATACTTCCCTCAGAACAACTTACCAAACCACTATATAAAAATTAACCAAAAACCAATTTGAAAACAAATATGAAAAATGAAATACTGAATAAAATATTGAAAATAACCCGAGGTGCAGAACTTCGTCAGGGGAGAATCCACACGAGGGGTAATAAATAAATAGGAGCCTTTCTGTTAGCAATGCCAGCATTTGCTAAAATGTCATACATTCTCCCAATGCTCCTGAATATTAGAATTTTAAAAGACATGAAAGAAGAAAAATGCCGGGAAGAATTTTGCTTTTCCTTGTTCATTTTATTCTTCAAAAGTCTTTTTGTGGTATTTTTTCTTCTTTCATTTCTTTTAAAATTCTAATATTCAGGAGAATTGGGAGAATGTATGACATTTTAGCAAATGCTGGCATTGCTAACAGAAACGCTCCTATTTATTTCTTGCCCCTGGGGTGAATTCTCCCCTGACAAAGTTCTGCCCCTCAGGTAATTTTCAACATTTTATTCAGTGTTTCATATTTGTTTTCAAATTGGTTTTTGGTTAATTTTTATATAGTGGTTTGGTAAGTTGTTCTGATGGAAGTATTTGGTGGTGGTTCTTTATTTTTATAGTGTTGTCAATTTTGTTTTTAAATCTTACATAATTTATATATTTTCCTGTTATATTAAGCTGTAAATGCGCTAATATACATTGAAAATTTATCATTTATTCATTTTTTTACAAGTTCATTACAAGTCTGTAACTCCCCCTTATGAGCTTCTTGCATACACCTATG
The DNA here is from genome assembly GCA_006491805.2 of Dysdera silvatica. Taxonomy (NCBI): domain Eukaryota; kingdom Metazoa; phylum Arthropoda; class Arachnida; order Araneae; family Dysderidae; genus Dysdera; species Dysdera silvatica. Next base: position 181,706,867 of record QLNU02015360.1, read on the forward strand.
AAAGAAATGGATGCCTTTACTGGATACTGCAGCTAAACGGCTAATTTTTGAAAATGCAGTGGTCATGCTACACGAACATGAGGGTTTTTGGTACCTCAAATCACTGGTTTTGTCAATTAACAAATTTAAGTGAAAATGTGCCTCATATGTTAACTATATGTGGCCGACATAAATCACCTAGAACATCTCATTTGGAAAATATACTTTTTGTCGCACAATAGTAACATTGGTCACCTGATGACATTAATTTTTTTACAGATACAGATGTTGTGTGTTTCCCATAATTCTGAACATAGAGGGTGCTGTCAATCTGGTCTCAACAGCTTCTCTTCAGATAGATTTCTGAGATCTACATTTAACTACCTCTCCAACTGTCTTTGCATTTTCAGGTGTTAAGGCAGACTGGTTGCAGCCCACATTTCTGACTAAATCATCAAAAATGTAGCCTATCCATTCAAACTTGGCAAACAAATTTACAAATTTTTCTCAGATTAGGACCTTTTTGCAACATTAAATCTTCAGTGAAAACTGTTTCTTGTCATCATCGGACCACAATCAAATCGGCAATATTCCATTACAATGAATACATGTTGCTCCCAGACTTCATCAAAATTTCTTTCGCTACGCTAAACCTCTTTGTTTTTGGCAGCAGAAAGGCCAGCATACTGAATGACCTGTATTTCTGAGCATTATTTAAAGTATGTGTCATGATTTCAGCACCACTCACTGGCCAATGGTGTAACTAATTTTGCAAACACTTACATTTGACTTTTACGGCCTGCCCATTAAATGTACCATTTATTTCATCCTTCTATCTATCACTGCTTTAAAGTCCTGTCATTTCAAAGTTAGGTAGTCCTTTCTGAAACATCCTGTATATTGTCTATCCTAAATTTATATGCATGAATTAAAACAATTAAGATGTGTATGCTGCTTTTGTAGAAATTTCTCAGTGATTTAGCCTTTTTAGGGTTTCACATGCTGAGACTGAGAATGATACTTTCATCTACTGTACTCATCTACTGAGGACTGACATCCCTTTTCATGTGATCATAGTATCATGATAAGATACAACAAATAAGCGTTAGTTGTATCTAGATCATAATATCAGGATAAGATACAACAAATAAACATTATTCAAACCACAAATACTTTAAATGGAATATAGGACAAAAATTATTAGATTTTTTCATTGGATTTAAAATACGTCTCTTCTTCCAGAAATAATGTTCAATACTTAACCAAGGTTTGTAATTTTTTAAAAGTTCAAATAAAACAAAATATAAAGCAAAACTAAAATCTCTTATCACAATCTACATTTTTTTAAATCATTTTATTTTCCAAGTGAAATGTATGTTATCAAATAAAACTATATTTTCTGTTTTTGTAAAATTAGCTTAACCTCTGTGTTTAAAACCTTACCTATACAGATTAAGGTACCCGAGTTAAAACTGAGGGTATGACTTCGCTATATGTTTAATGAACCTTTTTCAGACATCGTTTTGACAAGTCATTTTATTTTTTTTAACAGAAGATTATATTAATTGACAATCAAAAAAATGTACACTGGATGAATATAAATACATTTTAATAATATGCAAGTATTACTTGTAAGCTACAACATTATCAATTAAGAATGATGCACTCTCCGCAATAGGATGCAATGACAATAATCATATTAACAAATAATGATAGAAGATATTGAATGACAACTTTTATATAAACTCAAAATTGGTGTAACTTTGCTGGATTATTTTTATGTATTTTTTGCTAATGGATCTATCACAGTATATACGAGCAAATTAATATATGAAGCGGTATCCAATGACTTGTCTTTATTTATAAATTAAAATCAATAAAGTAAACAACTGAATTCCAATGGTGTGAATTTTATACAAATAACATAGAATAATAAAATATATAACAAATATATTTTATATAAGTAAATGAATATGTGTACATGCAAAAGAATAAACAAATAAACAAATAAAAAATTGCACATATACTGAGACTACTAAGTAAATAATACCATGTACAGCATATTCTTTATGATCATAGGATTGCAAGATTTTACAGATCAACATTTAACTAATGTATAGCATAGTTTATATATAGAAAATATGAGAAAGAAAAAATAAATCTCTGCAAGTGTTATAAAAATTATAAAACAAATAACTTTCCTATATAGCAATATGCTATGGAAAAATGCTTATTAACATAATTCAAAAGCTAATCATAATAAAAAAATGATTTTAAAGAATAACGACAATAAAACAGATCTATATTTGAATAAGTGTCTAACAAAGTATTTTCAAAGTTTATAATTTATAAACTTTATCCCAAAACATATTAAAAAGATTTCTTGTGATTCATTGCTAAGAATCAGCCTTCTAAAAGTAAGAAACAATAGCAAACTTTGCCTAAAAAAAAAAAAAAAAATAAAGATTTTTTTCATGTGGTGTAACGTTAGATACACTGTATGCTCTGTCTATCCCCACTTGGCAAAATTGAAGCATCTTTCAAAAACATAACGAATTGATCTTGGCCATGTTTCGATTGAAGCCATACATCCACTACTTGTTTACTGTTCAAATCCATTCCCTTAGTGAAAAAAAATGAGGACAAGTTTATGAATAGTACACATATGGTGCAATACAAAAGTTTAGACACAAGATAAATTTTCGGTTTGTTGATAAATAAGAAATATACAACCAAGCATTTAGTATTTAACTACTCAAAGTATATCACCTGCACTTTACAAGCTAAAGGCATAAAGATTGAACATATATTTATATCAAAAACACAAAAATTAAATGTTTCTTCTTGAAAGCATTATTTTCTTAATCTATGATGTTACCATTTCTTTCCATGGAATGCATAAGGTTTTGTTAGTATTATTGTGCTGAAAAGTCAAGTCCAACTTTCTAAGATTTGCCCAAACAGTAATAAGGTGATTTTAGGAGTTCCAGGGTGTTTTTCCGAATTCTCTTTGTCATTTAAAAATGTAAGGAGGTCTGACCAGTGATTCTTACTATGTAGTTTTTACCTTTCAAGTTTTTATTTATCTAAAAAGACTTGCATACCTTATGTACAGTGACGGTTCTAAGCTAGGGCCGAAGAAGCCCTAGCCTAGAAAATCGACCAATAGCTGTTTGGTGGGTTTTACCCACTAGTCCTCATCCTCCCAAAAGTATTTTGGTACGTGAGATCAAATACAACATTTTTCCATCATTAAGCTTACAGGACCTGTGTGGCAGTCGAGCAAACAATAAATTTGAACTGTGGTAGTTTTGCATTGTTAACTTCTTATTAGTACAAAACAGAAATGACACAATAATCACAGTCAATAAATTAAAATTTAATTTAAAATGGTGATAGCTATTTCGTTAGCAACAGCTATCTTCATCAGACCGATACAAAATAGTATTGTAATACACATGCGTAAAACATTTGCAGTTGCCATTTGTGGTTATGGCAACCGTGAATGCTTTCGCATGTATAGTATAATACTATTTTGTATCGGTCCAAAAAAGGTAGCTGTCGCTATCGAAATAGCTATCACCATTTTTAATTAGACTTTAATTTATTATTAACTGTGATTATTGTGTCATTTGTGCTTCATACTATCTTTGCGCAGTGTGCCATATATTCATGTATAACTGTTTATTAGTGTCGTGTAATATATCACTATATGATTTATTTATTATCAAAGTCCTTGTTAAGCATTAGTCAATTGAATTGGCGACTCCGAGTCAATTGCCACTCTTTGTTAATGGGAGGGAAAATTCTCCTTAGCTTTCATCCTATTTATCCTTATTAGGTTATCCTTATTAGTTTCCTGTTGAAAGAAATACTGTGAAGATCAATATGCAAACGTATTTAGTCCACACACAGGTTCTAGTCTAATGGAATGAATCATGAAAACAGTGTCCACACGTCCGTATTTGGGACTAACTGCTAGGCAGATGTTTGAAATACACTATTGTATATCAGTTTCTGCTGGGGAATTTTTATCTGACCACAAAAGCAGGGTGACTGCATCTGAAGGGTGTCCGTTAAGAGGAGTTTCACTGTATTTACTATGCAACCTCAATAATTGCTTAAATTTCAAATTAAAATCCAATTCATTAAATTATGATATACAGTATATAAGAATTATGAACAATTTTGTTAAGTGATAAAATACCAAATTTCTTTTTTAATTGTATTATTATTATTAAGTGATTTTTTTTTAAATTTTACCATATAAAGCATGACATACAATTGAAAAAAAATTTCATTCCTATTACAAAATTGTTATATAGCACTTGCCAGCTTTCAATGCATCAATAAAATTATGCACTCATACATGTTATGTCCGGTAAAGCCAAAAAATTAGAATATATTGTTTGTTTGTGGTTTTACGGCTCAAAGACTACAGTGGTCATGCTGCGCCGGGACCTACTGTTTTCCGAGGAATCCGAACCTCTTAAGGCCTAGGGAACCAAACCCCGGACTACAGTGAGCAGTGCGATCTTTATGAGATCTCTGAGTAAGCGTTCTTTGCACTGCTGGGAGTCGAACCCGGATTAACGGCACACTAGGCGAACGCGTTACCACACTGCGCCACCGCAGGGCAATTAGAATATAATTTATTCACTAATACTTTGGAAAATAAAAAACTGAAACATTAAAAACTTTCAATTTTAATAAATCCATTTACTTAAAAACTGCTTTGATCGTATCAGTCCCTCTATCCCCCCAAAAACAAACGCAATTAAAACATAGCTTTTAAACGCGTATCAGCCACAACTTATCTCCGCAAAATTACTGTAGCAATGAGAAATAAATGGAAAATTCGTTTGTTGGTACATGGATCATTATAATGAAATACAGCTAATGAAAAAACCATTCATGAAAAGGATTGAAACATATTGAATATGAAATTATGCAAGGCCGGCACAAACAAATTTGCCACCCTAGGTGAACGACATGTACCCTATAAGTGTGTGGGTGGGTGTAAAAAAAGGATATGCAATATTAAAAAAGAAAAAAAAAACACTTAACAATCCATTAGCTTTTGAAAACTATGTAAATGGGGGGTGGGAGGGAGGGAGAGAGAATCTGTTAAACTTTTTAAGGGCCCATAAATCCTGTCCCTGCCTAACTATCTGGAGTTGTAATCCCACCATATAGTATAGATGTGACATCCCGCAATTTCTTCCCAACAAATCAGCATTCAGCAATGTGAATCTAATCGCATGGCGATTGCTGCTAAAAATGCCTTTGTAAACATATGAACATTGCAGATTATTTATGCTTAATGAACTAATTTCCAATTAAACATCCGTTAAACATGAAAAAAAGGGGGGAAAACAAAGTCCAAATGATTAAAAAAAATGGACATGCGGACTTCAGAAGAAAATACAGATTTTTATATAAAAAATGGACCAACTGGGAGCCATGTGATCATTTAATTGAGGCCTATAACCAGTCTTAGCAACAGGTCTAGCTACAAAGGGGAAAGAGACCCATTATAAGAATATACACATAATAGAATTTAGTAAAGAAGTTGGACTCTCAGAATGAGAACAAAAAAATTGGAATAAATATAAATTATGCAGCTTCATTACTTCACAAGGAAAGCAAATATAGTGCAAAATTATCAATGAATAATTTAAACAAGATAATTACACAAATTCATAGTACTGAATATAAATAAATATACCTGATGACTACCTTGAAGAGCGGACCAACATACTCGTCTGAAGTTCTTTTCCCAGACAGTAAAGGTTGCAGATGATATTCCAAGTTCAAAAATTATTTGAGAAGCAGGATAGAGATTAATCCACATATATGTGAAAAACAGAATTTGCTTCAAGGTCATATTAGTTGCCTCAAACCATGTACCACGTCGAACACTGCATCGTTTGGCACAACTTTTTCTATTTTTCTTAAGAAACAAAAGAAATCGAGATTAGTGTTTATTCACACTTAATAAATTTAAAAATTGCATGTTACTTTAAGTTTATTTTTAATGTCTTTTCTTGAATGCAGATGTTCTCCATAAAGGCAAATAGAGAACTATAAATTTGGATGACTAGTGCATTAAATTTGGATGACTAGTGCATTAAGTTTTATAATTCAAAAACTGCAAATATGACCATTTGATGAGACTAACAATTGAACAAAATTATCATACAATATACACTGAATAACCAACTTATTAGAACCACTTACCTAATACTTTGCTAAGCCACCTTCGCTTAAAAAAAAAATGCTATGGCGTGAATTTAGTTAAGTTATAACAATGTTCTAGCTAATATTTTTTGACACTCATTAAGTTCAAATTACGAGGGGTTTTTTTGTAAAAAAAAAAAAAAAAAAAATAGAAATTCAAAAACATGCCCTGGTGGCATCACGTGTTGACTGGTTGGCAATTGTGTTATCCCTGAGAAGGATAATAACTTAAAATCAATGTTCTAGTGGACCATTAGTTTTCACATATGTTGAATAGCATTTCTAATTCCCAACAAGCTTCTTTTTTTTGTTTGTTTGCTTTTGTTTTTACATCACACTGTCAGCAAAGCCCATGATACACCGGGACCTACAGTTTTTTGAAAAATCCAAACCTTTGCTGCTAAGGGAACCAAACTCCAAACTACAATAGGCAGAAAAATGGCACATGACCCAAGATACCATTGAGAGTTGAATCTAGGGGTTAATAGTATGATTTGGACGAATGTGTTACCTCTATGCTACATTAGGATGGTGGACCTGCATTTTCCCCAAAGAATCTAACCCTCTTAAAACCTGAGGCAGTGGTTCTAAAACTTTTTTTTTTTTTTTTTTATATTCTCGACATATTTGCTGAACGCAGGTTTTCCCCAAGGCATCCATGTCAAATTCTACCATGTATATTTTTTTGTTATATCAATTTCTAACAAGTATGTAGGTAAAAATAAAACAAACATTGAAGATCACAAAAAATGTAATTAGAAAAATTCAAATAACTATAATTGGTGGGATGGACCAGTTCGTTGATCGCTGCACATTTTCTTAAATCATGGAATCGAACTGAACAGTCACCTTCATTTCGTTCTCCACAATGATTTTCACACACACACGCACAAACAACAGTTTTTATTACAGTGGCTACTGAAAAACTAGCTTCACACAAAATCAAATAAAATTCTGAAAATTGTGTACCATTATTTAGCAGCATCCCTGAGGAAGGTGCAGCATAGCACATACTTTAGGAATCACTGACTTAAGGAACCAACCCCCCAAACTACAGCGAGTAGTTAATCAGTAAAATTTCTTTTTTTTTATTTGGGAGGGCGGGGAGGGAGGGATACCATTGGAAGTTGAATCCAGATTAACAGTATGCTAAGTAAACACATTACCACTGCAAGCTCTAATTCTCAAAGACTGGGAAAATCTTATGTATTATTCACTTTATCCCACAAATATACGCTCAGTTAGATATTGATCTTATGAGACAATATGACTAGTAAAACTGTGAAAAGTGGTTTTCTTGCCCTTGATATTTATACGTGGGTGTTGAAATTTATTGTATAATAAATTCAACCCCCCCCCCCCAAAAAAAACACACCCCGATGGATTTACATGTTGACCATTATTTGGCAATTGTGTTATCCCTGTGAAGGGTAATAATATCTTACAATTCCATTTCATGATATTACAATAACCCTCTTGCATATCGACTCTTGCTCGTTGTTGATATGTTTCTTTTCGACACGTTATAACATATTAACTCTTATCTTGATGACAGTTATTAGGTACATTCGGCTATGTGCAAAATACCTACACCATAGTGCTATTTTCTTCCCTAGTGGTCAAAATGTGAACTATTTTTTTTTTTCAGAAATCAAAACACACAGAACAGAATCAAACAACACAGAAAGTAAGTTTACGAAATTTGGTTGAAATTCCTCTAATAGTTTTTTTCACAGACAGGTCTAAACACCTCCTCCTTAATTTGAATTACTCTGTATATATATATGAGATGTGTTGCAGAATCTCTCTAATTATTGCTTTATAGCCTTCCAAAACTATTTTCTACATTTCTTCAATTGCTTGGGGATTTCAGCAGTTGAGGGCTTGCCAGAATGTTTGTCACTTTTGACCAATATTTGGCCATCTTTGAAATTATTAAACCAATATTTTATCTGCGTAGCACCCATTTCCTCGTTACTAAACACTCAATATTTTCAATAGCCTATGATTGTGTGTCACCAAGTTCCTGGCAAAATTTAATACTGAACCTTTGATCAACATGTCCTGCTGTTTTCTCTCCAAACACAAATGTGGTAAACAAATGGTACATATACTCGTATTACAACTTCCTGACAGCGATTGAAGGGTAGAACATTAGAAGTCAAGAAAAAAATCCCATATGCACAGTATTGTGCAAGGTCAAATGCCACATTAATTCCATTTGCCCGCTTTGAAAGGTTACCACAATAAAAATTAAGGTTGGATACTTTTTGATTAAACCTTGTATATATATTTTTTCGCCACACACACACAAAACTGTTATATCTAGGGTGTCTAGCATCCTAAATCTGGGATAAGGTGGAGGGAATCTTTACTTCTAGCGATAGAATTGTTGTTCATGGGCAGTACATGAAATAAGATTTGTCTCATTAAAAGACACCTTTGTAAAAATGTGCACTTTATCTCGATAGGATATTTGTTAATTGTTTTTTTAAATTGCAACCAAGTAAAACATTTTGGCAATGGAGAAAAAAATGGTCAAGTGCCACTGATACCTGACTTTCTATTCCTAATTTTTACCCCTCGTTGGAAGTCAAATCCAAGATAACTGATTGCTAAGAGAATGCATTATAACTGCAAGGCCTTAATGATTAGTGGATTAATAATTAATTGAGGCCAGATTACATGCACTAAAAAGCCAGCAAAATATGCACTAAAAAAAAAAACACAAAATATGCATGTATATGACCTTGAATAAGTATGAGTTTAAAATTTTTCAACTTACTTGAAAATCGCATGCCCTGCATTTTAAAACAAATAGATTTATTATTAACTGCCAAGAAGAAATAGTCAACATACATAAAATAATATTCTTTATACAACACAAGTTTTATGACAGCATACCACAATGTCTCTCTTGATATTCTAAACAGTTAACCTTCCTCTCTTCTATCATGCACTAGCATCTTTATGGCCAAAAGGGTCCTTTCCAGAGCTATAGAAGATATTGGACAGCACTTATAAAATTTTGCAGGTTGTCTATTACAGATAGTTTATCCATGACGGGACTATCACTAATGCCTACTGTTGATAGATAATGATGTGGAATTTTACTCTATGTGTTTGATTTAACCAAACCTTCAATTAACCATAGTCTAGTATAATGAAACTAAATCTTCAGTTTCCCTAACAAGGATAGTGGCTATAATTCAGCTATGACTACATTTTTGGTGTCCTACATAGGCATATACAGAAAATTCGTTTGTTTGTTTGGCTTTTTTATGGCGCAAGAGCAGAAAATTTGTAAGGGGGGTTTATAGGCTCAATGGGGGGTTACAGAGCTGCAACTCGCATATTCCTATGTTAAATATACAAAATTTCATCGCAATGGGAGTTACAACCCCCATCAACACCCCCTGCGTATGCTAATGGTGTCTTAGGACAATTAAATATGTACGTTTACAAATTCCGCTGACTTTCTGCTCAGATAAGGCGTAGGAGGAAAATTTAGCTTTAGCACTGTAGAGAAATTTTTCCGATAAAGAATAATAAAATTGTTAAAATTACCAAAACTATTAAAATATGCATCAATTCTGGAAATTTATCATTTTCATGCATTTATATACACTCACACTGAAAAGGGTTAAAATATACATGTGCATATGAACCAGGCTCTGATAATTAGTTATAATAAGCTAGGAATGGTTAGTTATTTAAATTTGTTAATTATTCAAAAATAATATAATTTAATTGAAATATGTAGTTCAAATATATTTTATATTAAATATCCCATTTTATTAACAATTCATGACTGAACATTTCATTCTTAACATTGTAACATTTTTAGAAAGCTTGAGCTCATAAAATTTGTCACGTTTCTTCATTACATAACAAGCATTTGAAAAATTAGGCCTGTGCACAGGATTTTAGAAAATAAGAGGGTTTGATGAAAAGGAAGGGGGGAATTTGATAGAATTCTTTTTTCTCCCATAAGGTATTTGATTTTACAACTAATAATATTGTTCAAATTGGGGGAGGGGAGGAGGTTAACCCTAACCTCCTTTGTACATGAACTTGTTAAAAAATAATTTACGTACAATGCATTATAATTAAAATAATATATTATACAGTGGATGCGTATTTATGAATTATCAATTAAAGAACTATGAATTTTTATGTACTATTGCATTGTAAAATGTTCATTTAGCAACATTTTTAGAACAATACAACTAAAAAAATAAAAAATGGACAATCGTTTTGGATAATCAGTGGTCGTCCTTCTTCTTGGATTGTAAAATGTCAAACAACTGGTGGGTATTGCCGATTTCGGGCTTGTTAAGTTGCCACAAAAATTAACAAAAATAGAAACGATTAATCGTAAAGTGTTAAAGAGAGCTGTGTGAAGGCCAACTTTTTTCTTATGAGAAGCGTGGAGGCCAACTTTTCTTTATGGTAAAAGAAGAGGCAGTATAATTGCGGAGGCGAATCCAAATCAAGAGGAGGGTCTGATGAAGAAAACGGAGAGGTGTAGGCTGGAGTAGAGAGTTCCAAGCACCACTGAAGCCAGGGGTGGATCCAAGGAATTAACTAGTCATTCCTGAACTTGTGAATAAAATAGGCTTCTGCGCAGTCCAATTCCAAAGGTGAGCGAAGTTTAAAGATGATGCTAGCATCGTTGAAGAGGAATTTGTGGCTGAATTCATGGCAATGCACCGCGATGGAAGATTTTTTTAACACTGCGCGTTCAATATATCTTCGGTGTTCTCTGAGATGGTGGAACAAAGTTCTCCTCATCTGACCAATGTAGGACATTCCACATTGGCAAAAAAATTCCAAAATGATGAAGCACATGAATGGGTCTTTAAATTGGATGGATGAAATTGGAATCCTACCGTCGAAGAATTTTTGCTATGGCAACACTAATCTTAGGGGTGAAAAGGAATGGCTATTGTACCAACAAGAGCGCCGGAACTGAGGGGGGGGGGTAGTGGCAAGGAGATAGTTTGGAAAACTTGGTTGGAAGCTGACTCAGTAATAGTGGGGTTGAAACCCCTGTAAGCGGCAATGTCTTTAAGGAATTTAATTTCACAAGGCTTTGGTTGAGCAGATACGAAAAGCACGAAAACATGAAAGTAAAAGTGGCCATTTTTGTTGAAAAGGATGGCAAGATTTAAAATGTGGAGGAAGTAAAACAGCGAAAGGCTTACGGAAAACAGAGGTCAAACGATCACTTTTTAATGAGAACATCAAGAAAATGGAGGCCATGTTCTTCCAAATCAAGAGAACTCAAGACAAGCATCTAATGAGTTTATGATAGGCAAAATGAGCGACAATTTGTTACGGGGGGAGCACCAGATAGTAAAATATCGCTAAACGCACCGATCCAGGGTCTGAAGCGCATCTACCTGGGTAAACAACCCGAGTTCAAAGTGTAGCAGGTTAGAATCGCACATAGGTGAGAGGATTACCCATTGCCATACCGCTGTTTGTTGGTAATGGATGCCATTGTAAATGAAATAGGTGGTTAACACACATTGAACTTAAAGCAATTAATTCATCAATCCAGGTTGAGAAAATGAAACTCACAAGGCGATATCAAGACACCAAGAGAATCACGAATGTTAGTAACAGCGGACTAATGTCAAGTATATTGGCCATAGTGGACTGAGAAAAATGAGTGAAGGCAACGGAGCGAAATGATGGAGTTTTGCAGAATTGTGGTCATCCCAGGGTCTACAAAATCTGATGTTAGTCCACGGACGATTGTATGAACTTTTTGAGGTTTAGGTAATCGAGAACGTTCAGTATATAATACACCGCTGACCATTAAAATTTTACAAAGGAAGGAAAGCAATAAAGCAAAACCATATTCATTGTACACAACAATATAATGAAAGGAAATAATGATTAAAGCTAGCAAGTAGCCTCAAGGCATGCATGAAATCAGTACCCAGAGAAGTTAATTTTGGTAATAATAGCTTAATCGCTCCGGCCAGAGGGTTGAATAGAGTTTGATGGTGGCAGGTATGGATACAGCAGCTCGTGTTGGGTTTCCAACTTGGCGCCAAGCTTACCTACCACTGGCTGGTGAGTAGTGCCAGCCCCCTCAGCCATCATTGACCATGTTTTCAATCATAGGGCCTTGAGAATGCTTGCCAAGACAACGGCAACCACCTTCTTCTGCCACCCCTTCCCAACCCCCCCAACCTAATTAATCAAGATAATGAAGCCAAACATAGATGGGTGATTCCATGCTGAGTGGAAAAATTGGGAAAACATATAATAACAATAATATTGGGCCTACATAATTTTAGCTAGTGAGCCCAAAGCTCCTTTGGTAAATATCACAGAATTTTGTCTTAGAATTTAGTTTTGAAAATTAAGTAACACTTTGAAAACGGTATTGAGTTTCTGTTTGTCAAGAAATTAGATTCTAAAGGTAAGTAAAGTAGTTTATTTTCTTTAAAAATTTATACAAATAGTGATTTTTTCTTAATAGTAACTTAACTCATGGTAAACAAGGTGAAACAAGTATTTCACTTGTTAAACTTCAGTATTTCCATTGATTTTAAAAAGCATTGCTGCATGTAATTGTGTGTATCACTAGAAATTAGTTTTTGTTTCAAGTGAGAGAAAAAAAAAAGAAAAATCAAATATTTGTAATTAGTGTTTTTCTTAGTTATAAAGGTGCACTAAACAGAAATCCATTGTTTTCTTTTGTACTTTTTTTCCACCTGTAATCATGCAATAGTTAAAAAGTGTAACGTGAAGTTACCAAAATGATGAAACGAAGTTACACTAATGCAGAATACATACTATTTTTATAGAATATTAAATAATGAAATATTTACTAATGGCCTGATCAGTCAAAATTAAGATAAATAAGTTTAAAAATTTTTGTTTCTATCACCTCCTGTGATTCAGTTTTTACCCTTAAGTAATGACAGTTTAGAATCTTTAGAGTCAAAGCTAAACTTCTGGACCTGTTTACATAGCTTTTAAGATTTAAAGTCTTTAATTCTCACTTCCATATGAATTGATATTTATTAGTAAATGAATTTTGGAATATTTAGGAAATTACTTTTCTCCTTCTATAGATTTAAAAGATCACCATGCCTTTAACAGCTGCTGAAAAGATGAGACGTTATCGGCAGAAGTTAAAGGAAAAAGATGGATATGATGAGTATAAAGTTAAGGTAAAAAGGTCTGTTCAGAAATTAAGGAAAAACAAAAACAAAAAAATAAAATACTTCCCTTGTCTGTGCAAAACAAATTGCTACGGGAAACTAAAAAATCTTGAAAATTGCGAGTTGCACAACACAGACAGAAAGTAGCTGAAATCAAAAGTAAATTTTTGACAACCACTCCAGACTCACCAAAAGCTTATAAGACAAAAAATAGTTTAGGAAAAGCTACAGCTAAGGCCTACCGAGCATTACCCAACTCCCCAAAGAAGAGAAAGACTGTCGTAAAGAAACTGTATGACAAATTTGTAGCTGGAAAGTGAATCTCGAGAAACAATTGAAAAACGTATCCATACAAAAGCTTTGAACTCTGAAACCGTTAAAGAAGTTCAAAAGCTTTATGAATATACTAATTTAACAAGACAAGCACCAGGGATTAAAGATGCAGTAACAATTGGAGATGCCAATGGCATCAAAACAAAAGTTCAGGCCAAACACTTACTACTTTCAACAAGGGAAATGCATGGTATCTTTTCAAATGAAAATCCAGATTGTAAGATAGGCAAAAGTAAATTTTTCGAGTTGAGACCTAAACATGTGCTGTTGAGCAGCAAACTTCCCCATAATATTTACCTTTGCAACTTCATGAGAATTTTAAAATGGCAGTGGAAGCCTTTCGAACAAATCATCAATTTCCTTCTTTTTCAAATTTAGTGGACTCATTTTTATGTGCTGATCCATCTGAGAAATACTGGTTCAGTGAATGCAAAAGATGTCACGTTCAATTACAAGAAGCCCTGGACAAGAAGATCAGAGATAAAAATATAAACAATATATCATGGTATGTTTGGAAAAAACAAGCGGAGCAACTGCAAAAAATCCTGTAAGTTAGTACATCAAGAAACTTGGCCGAGCATATAAAAAAATTCGCACCAGCATTTTTTGAACATGTACATATAAAATGTGAACAGTCTCTGATCTATAGACAGCAAGTTGAATCAGCAGTGTTGCCATCCTTCAATCCTAAAACAGGCATAATTCAGATAGATTTTGCTGAAAATTACACATGCTCATTTCAAGATGAAATCCAAAGTGCTCATTGGCAGCAAAATCAGATTTCCTTGTTCAGAGCTTCATTATGGCACTCAGGCTCTCAACATTCTATGGTATTAGCATCTGATAACTTATCACATTCGAAGGAAACCAGTATTGCTTTTACTGACTGACTGCTAGATCAACTACCTCAAGAAGTAAATAATGTTCACATATGGTCTGACGGACCAAGTTCCCAGTTCAAAAACAGATACATTTCTGGAACTATAAAGATACTTGAAAAACATCACAAAATATGCTTAACTTGGAATTTCTTTGCCACGTCACATGGGAAAGGTGCTGTGGATGGAACTGGTGGAGCTGTTAAAAGAAATGTAAGAGCTGCAGTGCTTAAAAGAAAACACATTGTTCCCAATGCTGTGTTCTTGCAGCATAAGACCAGCTATCAAGAATCAAAATTCAAGAAGTAAGTTTTCATCAAATTGATGAAATAAATAATAAGTTAAAGCTATCAAAATAGTTTTCAGAGATCCTTCCACTGGACAATATTAAATCATTTCGTCACTTAAAATATCATAAAGGCAAGATCATAGGATTCTGTTTAACTAAACGTTCTCCAAAATAAAACCTTGATTCCCAGATAAAAAGTCAATGATTGATATATGGTGAATTACGATGATTCTCTTTATCCAGGTGTAATAACCTGTATTGAAAATAATGACTTTAAAGTCCGTGTTATAGTTGCAGCAGGTTCAAACTGGAAGTGGCCTGACAACGAGGATGAAATTTTTTACCATAAGAAAGATTTAATTTATCAAATTAAACTACCAGTAGTGGTTAATGCTAGGGGACATTATAAATTGGAAACCTGAAACTATCTAGAAAAACATTTTTTTTCTCATTTATTCACCTGTTTCTTGTGTATAGCATATATTTTAAACTTTTGACACTGTTAAATTTATCCTGCAACAACAATGTAAATTTATCCTGCTTTAGTGTAATTTATGTGTAATAAGAATTCAATATTATATGAAAATTATTTCACTCCACTGTATTTTGTATTTAACCTCATAGCAACTAAATTTAATTCATTAGAATAAAAGTTTAGAAA
>QLNU02015360.1:181722533-181757312 GCA_006491805.2 Dysdera silvatica
TGACTTTTATTTCCATTATTTTTTTCTCTTCTTGCTATTTTGGGCAGGTTCTGGAGCATGCCGGATGTTCCCCTTTGCAGGTGACACAGCTCAAGGTGGTGATTTGGCACATTTTATCGCCATGGCCTTCTATGCTGCATTTTGAACAAGTAGCCTTGCCACGGCATACTACCGTGGGATGTCTGTACCTTTGGTATTAGAAACATCTGGTAGGGTTACATATATATGGTCGGATTTTACATAACAGATAGCCGGCTTTAATGGATGTAGATAACTTGGGTTTATTGAATGTCAGGATGATGTGTTTTGTTTTAATTATTTGTCCATCTCTACATAAGTTAATTTTTTTTTTGCTGTGGTGACTCCTTGATATAACAGTTCAGTAACTATTTCCTCTTCATCAATATCTATTAAGTCAATTTCTGAGATTACGCCATGTGAGTTATTTAATGTGTTATGTGCAGAAGCTTCTATATTAGCTATTTTTTTATGGTTAAGTAGCAATGCAGATGGTTGATTATTTGTTTCTATTAATAGGTCACCGAATCTGTTTTTTTTTATACTATTCACGGTTCTACATATTCCTTTTATTGTTTTTTCAATGACAAATAGTGACAATTTTTTAAACTCAGGCTTTTCAGATGTTATGACAATAAATGTAGGGAGAACTTTTGTATTAGTACTTTCGTCACTACCAGTTTTCGTTTTTTTTTATTTACATGTACATCATGCATCGTTTATTTTTTGTTTTTTAAATTATCCATGAAAATTTTATTTACTGGAGGAAATTAAATGGTCACTGACTGAGTTAACCCCATCTCAGACCAGAAGGCTACTTACAATGGGGTTTCACCTGTACCCCTCACCCCAAGGTGGTTGTTCACGACACTATAACCCCCAGTGCCATTCAGCCCTCGGCATGACCTCACCTTGGCTTGGGTTGGGTTGGGTTGTAGGCGTTCAGCACTCAGGGATTCTTATCTGTAGTAAATAGCAGTATCAGGTGGCCCCCTCATGCATTACGAAACCTACCATTGGGGTTTATTAAGTCTAATTTTCTGTGTTAAGGTTATTTTGAAATAAATTGAAATTTACATTCATATCTTTTATTTTATCTAGATTTGAACATTCCAATTTATTATTCTTAAGTTTTAAGTGAATATATAAACATATTTAATAACATAAAAAACATTCAATGCCTTGATTTCTTGTTTATCAAGACCACAATATACAGAAGTGTTTCTCAACCATCATGCAGCAGCCCGGAACCAGGCCCTGACATCAATTATAACGAGCAGCAAGAGATTCTCCTGGAATTTGCCATTTTAGTTTTCTAAGCATTTTTTATTAATAAATATTTTATCGTGGGAAGATTCTGGAGAGAACAATAGTTGCAAGTACATCATAAAGCTCAGACCTGGAACGCCTGCAATTTCTGAAGCAACTGCCCATGATCAAGCCATGTATTTTTAAATATGTGAGTATTCATGAATGATCGAGGATTTTCAGAGAGATTCCGAGTTCTGATCTCGGTGAGGTAAGACGTCTTCTCCACGCCCTCGCTATGGCTTTCCATTTGGACCGCAAGCTTTCCGTTCGTGTTAATTTTGGATCCTTCAAGCCCGACCCTTCTAATGTCTACGATGCCATTTTTCATGTCATCGGCGATCCTGCTGAACTCACGCTGGCTTCTCTCCCACTCGTTGACCTACTGGTTCTTTCTGGCCTCTCTGTTACTGATGTTATCAACCTTGTCTTCCTGGCAGCCGATTCAGGTTGCTGGGTCCGGGGTCGTAATCTGCCATTTCAATTTCCTGATTCCGTTCTACTTGACCAACTCCGACAATATGGCCAACTCAAATCAGATGTCATTTGGGAAAAATGGTGCAGTGGCTTTAACTTCTGCAATGGGACCTGAAAGGTCAAAATGGAGTTGTCTTCGCCCATTCCTAATGTCGTCATCATTGAGAACTTCAAAGCTAACATCCACTACCCAGGAATCACCCGCAAATGTTATCTTTGCAATATTGCCGGACATCTTAAAGCGAATTGTCCTACCCTCAATGACCCTCCACCTGTTGAGGGAACTTTGTCCCCCTGCCACCTCAATGTCCCTGTTATTGAGGACTCCAGTACCACTTGCTGACTATTTTCCACCTGAAAACATCTCCACCATTGTCATCGTCAAGACAATCCACACCCAGGAAGAAAAAGAAAAACAGAAGGCACTCATCTGCCAAAAAAGTCCCCTCCATTTACAACCTACCAGAGGACATACCACCTATCGCCCTGCAAAAGATCACTAAGGCACATCAATTCGCTGAATTGCAGACATTAACCAAACAACTCCCCCTGGGTGAATTCTCCAATAATAAGACCTACGCTGATGCTAATAAACTTCAAGTTGATATGAAACTCATCAACTTATTCATCTTCAGCGCATGGAACAACAACTGGACTGCTTGGGAAGCCGAAATCCTGAATCTTTACAAGGTCCATAGACCATGGCTTTTCGAAGTCTCTAATCACAGTTTATTGAGGTATTGGGACAATGTTGAAGCGTGTAAAGAATAGTGGAAGCTTTTCCGCAAAAAATTCAGCTCCAGAGCCATTGAATGCCTCCCATTGCTGGATTGAGATCACGAAAAAGCTCGTCTCGTTGCTGCAAACGTCAACCAACCAGCTTTGACCACTTAGATTCCGCCCAACACCGGATGGACTCCTCCCTCTGGTTTCTCCGTGACGTCACCTGTGCTCTTCACTGATCGGCTATCCCTGCCTGTTAAAATAGTGACATCAACGTAGAATTCTTAAAATTATTGGGGGGCAAGCACATTTTATGTACGTTTATACATTACAGTATATGTAAAATCGCAATTTATTTCAGATTATTGGGGGGCTTGGGCCCATGTAACTCTACGCCTAAGAATAGTGGGGAAATAGCGCCAATGAATAGTTGCATTTAGTTATTTATGTAAATGAACATTGGTGCAAATTCTTCAAAATCTTTGCCAATTTCTTGGTTGATGGGCTAATATGTAAGTACCTTTAAATCTTCAATTACTTTAAAAAATGTCTACTTCTAACAATGACCAGTCAGCAAGGAAGTGTTCCAGAAAAGTGTGTATAAACAGAAGGAGTGTACTAATACTCTTTATGATTATTCCATAATTATTTATACTTACGATAGTTTAATGTATGAAATTTAAAAAATGGAAGGTATTTATGAATAAATTTGTTACGACTGGGTCCTCGTCTTACAAAAAAAGAATTTATCAGGCTGCAGCCTCATAAAGGTTGAGAAGCACTACATTAGAGGTCTCAATTATATTATTAAAAACCAACATTTAAGGATTTAAATAAAAGTGCCAATTTTGCTGCCTTCTCAACTCCTAATTGATTTCGTAACTTGCTATGCACAAGTCCAAATATGGAAAACATCCTTTCAACTCCAGCAGAGGTTCCCTTAGATGTGCATAGTTCCTCAATATCTCTCTCTCCCCCCTCTCGAGTTCCTTTCGGCCAATACATTCTTTTATGACGGCCAGTGATTTCTAATACTAAAAAGTGGAAACTGAGTTCACTGTCTCTTCTTCAAATAAAGTACCACTGAGAAGTGCATGGACAATAAATGTAAAAACAATGCCTAATATAATGAGGCATTTCTTTTTTACAAAACCTATTGCTTGTTCCTTCTTACTTTTTGACAAGTGTTGTGCTTTAAAATTTGGTGATAATAAATGTACCAAATAGTGAGCTGGAGATACAGTTTGTCCATAGTGTATTTTAAACATCTTACTGTACGAAGATGTGCCATAAGCAAGGTCTTTGAGATTTTTCCAAACTTCCACTATAAATATACTACAACTATTTTTTAACTTTACTTAAAATAACAGAAATCAGTTTCAACTAAAGGAGGTTTTCAACATTCCTCTTTATATCCACATTCATAACTTTTGAGTTTACTTTTGCATCTATTATATAGTGTTTCATCTAGAAAAAAATTAGGGCAGGGCACATGGCCTGAAAAAGGTCATTTTTTATTTGACGCTCTAAAGGCATGGATACTCATGATGAACATCCGCGGTTATGTCAGCTTTACTACTACTACTAACTCCTTTAAATAACAACTTAATTTAGCTTCTATTGCTGCCTTCTTTAAATTTTTTAGTTTTCATTTGCAGGTAACCATTTTTAGAGAGTTTTATTTTTCTGAGTTAAGTATGTGTAACTGTGGTCTAATGTCAGTGTTGCCAGATGGCAAGATTAAAAAATCCCAACTTCATACAAAATAATAATTAAATTAATATAACTATAATTTAGTTAAACATTATCCTATACTATATGACAAGTAAGAGTAATAAAATAGGGATGTAAAACATGCTTAATTTAGTGCTTAAAGACAAACAAATTGATTTTAACAAAAATTTGATCTCAAAAATACGTGGAACCGCTAACGTTTATCGCAGTAGTCCGTGGTTGAAAGTCTGCAAACCTGGCAACAGTGCTTTGTTTACAAATATTCGTCAGCAATCTCGTTTTGCCAAAACAACCAGTGTTATTACGAAAATGAAATAATGAAGTACAAAATTTTTATAAATCAACAAATTTCATCATACATTTTGGATTTAATTTGAATTATTACCAGGGAAGGATGGTGCATTAATTTCCAAGGGCTGGGAGGGATATTTGGGCAAAAGGGCTGAAAAATTGAAGGGCATGGCACTTAATAGGTTCAGCAGGGCATTGCGCCCTTCTATTTCGCTTTAGATGAAACATTATATATTTTCTTTAACCATTTGCAGGAATATTGGCCAGTTTTTAATCTCTCTCCAAACAATCACACATAGAATTCCAGCACACTTTTATTGGTAGATTCAATCCTGTGCCACTTAATTCATTATATCTGTCCCAGGCAAAATGATGGTTTCAAAAATATTTAGTGATTTGAATATGTTCTGTTATGTTAGATTAAGGAAATACCTAATAAACATAGACTACTTCGACCTTTAGAAATAGCTCACCATGAACTGTGTGTAAACAACTGTAGTAAAATCATCAGAAAAGTTGTTTTTGCTTGTACTTTTTTTTTACGAAATAATAAAAGGAAAGTAAATTTTATTGCAAATTATTTTTTCATAAGCATTGAAAAATCAACTTAAATCAGATTTAAACCACTGATTTATTTAAAAAATCAGTTTAAACTTATTTTAAAAAATAAAATAAAAAATTCAACTTAAGCATTGATTTAAAAAAAAAACTTTAATCATGACTTTTTTAAAAAACCACATGATTAAATCATGATTTTAATCACCAATTTAAATCACATGAGATTAAAATCGTTGATATTCTGCCTTTAACAATTTTTTAAAGCGTTACATATTTTTTTCACTGGACAAAAATGCCAATGATCTAGGTATATGCATTTTTCATTGAAATATTACAAAAAATTGTCCACTTACCCTAACCTCCAAGATTTTTCAAAAATTTTCATGTATTTAAAAAAAAAAAAAAAAAGTTCAATATATCTTTTCATTAAATGATAATGACAAAGTGAAACTTTGTGCATGCTACAATACACTATATACCCAAAAGTCACTGCATACTTCTGATTTTAGACATTTTTTTGAATTTCTCGAGAAATAATAAATTATTCTTCAACTTCAGTTATGTAAAGAACGTGCTTATTCAGTAAAGATTCAGTCAAGAATACATTTATGGGACTGACAACAAATTGAAGAAAAAGAAATATTTGTAGTCACCCTGTATCACAAAGTGGCACAAATAATCCATAACTTTCAAAAAAGATTTTGCTTTCTATGCACAATACTTCTGTCCATTTTCATAAAAATAGTATGTATATCCATGAAGATATGAACGTTTCTTCAAAAAATTCCTTTTTTTCGCATGTTTTTTTTTTTTTTGCTTATGGGATGCAGAGTTTTCACGAAGTTCCACAAAACATACATAAAACTTGGCAACGTAAAAAACAATATTATACTGAAATTTCAAATGAATAGATTGAACATTCGAAGAGATGCGAGTATTTATAGGTAATAATTTTTTAACTGTGCATACTCAAAAGATAAAACTATTTTCTTTCATAATTCGGTAGCCAATTATATAGGGTAACTTATATAAAATTTTTAGTTGAATATCGAGAAAATTTAGAAAGTTATAGACAATAAAGTAAGCTGCATTTCAGTTACTTTCTAAAAGTATAAGGAATTTTCCACAAACTGTTATTTCCTAATTTATTGAACACCCCCTGTGCTCTAAGTGAACTTGTCCAATATTATGCAAATAAGCAAAAACACATGTCTGATGCTATATAAGAGAAGGAAAAAACTGCTCGGGCACGAAATACTTGTTAGCTGTCAAAATGAACAAACGTAAAGAATTGACTCACTTTGAAAGGGGTGAAATTGTAATTGCCCATAAATTTGGGCATTTCGTCAGAGAAATTTCTCTGAAATTAAATGTAACCAAGTCTACTGTCAGTGATGTTATTGGCCAGAAGAAACGATGTACAATAACTAATAAGTGTAACGTTCATACAGGTAAACAGGAAAAAATGACTGCTAGGGACTGCAGGACACTTAAGTGTGTTGTCAGAAACAATTATGAAGCATCCCTTCCAGCAATAGAAGATGATTTCTGATGCTAAACACATACAGAAGTCAGTGACAACACGATCCATCGTGAGATAATTGAACTTGAGTTTCATGGACCTACAAGCCTCTGATAACACATATCAATGCTGGACGGCGTCTGCAATTATGCAAGGAACACTGCCATTGGATTGTTGCTCAATGGAAAAATGTGTTAGAGTGATGAGTCCATATCGTGTTGTGATACTCAGACAGATGTATATGGACCTGATGAATGGATGGTGAGCGGCATTTACAAGAGTGTATAATTCCAACTATGAAGTTTGGTGGTGGCAGCATTGTGGTATGGAGCTGTTTTTCTTGGTTCAGACTTGGCACATCGTTTTAATCGAGAGCAGGCTGACCACAGGCGCATACCAAGGTGTGCTGGACAATAGCATGCTTACCACATTGTGACAACAGTTCGGGTAGGGATAGGCCCTTTCCTCTACCAGCAGGATAATGCTCCTGTTCATACAGTGAGGTCTATGGCTGACTGATTTGTAGATAATGAGGTGGAAGTGCTTCAATAATCTGCTCAAAGCCCTGATTTGAATCCCACTGAGCATCTTTGGGATAAACTAGAGTGTTGGTTGCATTTAAGGCCAACTTGACCAAAAAATAAGCGGGAGTTAGTTATTGCATTGCAAGAAGGGCGAAAAATTCAGTTGACAGAATATCAAAAGTTGGTCGAGAGCCTTCTCCAATGAATATATGCTGTCATGACAGTAAAGGGAGGTCTGACTGCATATTAGTAGTTGTACTTGACTGAAATAGAATTAACAGCAATGTGTGTGTGGTTAGATAGTGTTATTATCCTGTCATTTATGTAAATAATTGGATTTATATAATATAAATTATTGTAATGTATTGAATGCTATAAAAATACAATAACAAATGACCATGTGCGGAAAATCCCATATCATCCAGCTACTTCTAGAAAGTAACTAAAATGCAGCGCACTGTATCGCCGATAATTTTCTAAATTTTGACAATATTCAACTAAAATTTTTATACTACCTAATTAATAATGTCTCCTATATATAATGTCCTATATAATTGGATACCAAATTATGAAAAAAAATTTATCTTTTGAGCATGAACAGTTAATTATTATCTATAAATATCTATATCACTTCAAAATTTCAGTATATTTTTCTTTTAAATTGACAAGTTTTATATAAGTTTCGTGAAATTTGGTTGAAAACTCTGCATCCCATAAGTAAAAAAATGTGAAAAAAAATGGAATTTTTCAAAGAAATGTTCATATCTTCATGGATATACATGCTACTTTTATGAAAATGCACAGAAGTATTGCACATAAAAAGTAATTATTTTTTGAAAGTTGGGAATTATTTCCGCTTTTTTGTGATGCAGGATGATTACAAATGGTTTTTTTTCTTTGATTTGTTATCAGTCCCCTAAATGCACTCGTCAGTGAATCTTCACTGAAAAGTTTGAGTTCAAGCATGTTCTTTATATCACTGAAGTTGAAGAATAATTCATTTAGTATTTCTCAAGAAATTTGAAAAAATGTCTAAAATCGAAAGTGTCTGGTGACCTCTGGGTATATAGTGTCTGCACAAACAAAAGTGCTCACCTTTCTCTTTTCCTTCACATTACCAAATGAGATGGTGATGTTTTCACTGACCTACATACCTGTTATTTCTCCAAACCAATGGATTTATGTATGCCCTGCATGATGGCAATGTTGTTTGACATTTTTCAACTTTTTTTATTCGTTCCGTTTTGAAGAAAATAGTAGGCAGCTACTAAAATAGCTGTTAACAATGTTAATAAATTTTAACAGTAATAATATTGCTTGTTTATTAATTTTTGCACAATATATCATGAAATATTCTATTTTGAACCTAACGTTAGTATGTGACTTCCACAGCAGATTCTGTAATTAAGTCAAATTAAGAGTAATTTTTGATTAATCAAGACATTTAACTTTTTAAAATGAAAGCAACAATAAAAAAATAAGTATAAAAATTACAGACAGTTTTGAAAGATGAAAACGCATAAAAAGTGTCATACCTGTTAAAGTAATGAGGTGATTTGAGGAATGTGGCTCACTGTGAATCAGTTCTTCCTTAACATCAGAAATCAAATCACTAGGGTGTACTGCAGCATTTGAGAAGGAATTGTTCTGAATATTCTGTAATTCAGCAAGTTCGATACCATCAAATTGTAAGTATACTTCTTTACCCTTTTCCCAAGATGCAATCAATTGATCAAGAAGAGCCATTCTGTGTTCAAATACTTTTGATACACAGTTCAACATCACAGAAGTTAATCTGTCACTTACTGTAAGTGAATAATTGCTACTACTTTGCAAATATTGTGAGGAACTTTCTTTAAGTGAAGTGTATGCATCTTGAAAATACTTTTGAGTCCATGTGATGTCACATTCCTCTGCATCAAATACTACTAGTGAAAGCACTCGTCGAACAGCAAAAATATGACAGCAAAATAATGAAGTCAACAAAAAGAATTTGCATGTACAAGTGGAAGAATTTGCTTCTGCAGTTGTACCAAAACGACAAAAGATGTAACTCTCTAACAACACACCAGGATTGATATTTATTTCTGCCGATATATCCAACTGATGAATTACAAATTCAGCAGAATAAGGTGTTAGCACATTTGATATATGATACTGTGGTGTAAATTTAGAATAAAGTGATAACTGGACAGATCGAAATAACAATGGATTTTTCTGACTTCTTTCGATTCTTAGAAGTTTTAAAATAAAGAAAAATTTTTGAACAAATTCACATAAAGTGGTTTGTACTGAAAGGATGGGCTTAACAGAATTTTCAATAAAATTTAAAAAACCATTAATAGCATACAAAACATTATCACAATAATCCATTCGTAGTCGCCATTCGTGTCTGATAATGTGCCAGTTGTTGTTAAAATAATCTTGAATATAACTAAAAGTAGAAAATAGTTGCTGATACAATAAACTATATTCCATTTCACTGTAAGCAAGAACCATTTTTTCAAATTGCTTAATCAAGCAATTCTTTTCATCATTTGGTATACTACAAACCTTTATACTATCAAGGTCTCTTTTAAATGTTCTAGTCGAATGATAAAAACAAATTAAGATGTGAGTATCAGGAAAACAACTTCTTAAAATCTCTCTATTTCTGATTAAAGAGTCTGCAATCAACATCTTTGTTTTTCGCCAACAAGGATTATGCTTTTTAAACATAGTCAAAAGCCATGCAAAACATTCTACATCTTCAACAGACACTAAAGCTGCAGAAATTATTTCACTCTGTCCATTTGAATCTTCACTTAGAAACAAATATAAAATTAAATTTAATGAAACAAGTGTACATGTTACATCGATGCACACTCTTTTGGGATAAAAACTGAAAAAATCTTTCATTTGTCTGTCTTGGAAATACATGCCCTTAAATTTACCTTCATTATCAAACATTAGTTCTGAAAAAACTCCATATTTTTCCTGTAATAATGAAACTGCTGGTTTAATGGTTGTAAATGTTAAAACCTTCGATGAAGGAACTAAAGATGTAGGAAAACCTGAGTTAGAAGAAGAATTATCCACATCAATTAAGGTTTCAACGATGTCTTTTCTCATATCGTTTTCAACATTGTCTTCTGACTTTGTCATGGAAGGAAACTTCTTCCTTTCTGCTTTTAATTTCGTTTCAATAAAATTTCCACATTTGGATAATTGGGTGGTCACCTGCTTCTCCAGTTGAAACTTTCTGTAAAATGAAAATTCCAAAACAAAATAACCAAAAGGTGAATTAAACCTCATACAGTATATGGGTCATTTTCAAAAAATTTACCAAATCATCATCTGGGCTATTTTAGATCTGTTAATTATATTTTATATTTATTTAAACAGAAAATACATTTGCATTCTTGTTTATTGAGCTATTTTTTACTTGATTGTTAAATTTTTTAACCATTTTAGGGATTATAACATCAAGAAAGAGAGAGGGAAATATTGACTTGAAAACTGGGCCTTTTTGCTGTCTGACGCCCATTTGCTCAATCATAACTTCATTTTTTAAAAACTAATTTACGTCATTCATATAAACAAGCAATTGTTACATATGCTACATGGAGGTATCTAGCATATGTTGATATTTAAAAAACCAAAAACATATTACTAACAAGGGAACCCCTTTCGCTGTTCACAGCACTTAGAGATTAGACCTATAGGAGATGATAGTGCTTGACTTCCTGATCATGTATACATAATCATTTGTCTGCTAAAATGACAATTTTTTATGAATATTTGAAATCCAAAAATGACACTTTTTTCGCTAGGTTTGATATTTTTTAATCGCACTGTATGTGAGCAAAAACAGGTTTGAAGTCGGTAAGATTATGAAGGATCATCGTATTTAACGGATAAAAATAAAAAATTATGTCTCAGCTAATTTAAACAGTATAAAAAAATTAATATGAAAAATGAACTTTTAGCATAGATATTTGGCGAATTTGGCGACAATTTTGAAGAGTTGGCGGGACATTTAAGTTTCGCATTCCACTAGCTATATAAACTCGTCCGCAAGTGTAACGTCAATATAGTTGTACGAGTTTCCGATTGTGAGAAAATGAAAAATATAGTGAACATAATTCAATCCGTTTTGAATTTGGTCGTTAATAAATACGACACGCTTCCGTCGTTAATAACTGATCAAGAACTTAAGGAAAGTCGGGAAGTATTGTCGAAAATCGAAAACATAATTTTTAATAACAATGTCAGTGAAAATATCAGTTTAGATTTTGAAGACAATTGTGATTTCCGTATCGACGAAGAAAGTGATATTAGTATAGTCGGTGACGAATATTATAACTGTACTGTAAAGGGCGATCAATTGGCAAATGAATTCAGTTTAGAAAATATGCAAACAATTGTTCAGTATTTTGACAGTTGTCAAAAAAATAAATTCCAGAAAACAAACAGGAGATATCCAACAGTAAAATACCCTACTTATATTTCGAGGTTTAGAAAATATATATCAAATATGGGCACAAATATAGAAAAGTATAAAATAATAAAAAATGAAATGTTAGCCAGATTTACAAAAGCTAGGGAAAATTATTTACCTGTTCATGATATAGATTTGAAAAGATGGGCGATCCTGAAATCCCAAGAGTTAGGATTTGAGGATTTTAAATGTTCCGATAATTTTATAGATAATTTTAAGAGCCAAAACAAAACAGTTCAGTGGAAAGTAACAAAATATATCACTCAAATATACACCCAGAATATGGGTAATATAGAAGATAGTGCCATAGAATTTATTTTGATAACGAGAAATGTTACTGCTAATATTATCCCCCAACAAATTTTTAACTCTGATCAAAGTGGTTTTAATTATTTTCTTCCAAATTAAAGGCAGCTATCGCATAAAGGTGAAAAACAGACATTTTCTTTAATAGGGTCTGATTTTGGCAGAACACATTCATATACAATAATGCCAATAATATCAATGAATGGGGAACTGACAGGGAAAATGTTACTTTAAGAGAAGCTGCGGGAAGATTTGGCCCGACTGTCAAAAAGAATTTATTTCAACCTCCAAACTTATATATTACATGCTCCAAGTCGGAAAAAATGGACAAAATCAAAATGAGAAAGTGGGTAGAATGTTGTATGAAACCCATCATGTCTCCTCCTTCCTGTGTTTTACTAAACTCATGGACAGGTAGTACAGACCCAAACACTTATTAAGATTTTCCGGAAAATTGTATATCCTTGCAAATACCCCCCAAAGCAACATCCCTCATACAACCGCTGGATGTTTATTTCTTTCGACAAAATAAAAAATTTGTACAAAAAAATAATCAACAGAATAGCAATCGATGAAATGGATATTGACATACGACATCGAAATGAGATAATAAAAATGCATTCTTTGGTTCACAATCAATTACAGTCTAAAAAATATCGCTTTATATTACAATATGCTTGGTTTAGGTGCTGTTATAGCGATCATGATCCCGGAAAATTCAAAAATGTTGAGGAAATTTCTTTTGAAATTGAATACAACAATTGTAGCCGAGATAATTGCAAAAATCTGTCATTCTTAAAATGTGCCCACTGTGATCAATTGCTTTGCTTCACTCTTTTCTTTTTTTGTACTGTATCACTTTTACGACATTCCTGAGATGTACACAGTTTAATTTTTCTCATTTTTAAATAAAGAGCATAATTCAACAATTAATCCACAATTTATGGTTACATAACTTCATGAAATTTTGTTCACATTTTTTCTAATTACAATAAATGCATTTTCAAATAGCCTACTATTAAGTTTTGTTCACGATTTTTTTTTAAATTCCATGGTTGCAACAGCATGTGATATGCAATGACCACATCCAGGTTGTGTAAATATAGCAACTTTTCATTATTCATACACGTCATTTATTCATACTCATATATTCATTCATCTCATACATTTCATTTATTCATACTCATGTATTCATTCATTCATACATACATTTCATTTATTCATACTCATATATTCATTCATTCATGCATACATTTCATTTATTCATACACATGTATGCATGGTTCTATATAGTTATGTGTTTCTTTTCCTTATGAGATAATATTTTGGAAAAAGAAATGTAAAAGAAACTTGACATGGGCTGCGATAATACGAAATAACTACCTCGAACGAAAACCTGGAGTAGCCTTCAAAATTGTCCTCAATTTCGCCAAATATCTATGCTAAAAGTTGATTTTTCATATTTTTTTTACGTGATTTGAATTAGCTGAGACATAATTTTTTATTTTCATTTGTTAAATATGATGATCCTTCATAATTTTAGAGACTTCAAACCTGTTTTTACTCACATACAGTGCGATTACAAAATATCAAACCTGGCGAAAAAAGTAATTTTTGGACTTCAAATATTCATAAAAAATTGTCATGTCATTTTAGCAGACAAATGATTACATACTTGTGATCAGGAAGTCAAGCACTATCATCTCCTATAGGTCTGATCTCAAAGTGCAGTGAACAGCGAAAGGGGTTCCCTTGTAAGTGTCAATATTGAGTTGTAAAGGCCTGTCCTAGAACTGTGTCTTGAGTAGGGCCCTGGATTTCTACGAATTTGCATGTTTTTTGCACATTTCACCTTTGTGTGTATATTTTTCATATTTCTGCAAACTTTTCATAAAAAATGTCAAAAAGTGTGTATTTTCAAACCCACTTGTAATTCAATCAATTAGATTAAACTGATGTTAACTTTCTTTTTAAATCTTTTTTAAAACAAAAATGAAAAAATGCTATGGAATAGGAAGTATTCAAGTATTACGTAAGCAATATTTTGGCCATTTCAACCCCCCCTAGTAAGCAAAAATTAACATTGGCTAACATAGGAAAATAAGACCAATGGCAACCCCTCCCCACAAGGTTCTTACGTAATACTTGAACTCTTCCATACGTTTCTATTATAAATGATATAATTAGATAATATTAAAGTTAGAAAAAACAAATAAATTTATGAGTCTTCACGTTTCTGTGGCGATGTTTCTCAATATGCATAATACTTTCCAAGTCAAGACCAAGTGTAATATTTTCCACCCCAAGCCATGGGCGCCGGCAGGTTTAGGCAAGAGAGAGTCAATTACTCCAACATATTTTGATTTTCTTTAAAAAAAAAAAGTAAAATTAAAAAGGTGAGGTCGAAAATTTCCATTTATTAATGTCTTTGCTGCTCCTGCCCTCAAAAAAAAAAATCACCCTGCCGGCGTCCTTGGGCCAAAGCCAATGCTTATGATGCCATATTTTCAAACGTATCAGTTAAACGTAACAGTATGAGTGAAATGCATCCCACATTGACTTTTTGCCCCCCCACTATGTAAATTCTGGGATTATAAATTTATGGAAAATTAAAGTAATCATTAAATCGACATAAGCTTTAAAAAAAATAAGTTACTTTTATAAAACCACAACCAGTAAAGTAGCTTTACTTACACGGAAATGGATATATATATATATGGCCTGCAAAAGGGTTGCTGGTATCTAACTGGAAGGAGACCCACACGCTGAACGTATGTGACGATGTGTGGAACCGGCCAGGCCAGTAACCTAGTGTCCTACCCCGCCTTCAAGTGGTGCAGGCTGAGCTTTCTATTTATGTGGCAAATTAATATTTGCTACACGGATAGAAAGGCGGAAGGGGAGGGCTAATTCACCAACCCGTCTAGCCAGCGTGGTGAAATTATGGCTAATTCCTCCATTATGTTGACACACCAGAAACCATGGCCCCTAGTCTCCAGGTGCTGGAGTGCTCCTGATCAAGGCAGCGGTCAGTGTGGCATGAAAGCAGGGGGTGCTAAGAATCACTGGAATGGCCCAGGCTGCCGTTTGTTATTGACCTTGGCTACGTTTAATGGACGATCCCTTGCTTCTGAAGCAAAACTTCAGGAATTGGAAGAAGAACTTGACAAGATCAAATGGGACATTGTAGGACTCAGTGAAGTTAGAAGAAAAGGTGAAGAGTTGGTGGAACTTAAAAGTGGACATTTGTTTTATTATAGAGGAACGGAAACTGGAAGAACAAGTGGTGTTGGCTTCTTAATCAACAAAAGAATTAAAGACTACCTTCTTGAAGTCGAAAGCACGTCAGATCGAGCAGCGAGGCTCGTTGTTCAACTAACCCAGCGATACCAACTTCAGATAGTACAGGTATATGCACCAACATCAAGCCATACCGACGAAGAGGTTGAAGAATTTTATGAAGAAATCAAAGAGTTACACACCAAAGGGAAACAACATATCAAGCTCATCATGGGGGATTTCAATGCAAGAATTGGACAACAGGAACAAGGAGAGACATCGGTTGGTAAATACGGATATGGGGAAAGGAATGAACGTGGCGATCAACTCATCGAATTTGCAGAAGCTGAAAATCTTAGCATCATGAATTCATTTTTTAAGAAGAAACCGCAAAGAAAATGGACATGGAAACACCCAAATGGGGGAACTAGTGAAATTGACTATATCCTGGCAAACAAGAAATCAATTATTGAAGATTGCAGTGTACTGAACAGATTTAATACTGGAAGTGATCATCGAATGGTGAGATGTAAAGTGCACTTAAATACTAAATTAGAACGACAGAAGCTCATTAGGAAACAAGTAAGTAAGAGGGTGGATCTAATGAAACTGAAAGTAAATACCGAGGCATTCAAGTTGGAATTAAAAAATCGCTTTTCTGCACTGGAAGGACTTATTGATGAAAGTGATATCTCAGAAGCAAATGAAAACATTGTTAAGACAATAGTTGAAACTGCTGGGGAAATTGGTGGTGTAACCTGTAAAAAGCACAATAGCAAATTATCTGAGAAGACGAAACAGCTCATGAAAAGGCGAAGAGATATGAAGGTGGACAATCAAAATACCAGTTCCAGGATTGAGTACATAGAACTTTGTAAAACTCTGCGCAAAAGCATGAAAGAAGACATAAGAAAATTCAACTGTGAGCTAGTAAGGAAAGCCATTGAAAATAACAAGAGCCTTAGGGTTGTTAAAGGAAGTTTATCTGTTGGGAAGAAACACATCATTGCATTAAAAGGAGAGGATGGCACCGTAACAAGAAATAGGGAAGAAATACTTAGAAGAGTTGAAGAATTCTACAAAAATCTATACGAAAGTAACAGTGGATTAAACGAAGACTCTGAGATAGTCGAAGGAACAGCTCCTAAAATCTTAAAAGAAGAAGTTTCATTTGCAATAAAAAGTATGAAGAAAGGAAGAGCCCCTGGTGATGATGGTATTACATTAGATATCCTAAAAGAAGCTGGAGAATATGTAGAAGACATACTTGCAAAATTCTTTACCAAATGTCTTAACAGCGGTAACATACCAAACCAATGGGATTCTGCAACAGTAATTCTTTTGCATAAAAAAGGTGATAAAGAGGATTTGAAAAATTACCGACCAATTAGCTTGTTACCTGCTATTTATAAAATCTTCACAAAAGTGCTAACACATCGCCTGCAGAAAAAATTAGATGCAGCTCAACCAAGAGAACAAGCTGGATTTCGAAGTGGATTCAGTACAGTGGACCATATTCAAGTATTAAGAGAATTAATTGAAAGAACACATGAATATGAACTTCCATTGTGTGTGGCATTTATTGACTATGAGAAGGCCTTTGACTCTATTAAAACATCAGCAGTCATCAACTCTTTAAGATCAACAGACATTGAGGATGTGTACATTGACATGGTGAAACGTGTGTATAAAAATGCAAGTGCAAAATTTCGGTTACATAAAGATACCAAAACTATCAAACTTGGCAAAGGGGTGAGGCAGGGAGATACCATTTCTCCAAAACTTTTTACTTCAGCTTTACAGATGATTTTTCAGCAGATAAATTGGAATAACAAGGGAATAAAAATAAATGGTGAATATTTAAATCATTTGCGGTTTGCTGATGACATTGTTATTTTTTCAACGAACCCATTAGAACTCCAAGACATGGTACAGGAGCTCTCAACTAGAAGTAAAGAAGTTGGACTCAAGATGAACCTACAAAAAACTAAGATCATGTTCAATAATTTCGTAGAGGAAACAAAAATACAAGTTGACAACATTGAGCTAGAAATTGCTGATTCATATATTTACCTTGGCCAGCTGATTTCAATGGATGGCAACATTATGAAAGAACTCAACAGACGTATTAAACTTGGCTGGAGTGCATTTGGAAGAAGAACATAGAAAACGTCCTCAAACTAGATGGGTGGATGAAATAAGAAAACAGGTTGGGGTGACGTGGAAGCGAATTGCTCAGGATAGACTTGTGTGGAAAGCATTTGGAGAGACCTTCATCCAGCAGTGGATAGATAATGGTTGAATATGATGATAACATTAAACATATTAATAAATTTATTTTAAGAAAGTTGTCTCTCACCGATTTGGTTTATTAGTAGTTGGCAGGACCCACACTAGGAATTTCAAACTATCAGCCAACAAATTAACCAAATTTCATGATTATCAGTCAAAGTTATCACAGTCATCGGCAAAAAAAAAAGTTATATTTTCAAGCTAATTTTAAAATGCAGCTAACAATATTAATTTCATTATAAACAAGGTATAAAGATAGGTAGATTTAATTTTCTTTAATCATTAAATAGACTATCAGTAAATTAAAGTTGTATTTACTAATGAAAGATAACAATGAGTTACAAAAATAAATATATATAATTCACATAGTTTCATTATCAGATAAACCGGACAAGCATTGAAGTGTAGTACCATTACACCAATTTTCAAAAGCTACCTCAAAATTAAAATCTTTCATACCTAACCCTTTGCTATTTATAAGAATCAAGTTACTGAGATTTTTTTCACTCTGATGTTACTACATAGGCATAATTCAGTTTTTATGATGTTCTGTTTACTAAAGCCTCTTTCAACGTTACTGTCACAGGACATATAAAACCAATTCTTGCTGTATCGATAATATTTTTATATGCATTATCATCATTGTACTTCTTTAAAATTAAGCCACCAAAACTCTCTAAATGATAAATTTTTTATGTTTAAACATAATAGTTTTAAATAACTGCCACTCCACTAAAAGTTCATCTGGATCTATTATTGCAGATACAGTTTCTCCATTTGCATTAACTTTATTTTTGCCAAACATTTCATCCAATTCTCTCATTTCTTTCTCACCAAATTGTGACAGTTTTTATCCTCAAGCAACTTACTAAGGTTTATTACATTGCATAGCTGACATGCTCTGCCCAAAGAAAAGCTCTTCAATATTTTCAATAATACCTTTTAAAAATTCAATCGCTGTTTTGAAAAAGATTTGTACTTTTTTTAATTAACAGTTACATCATGACTTTTATAACGTATACCTAAATTTTAGATTTATAATCAATAGGCAATTGATTTACAAACTTCTGCTACGTAGAGCATTCTTGTACATTTAACTTGTTCCCATCGATCGTGTTAGTTAGCACATGCTTATATGACTCTAAATTATCAGTAACATCAGAAAAAAAGCAAATCTTCATTCTGTAATGCTAAACATGCAGTGTGCAATGAAGCTAGAGCATCTACCAAAAAATGTGTTACAGCTAAGAACTGGGATTTAGCTATATTGGTTTTTAAACATAAAGCACGACCATTAATTTTGTCGGAATTTATGACTCTAAAGCAGTTACCAATTGATCAATAGAATCTAATACTTTTAAAATCTGAATAAAATGACAACCATCTAGCATTAAACACTTACTTAAATTTTTATCTCCTAACCCCCTACTGGTCAAGATAACACAATTTACGTGACTAATTCAGGAGGTTTGTAGAGCCAAGATTTTTAGAAAAAAACAAAAAAATTTACATTCAATACTTTTTCAAGATTCACTGATTTGGCAGAGCTGTAAGGTCAGATTTATGGGCTATATTTTGGGTCTACTTGGTCAGAAAAAGACTGACAGCAGTAAAAAAAAATCTTTTATACATATTAAACACTGAATTTTTCAAGATTCACCAATTTTAAGTCACTGCTGAGCAAAGGTTTTTGACCTTCTGTACAATGGGATCCCTTGGCCAAAAAATATAAAGGAAATGAAAGTGGGCAGAAAAAGGTTTTGTTTTCTCACAAAGAAACGATTTCTAAAAAAAAAAAAAACTCCCACTAAAGCTGCACAGTTCGTCACCCAATGAAATTTTTTTCAACACTGCCAAAAGCAGCTGGCAACGAGCAAAGTAACCTTCCACCATGTTGGAAATAAGTTGGTTTCACGGAATGTGTTGGGCACTGTAATTTTCATGAAACAGTAAATGCCTTGTGTGGGAGGGATGCCCCATACCCTGTACCTGGCTACGAAAAAAATATTAGATAAGCCTGAAATCCGAAACTGTTGAGCCAGTAAACAGTGAAACAGTGAGGAAAAACAAAATCCAGTAATTCCGACACTATTAATCCAACGTAATCAAACCCTCTTTCATAGCCCACTCAATTATACATCTCTTATCTCTCAAATGCAATCCAAAAATAACAAGGACAATCATTCTGACATAATTCAATTCGCTGCAACGAACAAAACACAACCTACAGATACACAAACCAAGCACAAAATGGCACTGGAAGTACAGAAGAGGTGCAGATGTACAATGTCAGACAGAGTATGACATCACAAGCCTAACTACTGCAATTTTCCAGCAATTTCAGGAAAGAATGAAGTGACAAACTGTGCAGTAACACCCAACTTCCTAACATAGCAAACTTTTGATGCTCAAGAGTATTCTCCATATGGAAAGTTGGAAGGTGCTCTTTTACAATACGGTAACTACTTCCATTTAATGTTTTGACAAGTGTTTCCTTACCCACATTTTTCTTCCCTAATCCTGATTTTCTCCTACTTTTTTTTTTGTGGAACTGCACAAGATATTATCCCCCTAAATCTAGTCGGTGCTTCCAAAAACTGGAAATCGGCACAAGGTGACTAGCCGCCATGTTGTTTACGCCGATTTTTTAGAATTTTCGTCCTTCTTTTCCTCCTGCGAATCGTAAAAAGTTGTTTAGGGTTATTTTGTGATTTTTGTTCTCTTTTCTTTTTCTTTTCCCTTCTTAAATTCACACAAATTTTACCTTGCATACGTAATCCATAAAAAAAAATCAAATGCTCAGACATTTTCACTACAAGGAACACAACCAGACCAAATAGCAACGTGAAGCACTCACTAAATGGCATCTCAAACCTGTTATCACTGCATGACACATGCATATATGACGATGGACTTTGTTCTAGTAATACTGAAACGCGTTATAAGTTAGCTAGATTGGTTAAAAAAAAGCTAGATTTTCTAAAATATTAGCTAGATCTAATAAAATACCTACTTTAACACTAGAACTGCCACATCAGTCAAAATGACTGGTTTTGCAATTTTATTTTAAAATTCCTACTTCATGTTACATTTTTTTCTCGCAACAATGTCATGACTTTTGCAGCGGTAACTCAAGAAATAGTATAATGAATATAATTTTTTTTTTAATTCAACGAATACAAAATAATTTTGTATCATGACTACTTATACCAGCACCAGTCAAAATGACTGCTACCAGTTAAAGTGTAAAAGCATCTTGCAATTTGCTTACCGATCACGAATTAACAAGTTTACTTGTTTTGTATAACTACAAAGTGTTTCTTAGAACTTTTTAGAATTTTTAGAGTTTCTTAGAACTTTTATTGCGTATCATTCAGTATGATGGTGATAATTATCAAGAAAAATCAATATCGATCATAATGCTAATGCAAAATCTAATGCATTCATGCCCACATTCATTCAAAAATATATTTAGTCGTTCATTTAGATCTGGAGACGTAGAATGTGTTATGAATATTGCACTTATATTTTATAATAATATAATAAATAATAAAATAGTTATATAAATTATAATAAACGACATATTATTTCAATTAGTATAAGGTGAGAAAAATGATTACAAATATAATCTTTATGTAATCACTATTTCTGATTTTATTTTTATAAGCCCTGAAAATGGCAAAACGATTGAAAATCTCTGAAATTTTGGAAAACCTGAACGATATAGGAATGGAATGCTCTGATATTGAGGATGATGAACTCTATGACAGTGAAGGTGAATCAGAAGAAATTGAAAATGAAGTATGCGGTACCCAAGATGAAATTTTTGATAGTGAAAATAGTGATAATGAGGTTTTAGACGAAGAAAATGAAAGTGCTGCAAACGGAACTTGTTGGGAAAAAATACAAGAAGGGTCTAGTCCTGGAAGATTACCACTTCATAATATCTTCAAAGACATACCCGGTCCAACAGGATATGCCAAAAAAAAATATTATGAAAGGTGAAGTAAGTAGCGTATTTTCTTTAGTAATCGACGACCATATGCTTGAACATATAAGATCTTGCACGGAATTAGAAGCCTTTCGAGTTTTGGGTAAAAAATGGAAACTAACAAAAAAAAATTGAAAGCTTTCATTGGAGTTTTATATGGACGGGGAGCATACGAAACAAAAAATTTGAAAGTTCCATATTTATGGAACAAAAAATGGGGACCAAACTTCTTTGCAAACACCATGAGTAGAAATGATTTTACAGAAATTTTGAGATTTATTCGCTTTGATAAAAAAAGTGAGAGAAGTCAACGTCTACAAAGCGATAAATTTGCTTTAGTATCAGCAGTATGGGATAGGTTTATTGATTACTTGGTGATAAGTAAGTGATAAAATGTAAGAATCCTCATTTAAGGATCATGGTCCCACGTACTACATAAAATGTACTACACAGCATGAAATTCCTTTTGTAAGAAACTAATTTTTCAATAAATAAAAAAAAAAATTTTATTATTACGTATTTTTTAAAGACCAGTCATTTTGGCTGGTTTTGGTAGAAATAGCTTCGTTTTAAGTGTCGGTAGTTCTAGTGTTAAAATACCTTTTCTAAAACATATCCTCCAAAGTACCACTTCTCAAATATCTCCTCTAAAGTACATCTTCTAACGTACCTCCTCGAAAATACTTTCTCCAAAATACCTTGTCTAAAATACCTCCTTTAACATACCTTCTCTACAATACCTCTTATAAAATACCTTTCCACAAATTTGTCCTCTACAATACCGTCTCTAAAATACCTTTTCTAAAATACTTTCTCTAAAATACCTCCTCTACAATACCTCTTCTAACATCGCTCTTCTAGAAAACCTCTAAAATACCTTTCCTAAAAATAGTCCTCTAGAATACCTTTTCTAAAATACGATCTCCAAAATACCTCCCCTAAAATATTGCCTCCAAAATATTTCTTCTAAAATATCTTCTCTGAGCTATTTTCTCTTCTGGTCAGATGTTAGTTTTCTAGCCAAGTACGTATTATTATTGTGGGGAAACACTGATACCAATTTTGGCGAAGTCCACGCACATGCGCAGGAGGATTACTCTTCGGCCGATCTGCTTTTCAACTATGGGCTAGTGATTCTATTACGTTACAAATCCATCTAGTGCAATTTTTAGCGGTTTCTAGCAGAAAGTGAGGTAAGTAAGGTGATGTTTTGCACAGTGGCCCCTTCCCCAAATGCAAATACAATTTTGATTTTTTTTCCAAATTTAATTTTTCTCAAAATTTATTTTTACATCTTATTTATTTAGTCTTTTGTTTTTTAACTGAGAAACACTTGGAAATTATGCAAACGAGCAAGATTGATGACATCAGAAGCATCTGCCATAATGAAATGTAGTTTAGCAGAGCTTTTTTTAGGCTTAACACTTTCCCAAAGGGTGTAGAACATCGCTGTTACGACACAGATTATTTTTCGTGATGATTCAATGAGGAGAGCCCTTTCAGAGGCCTTCAGCAGCCCAGTGGTTGCTGCTTTTAATGAAAAGTCCAACACATGAATATCTTGATATCATTATCATGCCAATTAAGTAACCAAAAGGGTGCAAGGTGTCGCTATGCACTTTGCAGTCCATCAATGAGGGTGGCTCGTGCCAGTTCGGTGGTTATTCGTTTTAATCAAAAAGAATAAAAACTCAATGTCTCGGTATTATATCTAATTAAGTAACTAACCAGCATCAGGACACCACTACACGGTCCATCAAAGGTGGGGGGGGAAGCTTGCCAGCTCTGTGGTTATACTTTTTAATCAAAAAAGCTTAGAAAACACTATTAAAATAATTGGGGTTTTTTTCGAAATAACTTACCTTTAACTTTGCTCATCGGCCATCTGAAGAAAAAAAATAGTTTTGATGATGTCCAAAAGTGTAAAGAACAAATTTCGTAAATCCTCTGTACATGAATTCAGCAAAATACATGTCCAAAAATACCTCATAGTTAAAGCCAATGTTTTTACAAGGGAAAAAAATCCCAGTGCTTGACCATACCAAAATGAGTATAACTATAACCCATACAAGATGTTGCTAACCGAATCTTGCTCATTTGCATAATCCATAACTGCTTCACATTAATAAAAAAAGAAAAATTTTGGAAAAAGTTAAATTTTCAATAGAAAAAAAGGTGACAGTATAGAATATGTGCCCTAGTGCTTTTTTCCTCTTGAAAAGAGTCAAAAGTATTTGGAAATCGGCTTATAATGTCATAGACTGTGTGAAGTCACACGTACAGGCATATGGACCCGCAAAGGTATTTTCACGTGTTTCGTCGGCATTTTGGCTGTGTTCGTTGCAGGAAATGTATGAATGGTTGACGTATTTTTGTGTGGAATTTCAGTTGAAAGAGAAAAAAAATGTGCTGGAGTGGGTTACAAAAAACGGATTATTTTCATCCAGATATAAGTGTGAGAAGAGGTCGTGAGCTAGGCATCGTTTGAATGATGCTTTCAAGTGCGGATCCCAGAAAGCATAATAGGTAGGTAAGGAGGGAGGTGGATAGGGTCGAGGAGGCATGGAAGTGGGAGGTGGAAAGGGGGTGAAGGGAGGGAGGGCGAAGAAGCAGACAAGGCAAGATAAGGAGGATGGGACATGGGGGTAAAGGAGGGGTGAAAAAAGGAAGTAGGGAAAGACGATAGTCGTGAAAGAGGAACTGCTCAACGCCTACTTCGCAGAATTCGTATGGTGACGCCGGCACCCAAATAAACTAGAAAATTTGTTTCCCACGTTTATAAATGCAATAAAACGACACACATCTGACGAAGAAGCACAATAAAGGCAAGTACCTCTTTTTTTCTTAACTTCACTGAATCGGGACGTCTGTGTTGTTAAGATGACATGATGTAAACAACATGGCAGAAAGGGAGTGTCACTGTTGCCATGCATGTTGGAAACACTTCCCGCTAAAAAGCACTAGAGTACATGTTCTGTAGCATGACCAAAAAGAAGTTAAATCAGAGAGAAAATCGGTTACGTTAGAGAAAAAGTAGAAGTTGAATTAAAATTTGAAAAAAAAACCGATAATATTTAAAAAAAAAAAAAAAACTGGAATCCAAGTAAAAAAAGAAAATGATGGAAAGAAACACTAACCAAAACAAATATGGGTACCATATTGTAAAAAAACGCCAGTTGGACGAGTCGTTAGGTTCCCCTGTTGTAAAGTTTTACAAAGCACCAGATTAAACCTAAGTCTCCCACTATATCAATATTTTACAAAAACATGACGGACATTAAAACAATACTAAAATACAGGGCGTTAGATAAACGTTGTTAAATTCTAATTAGTGCCTTTTACTATTCTGTGTGTGATTTGAATACAATTATAATATTTACCGTAAATTAGATATGAAAGTGGTCTTTCGGTGAAGGTCGTAGCATTCTACACAACAGCATATATTACAGGTGCTGCACATTAAAGTTACATTAATTTTCTTTTTTGCTTTCCCGCATACAACGCATTTTGAATTGGCTTTGAGGCATTGTTCTATTAGTTGACAACAATCAAAGTCCGAAATACTGTATAATTTAAGCAAAATATTTGGACCACTGATATTATTCGCACAGTTACGCTGAAAATTCATTTCATTGACGGAGTTTAAACACGTATCAATATATTATCCTTTCACCAATAAAGTGCAACTTTTCATAACGTTATTAAGTGTCGAAACTGGAAATTTTGCTTGCTTCCTTGGGAAACCCTTTTTACAGGTAAACTTTATTAATCTCTAGTTAGTTTTGCCGCCTGAACTGTAAAGTTACCAGATAATTCCCTTTGAGTACTGAACTGACAGGAGGAAGCATCGAAGGGAAAAAATGAGCCGCGCAGCAGGGTGGCGCGGGGGGTCATACTCCATCTTGGTGATTACAAAACAAACGATTTTGACACATGTTAATACGCTGGTGTAGTACCGTTCCCCCGCTAATTTTTTAAGTAGAAATAGCGAAAAACAAAAGTATAGTGTTCTTCATGGATGACCAATTTCCCCAGCAGTTTCAATTATTGTCTTAACAATGTTTTCATTTGCTTCTGAGATGTCAACTTCTTCAATAAGTCCTTCCAGTGCAGAAAAGCGATTTTTTAATTCCAACTTGAATGCCTCGGTATTTTCTTTTAATTTCTTTAAATCCACCCTCTTACATACTTGTTTCCTAATGAGCTTCTGCCTTTCTAGTTTAGTATTTAAGTGCATTTTACATCTCACCATTCGATGATCACTTCCAGTATTAAATCTGTTCAGTACGCTGCAATCTTCAATAATTGATTTCTTGTTTGCCAGGATATAGTCAATTTCGCTGGTTCCTCCATTGGGGTGTTTCCATGTCCATTTTCTTTGCGGTTTCTTCTTAAAAAATTAAAGTGTGTAAATGGAGAGTGTAAGGAGATAAATGGGAAGGGTGGCCGCCAGAGGTGGCAGTGCTGTATTCCCAGCTGGTAAACCTGTAAACAATTTAAATAAAGTTTTTCAACCAATGAACGGCTAAGAAATCATTTACCCTGCTTCTCGGTCGATTCTACAATATCCCATACCTCCGTACGCGAATATTATTTTTTTTTTTACGCAAAATTTGTTTGTTCATACGTGTTTAGATTCCAATGGAACAATAAGCGACTATCTGTTCCTTCAGTAAAATTATTTAGACATATCCATTGAATTATAAATTTCGCAGATCTTACTTTTAAAAATTTATATATTTTAAATAATATAATATTATAGTTGAACTTACGTAATGCGTATTGAATTGGCAACACCGAACTTAGAGAAATGAGGGCGCGTTGTTAAATACTGTATAGATTGTTTTTCCGAATATACATTAAGAGGAGGTAGGATTAAGATAATTTTCACACATTTATAATATGCAATCGTGCAGAAAGGGAAGGAAGATCCCTTAAGTCAGGGGTGTTCAACCTTTTTGAGTCCAAAGGCTAATTTTGCTTATTCTTGTTCCCGTTGGCCGCAATACTGTATGTAGTACCAATATTAAGACTAAATGAAGATGAATCCAGGGGTGCCTCTGCGCCGCCCTCCTGGATAAGCCTTTGTTGCTGTTTTGGTGACAGTAAACAACATGTACCCTAGTACTTTTTTCCTCTTGAAAAGAGTTAAAAGCCGTTGGCTTATGACCTCATGGACTGTGCGATGTCCCACATATGGGCATCTTGACCTGCAAGAGCATTTTCACATGTTTTGTTGTTGGGTGTCAGTACAGAACACATACCCTAGTGCTTTTTTTTTCCTCTCGAAAAGTGAAGTAATTGGAAATGGGCTTATGACGTTATGCACTGTGTGACGCCACACATACGGGCATCTGGACCTGCAAGGGCATTTTCATGTGTTCGTTGCAGGAAATTGTATGTGTGAACGGTTGACATATTTTTGTGTGGAATTTCGGTTGAAAGAGAAAAGAAATGTGCTGGAGTGGGTTACAAAAAAAGGATTATTTTTGTCCGGATATAAGTGTGGGAAGAGGTCATGGGCTAGGCCTCGTTTGAATGACGCTTTCCAGTGCTGATCCCAGAAAGCATGATAGGTGAGGAGGGAGGTGGAAAGGGTCCAGGATGCCTGGAAGGGGGTGTAGGTAGGGGGAAGAAGCAGACAAGAAGGCAAGGTAGGGGGATGGGGCATGGGGGTGAAAGAAGGAAGTAGGGAGAAACCATAGTCCTAAAAAGTAACTGTTCAGGCCCAATTTTTGTTTGGCGACGCCGGTCCCCAAAGAAACCAGAAAAATTTCCT
Source organism: Dysdera silvatica (assembly GCA_006491805.2). Taxonomy (NCBI): domain Eukaryota; kingdom Metazoa; phylum Arthropoda; class Arachnida; order Araneae; family Dysderidae; genus Dysdera; species Dysdera silvatica. The sequence continues at coordinate 181,749,816 of QLNU02015360.1, forward strand.
GCATTTATAAATGCAATAAAACTACACACATCCGACGAAGAAGCGTAAAAAAAGGTAAGAACCTCTTTTTTTCTGAACTACACTGAATTGAGACGTCCACGTTGTTAAGGTGATGTAAACAACATGGCGGCAAGTGAGTCACTGTTGCCATGCATGTTGGAAACACTTCCCACTAAAAAGCACTAGGGTACATGTTCTGTACTATGGCCCATTTTTGTTTTGGCTGTACTCATTGCAGGAAATTGAATGTGTGAACGGTTGATGTATTTTTGTGTGGAATTTCAGTTGAAAGAGAAATGTGCTGGAGTCGGTTACAAAAGGAGGATTATTTTCATCGGGATATAAGTGGGAGAACAGGTCCTGGGCTATTCCTCCTTTGAATGACCCTTTCCAGTGGGGATCCCAGAAAGCATGATACTTTGAGGAGGGAGGTGGGGTGGAGGCCAGGATGTGGGTGAAGGTAGGGTTATAGTGGTGGTGGAGGAGGGGGGGGCAGGAAGGGAGGTGCAGGTAGGTATGTAATGGGGTGACAGGAGGGAGGGGGGAAGAAGCAGACAAGGAGAGGTAGGGAGATGGGGGTGAAGGAGGGACGAAAGAAGTAGAGAAAAACCATTGTCCTGAAAGAGGAACTGATAAAGGCCTACTTTGGGGAATTTGTATGGGGATGCTGGCACCCAAATAAACCAGAAAATTTGTTTCCTGCGTTTATAAATGCAATAAAACCACATACATCCGACGAAGTGCAATAAAGGTAAGTACCTCTTTTTTTCTGAACTACGCTGAATCGAGACGTCCATGTTAAGATGATATAAACAACATGGTGGCAAATGAGTCACTGTTTCCATGCATGTCGGAAACACTTCCTGCTAAAACACACTAGGGTACGTGTTCTGTACTATGGCTGCCGTTTTTTCCAAGGTCTTTATGGTAAAACTACAGATGTATCCCCTGTTCTGTCGCCAAAACTGATGCTATACTCTTAAAACAGAGGGAAAGTTTTGTGGAGCATTAAAAATGCATGTGGTAGTTGTAGTGTCAAAGCGTCCGTTTGTGCCGGTGGTGGTTTGTGAGTAGTAGCAATAGGATGTGCGAATGTTTAAATGTATTTATTTTTGTAACAGATTGGAATTGATGGTATGTTTGGGATGGAGAGCGGATATAGGAGGAAGACGTTTGAGGAGGTGTGGGGAAGGGAAAAAGGGGAGAGTAGGTGTGGGGGAGTGAGGAGTATGTGGAGTATCGCAATGTTGGCAAATCTGTTAGACTTGTACATTGCAAATCGGTGTTGATCAGCTGTTGGACTACTTTGCAGGAGGTATGAGGGGAACGTGGAGCATCGCACTGAAAAGCTGTTTGACTCATACTACGCAGAGTATATGTGGAGGCGGCGTCACAAAGACGAAGTGGAGGAAATGATTCCAAAAGCCATAAAAAATCAGAAGCTTAAAGACAGAAGTTTTTTTTTTTTGTTAAAAAAATCTGAAAAGAGTATAATAGGTAGTAAACTCAGTATAACAGGTAATTACTCCTTAAAAAAACATGGCGGCCGGGAGGCAAGCACATGACGTAATGCAAGAAGGTTGCCACGGCTTCATGACAAATCACAAAGGGGATACACGTGTAGTTTCGCAGTCTTTGTATTAGTTAACCACTTGAAAAATCACGGTATTGGCGGTAGTACTGAATCCGCCGCAACTGGCTTTTTAGTGGGAAGTGTTTCCAACACACATGGCAACAGTGTGCTGACTTGCCACCATGTTGTTTACATCATGTTACAAGGCCCCACCTCCTCATCCTCCCCTTCTTTCTTTCTCCTATTCCCCATTCCTCTCTCTCAAAAACTGGCAATTGGCACGAGGTGACTAGCCGCCATGTTGTTTACGTCTGTTCTTTTGGATTTTCCACCTCTTTCCTTTCTTTTTCCCTTCTTAAATTCACACATATCTTACCTTGCATACGTAATCCATAAAAAAAAAATCAAATGCTCAGATACTAAAGTACCTCCTCTAAAATACCTCTTTTAAAATGCCTTCTTTAATGTGCCTTCTCTACACTACCTCTTTTAAAATACTGTTCCAAAAATAAGTCTCTATAATACCATCTCTAAAATACCTCTTCTAGAAAACCTCCTTTAAAATACCTTTCCTAAAACTCATCCTCTGTAATACTTTTTCTAAAATACTATCTTCAAAATACCTCCCCTAAAATAATGCGTCCAAAATATTTCTTTTAAAATGCCTCCTCTGAGCTGTTTTTTCTTCTCGACAGATGTTACTTTTCTAGCGAAGTATGTGTTATTGTGGGGAAACACTGATACCAATTTTGGCAAAGTCTACGCATTGCGCAGAAGGATTGCTTTCCGGCCAATCTGCTTTCCCGCTACAGGCTAGTTTACTCTGTTATGTTACAAATCCATCTAGTGTAATTTTTAGCGGAAAGTGAGGTAAGTGGATGACATCTCGTACAGTGACCCCCCTTCTCCTCTTCCCTTTTCTTGATTCAGTGAACTAAAAAAGAGGAGGTACTAACCTTTATTCATCTTTTGGCGTTAGTACAGATTCCGTCTCATTTCGTTTTTAGTGGAAAGTGTTTCCAACACGCATAGCAACTTTGTCCTGACTTGCTGCCATGTTGTTTATGTCATGTTACGAGGCCCCACCTCTTCTCCTTCCCCTCTCTCCTGTTCTCCCCTACCCCTCTCTCTCTCTTACTCCCTTTTCTTGATACAGCGACAGGTTTGACTTTTATTCCTTTTTTTTGTCGGGTAACTTCGCCTCTTTTACCATACCGTCATCCACATTAGGCCTAGAATACAAGCACATTTTCTCCTTGGATACCAGCCACTCATACTCGGAACCAATCAAACCACCTTTTATAATCCAATCCAACATGCTTTTCTTCCCTTTTAACCACAATTCAACAAAAAAAAGCCATATTCAAGTGTTCCGACATCTCTCCAATCGCTACGAAGCTCACAATGCACTGTAAAGAACAACGGAACATGTTTCAAGTCTCCTCCAACCTTTCCAGATTACGAGCATATGATGCCACACCCTCTGTGACATCACACATCACGTGGCATATCTTCTGATGTCACAACCCTGCCTATAACGACTTTTCTACTTTTCTCTAGAGCAGAAAAGCACTAATGGGACCAGTAATGTAGCTAAGTGTGGGTGGCAATTAGCCTTTAAAAAAAAATTTGTTTTGTTACCCCCATTGGGGACGGCGACAACGATGGTCACTCGTCCCGGGCAGCAAAATATCTAGCTACGTCACTGAATGGGATGGATTCTGTACTGTCACCCATTTTTTTATCGTAACTTTATAATGTTTTTGTTGTCTAAAAAATCGTAAGTTTACGATCCTTGATTATTTGCGAGACCTTTTTGTTTGCTTGTTGACATTTTGCAAAATCGTTAGTTAATGTTAGTGTAGGATGTTTTCTGAGTTATCGTTAAAAAATTTATTTATGATATTTTTTATTATATATCTTCAAAATTTTACATAAGAAAAACGACGAAAGGAGACCCCTTCTCATCGTTTTGCGACTCTTGACCGTTCTGATCACATTCGATGTGCTCTGCCTGAATCAGTAAAAGGCTGAATCAATATTATGTTGCAATTAGTACTTTTTCAGGCAATTAGTATATTTACCTGAATCACAGGGACTGAACTGAGGGGAGAACCCCCGCTCGTTGCTTCGCGATTCATGACCATTTCGATCGCATTAGATGTGCGCTGCCTGAATTAGTAAACGATGAAAGGAGAATTCATTTTTCCTGTAAAAACAAAATCGCAGAATGCTCATCATTTGGTAATTACCGAAGAGTATAATCCATCTAAAATTATTAAAAACAAAAAAAAACAGGGTTCAGACATGAAACAGCACTCATTCTGCAAAATGTCAACAAACAAACAAAATGGCGTCTCGCAAATAATCAAGGATCGTAAACTTACGATTTTTGGACAATAAAAACATTGTAAAGTTACGATAAAAAAAAATCATAAATGGTCGACAGGATACGTAAGTACCCGCCTAGCATACAGTTTCATTTTCTTCTTCCAAACCAACCACGCATACTTCGACGCTATTGAACCTTATTTCATAATCCACTTCATCACACTTCTTATCCCTTTCAACCATAATTCCACAAAAAAAAGAAAGAAAAGAAAACCACAAGTCAAATGTTCAGACATAATTCAATTCGCTACAACAAACAAAATATAGCCAAAGTAATGACAAAGCTGTTGAAATGCTCTTACCACCCTGGAAAATAATGAGCATATGACGTCACAACCTCACCTACAGTGGCTTTTCTACTCTTTTCTAGAGGAAAGAAGCACATTTATGACGAATTCTGTACTGTCACCAAAATATTTTCTGGATCCGCCTCTGGGACTGAATTTATGGTGTTACTGCATCACGTGTTACCCACTGAATTTTTGCCAAAAAAATAAATGGCAACTGGCAAAGTGACAAGCTGCTTATGTTCACGGCGTTTTCTGTAATTTTCGTGAATCAGTGAAGGGGTAGTGGAGGGAGACCCCATGTCTCTCCCCCCTCCTCCCCCGGTTTGGGCTGTCCACAATCACAAAAATCCTGCAGAGTCGGGAAAGCAAAAAACCAGTACTCACCTAGTTCATGGGATAGAAATAGAAGGCTCAGACATTCTCGTTGCAATGAACAAAACACAGCGGACGTGAAGCAAAAAGAAAATAGCGTATCACACCTGTTTTCACTATATCATACAGATGTCGTCATCAGAGTGTGTGATGTCACAAGTCGATCTACTGCAATTTAGAACAATTTCAAGAGGACAGAGAGAGAAGTGGGTAACGTTTCATGCAGTAGCGCCAAATAGGTAAGTAAAATGCATATAGAAGCGAAAAACGATTGATTTTACCAACTTCATTCTTGAAGTAAAGGGCTGTTTGCAGACACACTGGCATACGCAATGGGTGTTGATGGGTCCTACCCCTCCCCATTGCAATAAAATGTATGTATATACATAATGAATATATGGATTTATAGGTCTGTAAGCCACCCCCCCCCTTGTTAGCCTCTTATGAACTTTCCGCATATGCCTATGATCTATGTTACAGACACCTATGCCCAGATGTAAGTACTTCTGAATGGTAATATTTTCATAGCATGCAGTCAGATGGTTGGGAAGATGTTTTTATGGACATATTTAGAATAAAATTCAATAAGTTCTAAGTTGATTTTTTTTAAATCACTGTTGCACTACAAATCAATAAACCCCTAATGCGTATATAAGAAAACCAAAGTAAAACACAATTGAGGAAAGATTGTATATTACTTTAGATCTCTGGTATTTTAAGATGTTTATAATAAGACTCAGAGCTAGTATTGAGCATTATTTTTGTGTGAAACAATTTGTATTTTTTCATGAGCTGGCGGACCATGGGTTGAAGATCCCTGCCTTAAATGTTACAAAATGCCTTCTGATAGCCGGAAGTTCAACGTTCTGTAATTTTTACAATAACACATACCCAAAAATAAATAGAATTTGTACCATTTGCCAAAAAAATTTGCACACAGGATTACTATATTATGTACTTACTAAAATCATTAACAAACCATACCTATGTATTGCTATTTTTTTATAATAAATCAAAATATTATACTAGATTTTGCTCGTTAAAATTTTTAATACCATTTTGCGCGCATAATATAATTGGTTGTTATTATCTAATTACCAAAAGTAATGTGCTAAATGATAAACCTTGAGAACATGATTATATTTAATATTTTTTAAAACAATAAAAAAAATTGTCATTTTTTCGAAATTGAAATGCATCTAGATAAAAATATTATCAAATCTCTTACCTTTTACATCATTTTATTGATTATATATGGCTAATATGAAAAGTTTGATGCTTTTTTAGAATATGGTAACTGCTTCCGTTTTGGAGGCTATTTCCTTCCATACATTGTTTCTTACGTAGATTCCGGTGCTCTCCTATATTTTTTAATACAATCATTTTTTCTTTCTAATTCCATAGTTTTAATTAAAAAAAAAATAACCATAGAGCTCCCAAGCACTGGCAAGGGCCTCTCCTCATTGATGAACCGCGAAACTCGTAATGGTGTCCTGCATACTTTGATTCTGGTTTTCTCTTACTTTCTCCAATACTGTCCGTTTTTTCTAATTTAAATACAACTTTTTTTCCTAACTTAAATACAATTTTTTTTTTAATTTAGGAAGGAAACGTTCACCAAAACGAAAGTGGTTACCGTATTGTAAAAGAGCATGAGAAGTTTTTTAAATACCTTAATGACCAAAATTGACAGTTTTGAGAAAAACACATGTTCAAAGAAAAATATTTGTCAGCATTGGAGTTATATATTAACATCAACCTACCTATTTAGAATACAACAGAAGAGTATGTGAAACCTTCCTCGTATGCTGTAGTTTTAATATTTTTTACAACTTCTTTTAACTGTGACAAGGTGTATGTTGGACAGACGGGAAGATCGATACGTCTACGAGGGAAGGAGCATATGCGTGCGGTAGCTAGGGGAGACGATTCAAACCAGTTGGCTGAACATGTCTTCAGGGAGGGTCACGAACCAGATTGGCATTCGATGAAAATATTACATCAGAATGTGACGAATCTGGGGAGTAGACTTTTTCTGGAATCATGGGAAACCTACGGTTTGAGGAGTCGTGCAATAAACATCGCAAAACCTCTACCAGAACCTTACAGGATTTTTGCAAAACCTCGAGTTGGGGGTGTTCATCTGACATCGTCGGGTGCGGGGGCTTTCCCGGCGAGGGTTTCCCCGATTGGGGTTTCCCCAGCTGGAAATGCTCCGCACCAAATGGCGTCAGATGGGGATTCCCAACATGCGGGTATATAAGCTTAGGACTTTCACGAACTCTTCATTCTGCCTTCACTTGACAAAGGGAGCAGTTGGCTCCCGAAACGTCGTGTTTTTAAACCTTACGCCAGTGTCGAAATAACTGTTTGTTATGGAATCTCCTGGTGAAACTCTGTATTGTTTCGTTAACTTCTTTTAACTTTCCACTTGCCGACAAGTTTCCGCAGCAATCTTGCCACAGTGAACAAAATGCGTATTTACTTTTTGTCAATTTTTTTTTAAATCTGTGTAAGAAGGTTTAATTTCTTGCATTTTTCATCATTTTGTCTTATATGTATGATCTCACCTTGATTGGCACAGAATGACCATTGCTGTCCTTATGCCATAAAACAACCAACCATCATTATTTTGTTGATCATGTGTCATTACAAGAGCATGTTAAATTACAAAATATTTTACAAAAAATTTATTTACAAATTATTTTACAAAAAATTAACATATTTACGAAAAAAAAGAAATATGCAGTATGAGCTGAGATGTCATCAACATTATTCTGGTTCAAGTGCGCTGCCACAGCCATCAGCATTCATTTCTGTGACAAAGATATGTCCAACGAACAGAGATATGATGTATGCACATGGGTATTT
>QLNU02015360.1:181757412-181774897 GCA_006491805.2 Dysdera silvatica
AATTTTTCTTTAGATTTGAAAAACATAATGTACAATCCACATGGTCAAAAGAACCTTTATGTTTGTGAAGAGCACGGGTAACGTTACCAAAATCATTGAAACCACTCTTATTCCACACATTTGATTTAACACCAATGATTAAACATGGCATACAAAAAAGTTTATTTAAATAATAACTCCCACACAGCCATTCAAACTCCGAATATCACGAAATCTTAAAATGCCGATTATATACTTTGTCCTTTTTTTGCAACTTTACTTACATTTAACACAGGCATGGGCTTTTCCTTACTTAAAAAATCTTTTTTATCATCGTTATTCCAACTGGAGAATGGGGTTTCTAATAAAATACATACCTGGTCATTTAAGGGAAACGTCATATTGTAAAGGAACCTATTAGGTTTAACCTAACGAATCAAGTAACGGAAATATTGATTTCCTAGGCGGTTTGAGAACTTGTAGCATAGTGCGCATATCTGAACTTTGGACCATATAAAAGATGGACACAGCAGTGTCCCCAGTTTAACGGCTGCTCTTCGAGCGGCTCCACATCACGTGATGTTAAACGTAATTCATTAGTCACGTGAGGAAAGTGGAAAGGACGTCTCATCCTTCCTAGCAAGCTTCTTCCTATTCTTCTAGTGTGTTAAAACGATCATGGTGCGGTACAGTGTAGCATATAATTGCAAGGAAAGGGGGAAAAGAAAGGCGGAATTTACTCATTTCACAGGCTTATTAATGTGTATATATCTTCTGTTCACATTGTAAATGATACGGTTCCCATTATCACACATAAACATTTCATTCACACATAAACACACACAAATTACCAAGAAAGGTACCAGCTTTAACCCAATACCAGAAAATATGGAAGAAATAAGTCATTAAAATGTATAAAAAATAATATATAGCAATTATATAAAAAAATCGACATATTTTAAATATCATATTTTTTTAAATTATTGAAAATATATTTTTACTTTGTCAGTTGGTTTTAAAATATAGGTATTTATGATATAAAAGCATATTAAAAATTTCAGAACTCTAGTGCGCATAGATCTGAAGATAATCTCTGCGCAATATAGAAAAAGTGATTTTGAGAAAAAAAGTGTTCAAGTTGGAACTTGGTAACAAGGTAACATGTAATAGTTATTTTTATTTTATACAATAGTGCAAGAAGTAATTGAAGAATTTTGATGCGGTTTGTTTTAAAACACTGCCAAAAATCGATATTATTTTTTAAACTAATAAATAAAAAATCGATTTTTTAAAGATTTAAAGGTCCTGTGTCCCCTTAAGAAACAAAAACACAACGAAATTACACGCTTCTACTGTTACCACTCAACGTGCCTCGAAATACTTCAGGGTAATTAAATAATTTTAACAGATATAACACTAAACTGTTTGTAGTTTGAATCAAAGTTTGATTCAGTCCTTTCATTTAAATTTTTTTTCTTTTACCAGTAACACACCCCACAGAAAATTTTTTACCTCTAGAAACCTCTGTGGTAATCAAAAATCTCAATTTTTATTTCTGATCAAGCCATACCTCTGTTTTGGTAATTTTTACCTTTTTCCCCATGCAAAACCTCTAGATTCAGAGGTAAAACCTCTGATCTGGCAATACTAGCTGACATGATGATGCGATAAAAATTTCTCTTCTCTGACAGTACTTGCTTTCGCCGTAAATATTCCATCGCCATGGTAACCATGTTCGCAAAACATTTCCGTTTTGAAGCGAAGCTCTGAATTTCTATCGTCGCTTCATTCGGCCCTTTTTCTCGGCTGGCAACATTTCGTTGATGCGTTTAACGCGTTTAAAGCGCTGACTTAAAAACGTAGCCTTCTGTTCCTGAATGTAATTCCAATTATATTAAAGGAATTAAATTAAAAAAAAAAAAAAAATAGTGGGCTCAAAATAAAATTTTGAATTTTATTTTTCTAATCAAATTTTAAATTTGATAAAAAATAAAAAGAAATTGGAATTTAAATAAAAAAAAACTGTTCAACCGCCCAATTTCTTTAGGTGAAGTGTCTCTTCACTCGGATCACCCGACGAGCCGCCACTGATGTCAGCTCCCTCAACATATTCTTTAATCTTTCTAAATCTCGTGCACACATGGGGAAAACCTCGCAATTCCTCTAGTCCGTCTCTGCTCTACAGGTCCCCTCCGTATCTACCCTCAAATCTTGTTCGAGCGATGAAATTTCGGTACGTATTTTTGCTGCTACCTCCGTTATCCGTTTTAATTCGACATCTTTCAGCCTGACACTGCTAATGTATGTAAGTGGGCCCGAGGAGTCAAAGCTCGCACGACAGAAGCTTCATGGTAAGTTGGGCGCTGTGAGTGGAAATCCAAGTATCTGTCCAGTGCGTTGGTTTTCTACATGCTGAAGTTAACAAGCTTTCTCATCTTCATCTCTGGAAACTTTTATATTCGTAACGCCAAACACCCCAATTTTCTACATCCAGGGTAAAATGAACATGAGGATTCAGGCAATTAAGGTATCGATGGTAGCTATCTCGGTTTTTGACTGGAAAAGTAAGCAAGTAAAATGAGGATGTTTAATTACGCCGGGTGTAGACATGTGGTATACTGAAAATACATATATTGGAGGGAAGTCTCGAAAAGCTTTGTGAAATTTAACTTCTAGAAAAAAATGTGTTCGTTAGATTTTTTCACTCATTGGGGTCGAAACTGTAGCCATATGCATTGAACGCAGCGTTTAAAATTGTTGGCAGGGGCTCGTGCCCCATGGGCCCATATAAATGTACGTCTGTGACCACGAGACTAGAATAAGTTTATTCAACCTGTTCACAGTTTTAGTCGATACATTTATTCCGGTAACATCTCCTAACAACAGTTATTTCTTGACACTGGCATAAGGTTTAAAAACCTGACGTTTCGGAAGCCAAATACCCCCCCCCCCCTTTTCAAGTAAAAGAATGAAGAGTGAGCGAAAATCCTAAGTTTATGTATCCGCATGTTGGAAATCCCTATCTGACGTTATTTGGCGCCGGATAGTCCCAGCTGGGGAACCCCTGTCCGATGACGTGAGATCTCTACCCCAAATCGAGAGTTGGTAAAAATCTTGTAAAGTTCTAGTAGAGGTTTTGAAATGTTAATAGCATGATTCCTCAAGCTGTAAGTCTTCTATGATTCCAGAAATATTTTACTACCCAGATTCGTTACATTCTGATGTAACACTTTTATCGAATGCCAGTCTGGTTGGTGGTATTCCTTGCCGCTTTACATTTCTGGTGTGTTAAGATCCGTGGCTGTGCCCATCTTCGAAGCCTCCGTCATGCAAACTTTCAATAGGAAAATGCACGAATGCATGTTTCCCATGCTGTCCTGACCTCTCTCGACACAGAGGGTGTTCGATTGTTGCCCTGGCAAAGACGTTCTCTAGGTATCTCACCAACAGAAAACGTCTGGTTAATGGTTTCCGACAGACTGGCACGCAACTACTTGCCAGCCAGTAGGATAGATAAACTCTGGCATAGAGTTGAAGACCCATGGACTGCTGTACCAGTTGTTGAACTCTGTTCGACTCCCTACCCAGCCGGATTAGAGCTGTTATTACTTCCAGATGTGACTGGGTACTGATACTCTATGCCTCAGAATTACTTGTAAGTTTAATAATTTCTTCCTTATATTATACTATATGTGTATAATAAATATGGTTCTGCTATTTTCTTTCCTTCCTGGTGTAGTAATTTTAATGACCAGCAGTGTATATATATTCGTTTTTGGTGTCTGGTTGTATATGTTGCCAGCTAAAGGCGATATTTCAATCATTTCTTTATAGTGGTACCATACAAATGACTGATATCACCTCACGATACGTATATATTCAACCAAGTTTACTTCTTGGTAATTATTCAGGAATATACTTTTATAATAGAGCTATTATTTTTAATTGAGTAAAATGAAATTGAAATAATTATGTTCTACCGATTTTTTAGAAAAAGTTTTTACTTTATTTCAGTACAATATTGTTTTCCTACTGAAGGATACTGGCAGAGCGTAACTGGTAGCTATCCTCTATTTTAAGCTGTTGTCCTATTCTTCGGGATAATTGCATGGAAAATAAGATCAATGGACTGAAACAGTAAATGGATAATGCAACTCAGTGTTGCAAAAATATAAAAAGATTGTATCGCCGTCTCGTGAATCAAGGAAAAGGAAAGAATGTGAAAAAGAAGAGCAAACAGAAATCCTTTCCAAACATTCAGTTGCTGAGATAGCTGGTTAAGTGTTCCTTCTCGTAATAACGCCTCTTCGAAGTGTTGTCCAAATACGAGAAAAAAATTAGCAAATAAAAGAAATAAGACTTACAAACGGAGAAAGCATCGTTAAGCAGGCGGTTTTATGATAAATCGAGATAACGTGGTAATCCAAAGATTATTAACACAGTGTATTTACGAAATCATTAATAACGAATTAATTAACAATTGAAATTATAGATTTGCTATCAGCTATAATTTACAGAGAAAGGGGGAGGAAACGCGCGTTCTTTTCATTTCACAATTATTTTTTGCATTTTAATTCCAGTTATTAAATATAAATTGCTATAAATCAGGTTTCAATTCCTTTGTTGGTCCTTACGGTGATGTAGTGGTAATGCGTTTACATAGTGTGCCGTTAATTTGGGTTCGGTTCCCCACTTTGCTAAAAAAATCTTACCGAATAACTGCTTACTGTAGTTCGGGTGTTGGTTCCTTAGGCCCGTATTTTTTAGAGTGTGGCCTGCGAGAAATTCCAGATGAAAAAATAATGAAGTGATGGATAATATTAAAAAAAAAAAAAAAATACAAAAGGAACATGCCCTGGCGGCTTCGTGCGTTAACCATTTGGTAATTGGGTTAACCCAGGGGTTGTCCGACTATGGGTCCCGACCCAAATTTGGGTCGGCAGGTCTTCCGAGATGGGTCGCCGATGCTTCTCAGAAATAACATTAAGTATCGATTTTTTAAATTTTAAACTCACGTGTTTAGTAAGTGTAAAACACGAAAATATGTGCAGATTGAGAAGTAGGGGAAGCAATTTTAGGTGAACAATGAAGATGCGTATTGGGCTATCATCTTTCCTACACCTGGTTCTTAACGAAAGGTCTAGGAATTGCTGGAGATAACAGCCCAGGGGCACCCAGCGTTGCTTCTTTAGGTCATGGGGATCTTGGAAATTTTTAAAATGTGAAAACTAGGGATTACAGTTTCCTGTATGCGCTGTAGTAATATACACAGTCCCCTTGTCCTGCTTTTCGAATATTTTGTTAAGTGTTGAACCTTTGTGAAACAGATGTTCGTTTTATTAATTTTGTTATTTGCATAACTCCCAAATATGGCTAAATATCAGTATAAAGACGATTTCTTGAATTTCGGTTCCTCATTCATAACGGATCGAGCAACAATAAACAATAAAGTTACAATGTGTCATGTGTGGTGTACTCAGCAATGAGTCGTTAAAACAGAATAAGTTAAAGAGGCACCTGGAGAATAAACATAGTGCTTTAATCACTAAAGAAGAAAGTTTTTTTTCGAAAGAAAAGAACATCAGCAGCTGAAACGACAACATCTCGATGCTTGAAATAAGGCTATTCTATGGAACAAGCCACTCTTGCATCTTACCACGTCGCTTGGCGTATTCCAAAGGAGAAGAAACCTCACACAATTGGAGAGGATTTGGTGAAACCATCAACAATAGACATAGTCCGCCTTACATGTGGAGATGAATATGAAAAAAAAAGTCAACGAATACCGCTGTCAAATGATACAATTTGCAGACGTATCTATGATATGTCAAAAGATATTAGGAAACAAGTGATTATATCTATCAAAAGTAGTGGGCAGTTTATTCTACAACTGGATGAAACCACTAACGTAAGTGATGACGTTCAACTGATGGCTTACGTTCGTTATGTTGGTCCTACCGAAATGGAAGAAGAATTTTTTTTGCCATCAATTCACCACAAATACTAGAGATGAAGACATTTTTAATTTAACAGACGCATTTTTTAAAGAAAAGGAACGTTTGATTTGGGATCAATGCAACAGCATATGTACTGACGCCGCAACATCAATACCTGGAGCACGCCAGGGTTTCTGTGTAAGAGTAAAAGTAGTTAATTCACAGGTAAATATGTTTCATTGCTTTTTTTTTTTTTTTACAGGGAAAATCTTGCTTCCAAAAGGTTGTCAGAGGATTTGAATATTGTTATGAAAGTGGTTGTTCAAATCGTTAATTTTATGGAATCAAGGTCACGTAACAACAGAATATTTAGCCAGATGTGATTAGAAATGGGCTTGAGTACACCCACCCACTTATTATATCTTTCTGAGGTCAGGTGGTTGTCTGGAGGAAATGTTCCCCAAAGGGCTATAGCCTTACGCGAGGAGATTGAAATATTTTTGTCGGAAAATAATCATCATTCGATTTCCAGATTTTTTTAACAAAAAATGGCTATTGAAATTATCCTACCTTTCAGACATACTTACGGGACTTAATAAATTAAATACCTGAATGCAAAGCCGTGATCATATTGTAATTGGCTTAACAGAGAAATTGACAGCATTCAAAGGCAAACTGAGACTGTGGAAAAAAAATAGAACAAAATATTTTGGCTTCTTTCCCGACTTTAAACCTGTTTTTTGGAAGACGAAAACACTGAGCTAGCAAAAAGTAAAAATGTAAAAATTGAGCATCTGCAAAAATTAAGCCCTGAGTTCGATCCTACATTCCAGAAGATATGGTAAAATATAGTTGGGTGCGTAATACATTTGACACTGATGTTGAAGACTTGTCCGAACACTTTTTAGACAGTGTAGGTCTCCAGGAAGAGAGCTCACTGAAGTTTAAAGTGATGAAACTTTACATCATAGTTTCCAAAAACAAATACTGTATTCATTTTTGATAAATGTGAAAAACAGAAAAACCCATTCTAGTTAACTAAGCTTTACAAGTATTATTTCCATTTTCGACTACCTACCTATGTGAAGCAGGTTTTTCGACACCCTTTCTCATGAAAACTAAGATCAAAGTCGACTGCAACCAGAGCACGATTTGAGGTGTTGCTTTTCAAAAACACAATCACGGTCTGAAGAGTTTTCAGTAGTAGTGTAAATGCAAAGATCGCACTAAACTACTATGAGTAATTATTTTTGACATCTGTTTTATAAAAGGCTTTAACTTGCTACTATATTCATACTATTTGTTTCACAATAAGTTTTTATTCATACCTTCTCTTATATATAGAAAACTCTAACCTTCCCACACTTGGTTCCGGCACTGGTTTGATTGTAATCTCAAAACCAAAAATTTGCCTGCACTTTATGTAATAATGAATAATTACCAGTGGCATAGATAATTTTTTTCGGAGGGTAGATCTTCTGGGATAGGGACGGATTTAGAGGTCCTTCAAGGGGGCAATTTCCCCGTCCCCCTAAATACGCCCTTTAAAAACTTAACGTTCTTGTATGCCAACAAAAATTTTAAAGCTGGAGCCAGTGTTATTTATCTCGTTCGCGAAGGGGTCCGGATCCTTGGATCCACCTTTCTATGCTAATGATAATTACTATACGTACTTTTAATTTCTAGAACCATGGGTCCCGAAGTCGATTATCGATTTTGGGACGTGGCTAAAAATGGTTGAGAACCCCTGGGTTAACCTTATGCAGGGCAATGAAGACAGAAGTGTCGACTTACAATGGTATTGCAGAATGCGTTCCGTCTTCTTACTCAACATAGTCCGGGGCTTGGTTCCCTTGGCAATAGAAGTTCGGATTCCTTGGAAAAATGCTGGCTCCGGCAGTGCATGATCTCTGCTGTCCTTTCACCGTAAAAACGTAAACAGTATTTTTTTTTCTTTTAAAAGCAACCAGTTTTGTAACAGCATACAAAGTCGTTGCAAAAATTCCATTGAAAAAATATATTAAAATTTTCAAGGATGGAATTCAATAAAACACACGAATTGTAAGTTATTCAATTTTCGTCACGGATGCGTGGCCTAATGCCAGTCACCATAGACCGTTACCGGTTGGCTTTGATTTCCAATAAGCCTATTTGTGTGCAAACTTATCGTAATGTCGAAGCTACGTATATTAAGCCTCCGTACTTCGTCCCAGAGTTTAAAAAACATTCTCGTCGTAAAAGTCTGCTCAATAATGAAAAAACAATTGCTTTTGAATCCAATAGTTATATATGATTTATGGCGTATTTGAAGGCATGTCCATGCAATAATGATTTCTTTTGTTTTGAAGTTAAGCGATGCCTTCTGATTGGTTTTTAAAGATGCATATACTTGTAATTTGGGTGAAGTTCATGCCACAATTTTGTGGAGCAATTTGAGTGATAAATCTATTATTATAATGATGATAGAATGAGAGAGAGAGAGAGAGAGAGAGAGAATGTTTTAATTTAAGAGAGAGCAATAATTTTTGTATGAATCCCAACTAAGCCTGCAAAATCACAGTGTTCAAATTAAATATTAATATACAAGGTGTGATCAAAAAATGCGGTGAATGAATTTTTATAGCAGCAACTGCTGTCGCTACATCCATTTAAAGTAATAAGTCCAATAGTCTGATTCGTTGAGATAGTCAGTGGCAAGTTTGAACAAGTTGGAACTTGTCAGTCGGCGTATCGTGGATTTCAAACAATGTGTTAACGTAAAGTTTTGTTTTAAGTTGCAAAAAAGTGCCAAAGAAGCTCATGAAATGTTAAAATCAGTGTATGGCAATAATGTGGTGGCTCTGAAGACTGTTTACAAGTGGTATGAGTGATTTAAAAGCAGAAATGAGTCTGTTGAAGACGAGCAACGGTCGGAACGTCCTTCGACAATAAAAACGGACGAAAACGTGCAAAAAGTGGAAAAACTGATTCGTTCAAACAGGCGATTGACTACTTCATAGCTTACCGAAGAACTGGAAACCTCGTACGGATCCGTGCAAAGCATTTTAGCTGATAATTTGCAAATGAGATGGGTGAGTATGAAATTTGTTCCCGGACTTTTGACTGGCGAACAAAAGGAAAATCGTGTGTCAGTTTGCACGGAATTGAAGGTTCGTCTTGATGAAGATCGGACTTCATGGCCAAAATTATAACCGGAGATGAACGTTCGGTGTGCGGCTATGGCATTGAGACGAAAATTCAGAATTCCCAATGGAAAACGAGTGGCTCACCTCGCCCTAAGAAGGCACGCCAGTCAAAGTTGAACGTCAAGTTCATGTTATTGTTTGTTTTTTTGGATAGTGAGGGCACAGTGCGATCAGAGTTCGCTCCAAGGGGAACAACTGTAAACTTCGAATATTACAAGGGCTTACTGCAACGTTTGCGAAAGGATGTGCGGAGAAGGAAACCAGAAAAATGTGCCAATGGCTTCCTCCTTCATCACGATAACGTGCCGTGCCATACCGCGCTTCTGATCTGCGAGTTTTTGACCGAAAAAACAGTTCCTGTCTGTCCACATCCGCCTTACTCACCGGATTTAGCACCATGCTACTTCTGTCTCTTTCTGAAAATAACAACCTTGCTAAAAGGAAAACGTTTTGACACCATTCCCGACATTGAGAGGGCCACGACGGAGTAGCTGAAGGCCCTTCCGAAAGAAGCCTTCCAGAAATGCTTCCAATCATGGAATCAATGTTGGGATAAGTGCATCACTAACCAAGGAGAGTACATTGAAGGAAATTAATTCAAATTTGATGTAAGCTTATTACTTTGTTCGTAATAAAATTATTTACTGTATTTTTTGATAATGCCTCGTATTCTGTTACAAACACTTGAGTCATTGATTAAATACGATCAGTATTTATATATATGATCAGTATGTGATGTATTTCATTTTCTTTTAGTAATTTGCTTCTCCTCCATCGTCCCCTAGTAGAAAAGCTTTCAAATACAGTAGGACCCATTTATGATGAGAACACATTTAGTGAGTTTCCGGATATAGCCAGGAAAATGTTGGTTTTGTTTCATATAATAATTAAGTACAAATGAATTCAATGGTTTTTAATGATCAGTATTTTTGAAGATCGGATATAGCGAGTATTTTCTTTGGTTTCAAACTCCTCATTATTATAACTTGCTAATTTCTTATATGAACACTGCATATGGGATAATTATTCCTTATTGTTCGAATTATATATATTTCGTATTATATTATACTGGGTATAGATAGGGTTTTATATATAGTTACCAATTCAACTGTTACTTTTGTGTCAGACCAAGCCAAAATTATTTTGAACCTATTACTCCCACATATGCAACATTGCATTGCTGTTTGGGAAAGTATATTATTGAATAATAATGTAAGGGAGAACTTAAGAATTTTTAAACTCCAAAACACTTTTATCAGACTTATAAGAAATTCGCAGAATAATACTATTGATACATATAAACATTATAATATTCTTCCAATAGATATATAAATTTAGAATTCTATCTTATATGTTTAATAGAATTAAAATGAATGAACATACGGACATAATATTTATTAATAATTACTTACATAACTATGAAACCAGAAATAGACATGCATTATTGCCTCCAAACCCTAAAACAAATTTCCTTAAAATGAATATAAACTTTACGGGTGCACAACTATGGAACAATCTACGGCCTGAGATCTTTTCACTAAATAGCATGTATCTTTTCAAGAAAAGAACCAAGATTGATCTATTGCTGGAATGGTAATTAACTTGTTTTACTACCACATTTAAATTATGAGTTACTTTTTTTCTAGGTCTTACGTTTATTTTTATATATCTTTCCACTTAGTGGAGTTTCATATTGGCTTAGATGGCTTGCTTTGAATTCTAAATTCTACATATGCTTTGATTATATTTTCACCACTAACCGATAGTTGCCTGCGCTTTTCTTTTCCTTTCTCTCTTCTCCATTTCTTTTATTTTGCCTTTTAAAATAAATATTTCTGCGTTCAGTGGGACCTTTGGTGGGTTCAGGTCCCACCGAAGGCAGAAATATTTATTTTCTTTCGAACGTTTCACCATCTAATCACGCCATACCATCGGCGTTGGTATCACTACGCCAATAAACGTTGATTGATTGACATTGTTGTTTGATTTAATTAGTTGACAAAACACATCGAAACCAATAATATTTCAATGCACGTTTATTTAAACTGAATGATTTCTTACAAGTTTATTCATATTTAATCGGGAATATTCTACCACATTCCATTTTAAAAATTTCTGATTTAATTCTTGAAAGATATGAACATTGGGAACTATAACGTTATAAAACTTTTTTTATTAAATTAGTACGTAGTATTCCATTGTCCAGTAAAATCAAAGTCTCGTGTTAGCTTGCCCTTGAAATGGTTTAGGATTCATGCAAATGTGATCTTTTTCACAACTTCTTTTTCTGAACAGTGTTATGGAGAATTTAGACTTGGTTGAAAATCGCTGCAAAGTAGATGTCCCAGATGCTGTAGTAGATTTTGTAGTATTGGTGTGAAACATCGATTTGCTTGAAGTGCTGTTTCGAGATGGGTTTCTGTTAGAAGGACAAATTGCTGATATTTTGCGCATAAACACACTGCACGACGTCATTTTCCTAGAGAAATAAAAAATCAAACGTAAATTTATATTACATACACTTTGAAATAATTTAATTTATAGTTGCAAGATGTTTCTCAAATTTTTAAGAGAATAATTGAAATATACGCTATTTTTATTTCGTTCTTGAAGAATGCGGAGTTTTGGTCAAAGTGATAAGAGAAACGCAAAAGCAGTTTAAATTACCATTGTTACGGAAAGTAAAGAAAATATTCTATAAATTAAATTGATATAAATGTAGTGACGATGAAAAAGCGAAAGAAGAAATAATGACAGACAACGTAGATAGTATATTTAATGGGAAATCAGTTCATATAGTCCAAACTTGTAAAAGGGACGCTTATATCATGCGGGATAGTCGTTGTCATTTGACCCCGCATTATATTGGGTTATAAAATTCCTAGATACTACGATTTTACTATGTATATGTGAATATAGTTTTCATTGTATATGTGAAAGGCCACCACTACCAGAGTTGGACGACTTGTGTGCGTTGTTCATCTCTGGTAGTCGGCTCGTCTATTAAACGAACTAGGGTGCAAAAGTCTTAAGGTGCAGTCTAATAAAATATATTTTTTAGTAGTTAGACAGGGGCCCAAACTTTCGGTTAGATCTCAGACGATCGGCCCCTAATTTTGAGGTGCACGAAACCTTTACATTAGCTTTTATCTCCCGGAATCGATTTTTTAGTGACCTTTGCTGTTTGTCTGTTAATTGATAATTTTGGCATTTTGTCTCCATTTCTTATGAACGGTAAAAATGGCATTCATAAAGGAAGGCACAAGTTTCGTAGTTTCCGAAATAGGCGCAACAACTCTTCGCGCGCGTACAATTTAGCCTTTCACAAATTCTGATAAATCTTTAACTTAACATGTTGTTTCTGTATCATCAGATGAAACACCAAGCGCTTAAATATAGGCAAATCTTGCTTAATTGTATTCCGCTTTATTTCATTTAGTAGATATTGCGTTTATTTCATTTAGTAGATATTGTGTTTATTTCCAAATTGGAGCTTTGTGGAAATATTAGGTCAAGTAAGTCTATTGGCGCCATTTTTAACAGCTTGTGCTTTCTCTTCATGCCTTGACACGAACAGACTTTTGTCACTCTTTTTGGTAAAAAAAAAAAAAGAACAAAAAAAACCCCCAACAAATTAATTAATAATGATATTGCATACTTAGTAGACAACAGTATAGTGTAAACCTAACTTTTATACGCACCAGGTTATGAGTAACCAAAACATTGCGGGACTTGCTTTGTTGCATTGGTATGAAACAGAACTTGAAATACCTCTGAGGTATGGCTTTGCACCATTTTCACCTGCAAGCCATATCCTCTTACGATTGTACAAGATACAGAATATTTTGCTTAAAGGTTGTCTCATGTCAGTGAACACTCAGTACAGATAAGTTGCTTTATACAAAGACAACTAAAGTCAAAAGTTTTTTTGTTTTTTTTTAAATTACGTAATAATTTGTACAATTTATTTAATTTTACTTCGAAGTTTTATTCCCGTCTAAAAAAATTAGCTCAAAAACTGTTAATTTCATTTGTATTTATACTTTTAAATCTCCATTAGATTACTCTTGTGGAAAAAAGTACTGTTAAAATATTGAAATTTTGCACAAATTTCTTACACACTAATCAAAATATAACGCATGCTTAATAATACAAATCAAACTCTTTTCCCCAATACAAAATTTCTAGATATAGCAAATCCATTTTAACCCTTTAACTTTGGGAAACGTGTCGGCCGGCTAGTATTGTGTGACCGATATGTATCATACATTGAGGCAGGGGCGGAGCTGGTTGGTTGCATTTTTATGGCACAAGGACAGCAAGGGTCATTCTGCGCCAAACAAGGTTGAAACCGTGCATACGGTAAAAAACGGCTGCAGCTACAATATAGCCAAAGTAGACAAAGCCGTGGGGCCCTAGTGAATTGGGATTCTCACTCCATTTTTGAGCTCCTTGTTTTAATGAGAATAGGGGACCCAAAGTGCTCAAGTGTACAAAAAATTATCTAATTATCATGGGCAGGATATTATATATACCAGATATATATATATATATATATATATATATATATAAGTGAAGTAGCCGGTTTGAACACAGACACAAATAGTAACATACACATAACACTGATCATATATTTCATTTTAAATAATTTTTAATCATTTTAAATTTAATTTCAAAATTAAAATTACATGTACATCTCTATTTCCAATACAATTTTACTTAAATTTTCGGCAGCATTTATTCCGATAAATCAATTAAAAATTAAACATCAAAACCAGTTGACTATTAGCATGTTAAGGAATCAACGTTTCCCCAACATTATGTATTTTTTACGAACAAAAACTATTGCGTCACCTAACGTGCAGTTTCAATCAAAAGTATTTTGAAATCTTTATTTAAATACAGTATTTTACTTTTTTTTTATCTAGATTCAAGTTTAGTTCTGCATTTTCAAATTGACAAAATTGTATTTCGAATTTGCAAGTCATGCGAACGTGTGCCAAAGAATTTTAAATCCAACCGTCTTATAAATTTAAATTTTAATAAAATAAAATATCAAATAAATAAGTTAATGTACAGTGAAATTTTCAGTATTATCTCCCTTAAAAGACCTTTCAGTCATCCAATGGCTTCGATGATGGCCTGTATTGTTCGGAAATCATGGTAAGTCGTCTGTTTCCTCTTAGATGGCCTATCGCATAGTTATAATACTTGAGAAATATAAAGAAATTCCTCAACTGCTATAAACATCAGGAATAAATCTCAACAACACAAAATGACTTGAACGTTTTATCCCTCTCTGAAATCTCTCTCTTCTGTTTCGGAGATTATCCGCATGAGAATGTTTTTTTTTAACTCTGTAATTTCAGCGTTTGCTGTTGAGGCCAATACATTAATACATTAAATAATAACTTATATCTAAATGTTATGAATAAATATATAAAATAATAATAATCATAATAATATATAAACGTAAATCAAATATATAAATAGCATGGAATAGTGTTAATGGTCCTAAGTGATTTGAACATTCAGGAATAAACACTACGTTTGCATTGTTTTCACATGATAGTTCTCCTAGATTCTACGTTATAAGTTACCGAAGTTACATATCTTATGGAAAAACCTGGATAATGCATGAAAATATGTTCAAACCAACGTTCTTCAAAACCTGAATTGAATAGCTTAACCATCAAACCAAATAAATAAACTGTTTTAAATCTTGATTTGTTGAGTGGTCTTTGAAAGCAAGGGTATAAAGGATCAAAGAGATTAAAAAAATAATCAAAAATAAAATCGAAGAAGAAGCTTAAATAGCTATTTGGACGGCTAAAATTTGGAAATTTGCATCTTGCAGTATGAGCTTCGAGAGCAAAAATATTCCCGATATTTCCTTGTTGATTCTAACGCATTTAGTGTGGAGATTAAAGCACTTGCAGAAAGCTGACTACAAACCTTTTTGTATGATGTATATTTTGAAAAAAAAGCCTTAATTGTTCTAAGATTTTGAGTCAGTGCATTTTCATATGAAAATGCTATTTTTCTGGGCATTCCGATATCACAAATATGACAATTAAAATATAAGCTAGATGAGACAATAATCTCAATGCCATCTCCAGCGACATAGAAACTATTGAAAGTAACTGAAAGCTTGTTTATTGTCCAGAATTTATAAACCATAGTTATATAGATTCTGAATAGTAGCAGGCTTTAAGATTTGTGAGATGCAGTTATAGATCCTGGAGAGTGACAATCGTTAGGATTCATCAGCTGAAATTATAGACCAAGGACAGTAGAAATCTGGTAAGTAGATTTATAAACTGTTGTTAGTTCACTCGAGAACGTATATTTAACTTGCTTATAATGACGCTTAATGTGAAAAGGTATTTTTTTTAATTGAAAAACACGAATCCAGAAATATCCATCTGCAATAGGTGGTTAAAAGCTATCAAATGTCCTTACCGATTTCATTACACAGCAAATTGCATTTTAGCATTTTTCACATATTGTGCATCGTTCTAAAATCCATAAAGTTTGGGAGAGAATTTGCAATGAAGCCATTAGGCTTTCGTTGGAAGAATGTTCTATACTTTAAAATTTGGGATTCTTTATCTTTTCTCCCTTGAAAGAAAAGAAAAGAAAAAGTCATTGAAAAAAAAAGCAAACTAAAGCTCAAAGCAAAAAAAAATAAGTAAATAGAAGTTCCTCCTATTCTAAAAGTGAGATTTGGTAAAAATAAAAAATAATGTAAAATGAATAAATATTGGTTTGAAAGCATTTAATTGCAGTTTAAAGTCATGTGAAATTTTGATATATTATAAATGGAGTATATAAAATATAGACCAAACAGTTATTTCGACACTTTCGTAGGTTTAAAAACACGACATTCTGCCTTCAATTGACAAAGGGAGCAGTTGGCTCCCGAAACGTCGTGTTTTTAAACCTTACGCCAGTGTCGAAATAACTGTTTGTTATGGAATCTCATGGTGAAACTCTGTATTGTTTCGTTATAAAGTATAGACTTAACTATAAATAAAAAAATAAATGTTCATTAAATATTAAGAAACCCGTTATAGAATTTTTCTATATGAACGTAGTTTTTATTTATTTACATAAATAATATTATTATATTATAATAATATTATAATAATATATTATTACAATTATTATATAATATTATTATTATATAATATTATTATTATATAATTATATATTAAATATTATTATTATATAATTATATATTAAATATTATTATTATATAATTATATATTAAATATTATTATTATTATATAATTATATATAATATTATTATTATAATAATATTATATATAATATTGCAAGGCAAAATATATTATCCATTATACGTTATTGATACTATATTATTTATAATATGACATAAATAACTACATTCATAATTATATACTAGAAAAATTTCCCTTTCTTGGTCTGCATTACTAAGCGCTGATAATAGCTATAGGATTCTTCATATCTTTATATATAGTTTCCATTTTTTTAAAATTTATTTAGAATAAATGGTGCATACGATTCTTGAAATCCCATTATTGATGAGAGGCTGGTATCCTCAAAAATTACATAACATAAATATTAAACAGTATTATGGACATAAAAATATCAGAAACATGTTTCTTAAAGTAAAAAAGAATATATTTTGGTTTGTTTCTTTAAATTTCACATAATTTTATTAGATAAAAGTAGCATATTATCAGAAAAATATCGCGCAAAAGTTGTAATTCGTTTTTAAAACGTTTAAATAGCGGTTTACTATTGGTGAATTAATATGGCACACGGGGTCCGATTTAACCAGATACACTGGTTCAATTACTCTAGAACCTTCATAAGTTTATATCCGGATTTTAATATCTGGATAAGAGGATCATCTAAATTGAGTTGTTTTAAGCTTGAAAAACTATGTTTGCTAGGATCCTAGATCATTTGAATTTTATCTTGTGAGTACAATATAAATATGAAAACTCTAAATTAGAATGATACGGAAAATGGAGATAATTTTACCTTGCACTTTTGCAAATCTTGGTGGAAAACAAGCAGTAGATTATTGGATTTGCGGCGCTGTTGAGTGGCGCTAAGCTTTGTATGAATGTAGAAATGGCAATTGTGGTTTGATTTTCCGGAATGTAGCCGTATACTTGCAGTAAATCATACATGAAATACGGGCTCCAACATAAGATGAACACTATAGCAGAAAAAGAATTAATGTAAGGGAGGGTGTTTTCGATTTTATTTTTAATCAGCCGTATGTAAAGTAGTGGCTACTAATAAAGGTACAGTTCACAGTTTTTCGGCCACTTCACAAATTATAATTCTAGTTGCATATACAGGGCGAGTTTAACCTCCGATACATCTTTG